>JARHVA010003610.1:1797500-1909565 GCA_037957365.1 Torreya grandis
GTTAATATACCTATGTCCATGATCTTAGGATTTGACTCTCCCTGTACAGACCATACCATTCACCTCAAACTAGCCCTTATGAGCTTGATAGAGATTTTACAACATATTCTACCTTCATTTTGTATTTGTACAAATGTATTCTCTTATATGATGCATTTAATTGATCATTCATGATATTTTTAACCTCTTCTAACCCTGACCTAACAATACAAGTCTGTACAAGTCTTGAAAGCACTTGCCAAAATAGCTTTTCTCTACATTATTCAGGTTTGAGATCTTGAGAAAATATTAGAGAATAAAAGGTGGTAAATGAGAGGTAAAATACACTTTTAAATTATATGTTACATATATAAGGAAGCTTAAATTCACTTTTCAAGAATGTGGGGGCCTTTTATGGTGAATGAAAGATGTTTAACCCCTAAAAAGACCCTTTTAACATATAAAAGTACCTTATAATGACTTGCAATGGTTAAAAGACATTTTGGGGAGATTTTACCCTTAGTGGTAACTGAATGATGTTTTATGGGACATATTAATACTATTCACATGGTTTGAACACCCTTTGAGGGAAATATATACATAATATCAAATGTAATAACAATTGAAGTATTTACTTTAACATTTGCTAAAAAACCTTAAGATATGATAAAGGCTTCAAACAAAGTTACCCTTATTCCCTCATATTATCTATAATATCCTTGATTTTGATAAATTCTATAGGTTCTTTCTATGATCAAATGGATAAATAACTAATCATGGGTTACAACATCATAGGTCATCCATTATGTGTGATTTTAGACAAGGGAGGTCACACTATGACTTGGTGTAGATTGTTAGACATAATCAATATAGAATGAAACTATGACACAAGTTTAAACAAGATGATATGGGGACTATCATGGTATTATTTGATGTAAGCTCACCATATGGTCATGCTACCTATGAACCTAATGACAATTGACCCTCTCTTAGACTATCATGACATCCCAAAGACTCATGAAGATGTCAAGGAAACTATTTAAGTGCTTTGAGAAAGAGTTGATACTTTTTGAGTCCAAGGGTAGAAATATATCAACACCATTATCTATTTGGGCTCCTATATATCCCTATCCCTATACCTATCTAAACATTGGCATTAATAGAGGGGGTCACCATGCCTATGTAAATAATTTTGACCCCTCTCTAATCTATATATATGGGGTGGGGGTGGGGGCATCACTATACATGGGAGGACAAAAAAAAACTATAAAATTATTTTCATATCCCATTTTATTACTTGTAAAAATCATTTATTCCATTTTGGTGATGTTTAGAATGCTCGCTTTCTTCTACATATATAGGTTTCACAACCTCTTTTCTTACATGTACAAACTTATTTATTTTTTATCTTTCATTCTTGTGAAGGTGTTTTATTTTGTCTTAAAAATCTATTATTCTTTTATTCCTTTGGGTTGAGGTAAAAATGCATTTGTAGCATTAAATCCTTCAAAATATTGGGGTTTATAATCATTATATCTCTATCAATAAAGGCCATAATTTAATCTCTTCATCAATTAGTTTTACATTATATCTATATATCCATTTTATAAATATAATATGTGAAGTAAACAACATCTACCTCCTCCAAAGTCTTCCATTGTGTGAAATCTAGAAAAATAATCAAAATAGTAAAATAATATATTCTTGTCCACTTACTTGCTAGCTCCAGAGTTCCCCAATTGTGTTTGAAGCCAACAATAAAATTTAATACATAGTTTGAAATTGAATTTTCGGAATCCATTTAGTTTTTGTGGGAAAAAACATGTGGTGGGTGGAAATTTAGAGTAGAAGACAAAAAAATGGAGAAGAGACAAAAAAAGAGAGATAGGTAATTTTTTTAGCGTATTAGTAATAGTAAGAAAAGCTTGGCGAACAGAGCAATAGGGAGAATATAAACATAACAATAGACTATGCAAGTCAAACAAGAAGTGAAAGGGTTAAAATAGAAAGAGAAACAAGAATTGAAGCTGACAATAGTCAGACCATAAACCAATCAACAAAGTAAAGTAAGAAAATAGATTTTTTATAGATCAACCAATAACAAGCAAGGAAGAAGGTCATTATAGAAGTTTTTATAAGAATTTATAACTATAGCTATAGTATTTTTAGTTGATGTAATGAATTTGTAATCAATTTGAATAATCATTTAATATAAGCATATATTTTTGTGTTATAAGGCATGCTCTACCCTCCCATATTTTCTTGTTTTATCATGCTCATTTTATGCATTTGCCTCATTAGTTTATAGTTCTGGTATAACTCCAGAACTTCAAGTTTTTACCTTGTCTTTTGTTTTATGCCCACCTAGGCCTACATATTAATTTTTTTCAAACAATTGGTATCTGATCCCCTAGGTTGTAATCCCATTTAGACATGGCAGCAAGTATTTCTAGTTCATAGTAAAAACTCCCTACATTTTATGGAAAGATTTATGATGTGTAGAGCATCAAGATGAAGATGATTTTCAACTCTCAATAGCTATAAAATTTGGTATAAGGTGGATACAATGAGGTTGCATACCTAACAACCTTAAATGCACTGATTCAAACACAAAAGAATGCATTGAAAGAGAATAGGAGAAAGGATGCCAAGGCACTCAGCTACATACAAATGACAATAGTTGATTCAATTTTCCCAAGGATAACAAAGATATCCATTATAAACAATCATGGGATATTATACAAAAATCCTATCAAGGGAGTAAAAATGTGAACCTTGTCAAGTTTTAGAACTTAATAAGGGACTTTGAGACCCTACAAATGAAGGAGAATGATTCTATCATTGACTTCTTTACAAGGATAATGAGCATAGTGAATTAAATTAAGATATGTGGTGATGTAATTGAAGATAATATGATCATAGAGAAGGTGTTGAGGATCCTTCCAATCATATTTAACCATGTATTGGTTGAAATTGAAGAATCAAAACATTTGAGGCAAATGATAATATATGAGCTAATGGGTTCCTTGTAAACGCATGAATAATGGTTGAATAGGTCAGCCACCTCTTTCCATGAGCAAGAATTTAAGACCAATGTAAATGTGAGAGGAAGGGGGAGATGAAAAAATAATAGAGGAAGAGGAATAACTTGTATTAGTTAAGAAGGTGGAAGGCATAACCATCAAGAGTCACATGGAAGAGGAAGAGGAAGGAGCATTAAAACTTTTATAGGAGGATTTACACAAAGGTAAGATATGTCTGATGTCCAATGTTATTATTTTAAGAAATATGGACACTATGCTAGTGAGTGTAGAAATAAAGAGTATGTCATGAATAGGTAGAATTCAAATTTATCCCATGCACAAGAGTATGAACCTAATAGGAATGATAAAGTTGAAAATTTGTACATAACATGCAACATTGCCGAGTAAATTGGTAAAGAAAGATGGTACTTGGATAGTGGTTGTAGCAACCACATGAGTGGGAACAAAGAGATGTTCAAACACATTGATGAATCTATAAAATCATAGGTAAATATGGGAAATAATGAGAAAATTCCCATCATGGGAAAAGGTAGCATATCTATTTACACAAAGAAAGGTGATAAAAGGTAAATTCATGATGTTTACTATGTACCTAAGTTGAAGCATAACCATATTAACATTGGTCAGCTTGTCTAAAAGGGATACAAGGTCATTTTTTAGAATGGAAAATTCATAATTATGATAGAAGTGGTTATAATATGCAAATTATAGTAGTCAATATGATAAGCAATTAGATGCTTCCATTTAGAATGTAAAGTGAGTTTGCAGTAGCATTTAAAACTATGGTAGTAGATGAGTCTATTCTTTGGCATCTAAGATATGGGAATTTGAAATTTTATGGTCTAAAACTTATTCACAATAATAAAATGGTAAGAGAGATTCCCCTCATAGAATAACTAAATAAATCATGTGAAGGATGCATATTAGGGAAGCAACATAAGAGTGCATTTCTCGTGGGTAAAGCATGAAGAGCTATAACTCCTTTAGAGTTGATCCATTCAAAATTGTGTGGTCTGATGAAGACCCCATCCTTATAAAATAATTTCTAATTCATGGAGTTCATATATGACTTTAGCTATAATACATGGGTCTCCTTCTTGAATAATAAATTAGAATCATTTGAGACCTTAAATAAATTCAAGGCCATGGTGGAAAAGAAAAGTGGTCATTACATGAAACTTGTGAGGATGGATAGAGAGGGATAGTATATCTCTAATGAGTTCATGAATTTTTTTAAGGATCATGGGATAAATAATCAATTTATAGTTAGGTATGTACTACAACAAAATGGTGTGGCTAAGAGGAAGAATAGGACCATCCAAGAGATGGAAAGGAACATGCTAAAGGCAAAAGGTTTGCCTAATTATTTTTGGGCTGAGGCTATATCAATAGTCATGTACTTTTTGAATATTTATCTAATGAAGAGTGTTAGTTACATGATCCATCAATAAGCATGAAATAGATGGAAGCCTAGTGTTGAACACCTTAGAGTGTTTGGATGTGTTTCATATGCACACATGCCCAAATAAAGAAGAATAAATGGGATGACAAAGGTGAGAAATGTATTTTCATTGGGTATAGTGACCAATCAAAGGATTATATATTATACAATATAGTCACTAAGGAACTCATAATCATCCAGGATGTTCAATTCATTAATCATGAAGATTGGGAAGAGAGACAACAAGAAGATCAAGTGCAAACAAGGGATAATGGACCCTTTATTAAAACTAAAATAATAGGTGGTACATCCACCCATGTGCCAATTTGGACCCCTATTTCACAAAGGGATGATTTTTCTAATGCTAGAAACCATCAAGGAGGTCAAAGATCTATTCATGAGTCAACATCCTCCTCTTCCAACTCAATCCAACACCTATCAAGGACAAGGAGCTTGAAAGAAGTCTATGAGCAATCAAGGTATGAAGAAAATCAAGATGAAACAATGAATTATGTTCTATTTTTATCAGTTGATCCTATTTATTATGAGGAAATAGTCAAGGATAATAAGTGGTGCGAGTAAATGGATGAATAAATGCATTCCATAGAGAAAAATCATACTTGGGATTAATTGACCTTCCAAAAGGAAAAGAGGTCATAAGAGTCAAGTGGGTGTACAAGATAAAAACCATTCTTGAAATCAAGATAGAGAGTAATAAGACAAGACTAGTGGTGAAAGGATACAAGAAAATGGTTGAACATGACTATAATGAGATGTTTACACTCATAGAATGACTAGAAATAGTGAGGACAATCAAATCCATTACTGATCAACATAAATAAAAGGTGCATCAAATAAATGTCAAGTCATCCTTCTTGAATTTTGTGCTATAAGAAGAGGTATATGTGGGAAAGCCACCTAGATATGAGATTCTCAGGTATGAAAACAAGGTGTATAGGCTAAAAAGGGCATTGTATGGGCTTGCTTCCAAAGGCATGGTACAATTGTATAGACTTTTACTTGATGAGTAATGGATTTAGAAAAAGTGGTAATGATCCCACACTCTATATCAAAGTAATTAAATGTCATGTTTTTATTATTTTTTATATGTGGATGGTCTAATATTCATCAAAAATGCAAATAAGTCAATAGGAGAGTTTAAAATATCCATGAAAAAGGAGTTTGAAATGATCAATTTAGGCTTTTTGAAGTAATTTCTTGGTATACATGCCAATCAAATGGTTAGTGGCATCTTCATATGCCAATCTAAATATGCAAAAGAGATATTGGAGAGGTTTAGGATGTTGGACAACATGCTAGTATCTACACCAATAGAGATAAGTTTGAAGTTATGCAAGGATAACAATAGAAACAATGTAAACCCCACATAGTGCAAGAGCTTAGTGGGAAGTCTAATGTATTTGACCACAACCAGGCCAAACATCATGTATGCAATCATACTCATATTTATTTTCATGTAAATGTCAAAAGAAACACATTGGCAAGTGAGAAAGAGGATACTAAGGTACATGAATGGAACAAGATGATATGGATTTTTATATAAAATAGTAGATGAGTTTCAAATAATGGGATACACAGATATTGATTGGGTTGGTAGTCTTAATGATTGAAAGAGTACTTTAGGGTATGTATTTTATTTTGGGTTAGGATCCATATCTTGGGCTTCAAAGAAAAAACCTATAGTTTCACTTTATATAACTAAAGTAGAGTACATAATAGCTAATGCAGTAACATGCCAAGCTATATAGTTAAGAAGGATACTTTTAGATTTACATGAGGAGAAATAAGGATATTCTACAGTCTATTGTGATAATATATCCTTCATAACATTGTAAAATAGCTCCATATTTCATGGTAGGAGAAAGCACATAGCAATAAGTTATCACTTCAATCGATAGTTAGTTGAAAATCATGTGATAGATCTTAGTTTTTGTAAATTAGATTATAAATTAGCTGATATATTTACTAAGACTTTATAAAAGGATAGTTTTATGTACTTAAGAGCAAGGTTAGGGGTCATTAATGCAACAACATTGAGCCTAAAATGATTTATGTTGGATCCAAAGCCTATTATCCAAGATTTAGATTCATATATCCAAGATCCAAAGTTCATTTGTGAAGCTTTAGAGTTAAACAAAGAAGCTCCATAGTATACCAGTAAAGCTCCAAAGTTTGATAGTCAAGCTCTAGTGTTTAATAGTCTAGAACATGAACATAAGTGGCATAGAGGCACATAAGTAGTTAAGAAGAAGCTAAAAAGATTTTTTATGGGTTTTGGATCATTATAGTGAGCATGGTAGGAAGACCAAGAATAAGGGGGAGTGTTAAAATAATATATTCTTGTCTTCTTGCCTATCTAGCTACCAACTTTGGAGTTCTTCAATTACATTTGAAGCCAATAAAAAATTTAATGGATAGTTTAAATTTGAATTTTTAGGGGGAAAAATATATGTTAGGTGGAAATTTAGAGTAGAAGACAAAAAAGGTAGAAGAGACAAAAATAATGAGATACATGGTAAAAAAATTAGCACAGTAGTAGCAATAAGAAATCCTAGAGAATAGAGTAGCAAGGAGAAGATAAAAATAACAACAGACTATGTATGTCAAATAATAAAGAAAAGGGTTAGAATAGAAAGATTATAAATAATATAAGTTAACAATAGTCATGACATAAACCAATAAACATAATAGAAGTAAAAAATATATTTTTTCTAGATCAACCAATAGCAAGAAAAGAATGTCATTATAAAAGTTTTTGGTAAGAATTTATAACATATATAGCTATAGGTTTTTTAGTTGTAATAATTTTGTAATCAATTTGAAGAATCATTTAATATAAGCATATATTTGTGTGTTTTAAGACCTACTATACCCTCCCCTATTTTCTTGTTTTAGCAATCTCATTTTGTGCATTTGCAACACTAGTTTATAGTTCCGGTATAACTCCATAACTTCAAGTTTTTATCTTATCTTTTGTTTACCACCCATTTGGGCCTGCATATTATTTTTATTCCAACACAAAATTTGATATTTAAATACCATCACTTATCATGCTAAAAATTCATTATTCTCATGTTGATTTCATTGATTAAGAATTCTAGTTAATTGAACGCTTGGTCATTATGGACTTTCCAATGCACAATGTTCAACACCCTTAATGATATATGTTGATAACTCTTAGTGCTAATACCTTTCCATGATAATTTTCATCACAAGTCTTAAAACCTCATTATAAATTTGGTCTAGTGAAATTCTCTTTGATTCCTAACTTACATTATATATCTTTATCAACTTTTATTTGATAGGGGTATATTTTGTTTTGTAGAGTATCAATGAGCATCCCAAATCTAGAAGTCTAATTGCCTTAGACATACCTACAATGTTAATATATATTTTTTGGAGACAAATGGATTTTGCCCTCATATTACCTACCCAACATGGTTTATACAAACTATGGACTATTTCCAAATGATGGTAGCCTAACTAGCCTATTCATTGTTTTATCTTGGGTTTACATGAACTATGGCCTATTTTCAAATGATGATAACCTAACTAGCCTATTCATTACTTTATCTTATAATTTTTAATATTTGGGTTTCTAACCCTAAGTTATACCCTCTTATAACTTCATGGGATCTAAGTTGAACCATATAACATTTTTAATCTCCTAAATTTAAAATATCTTATAATCTAGCCATTTCACATAAATAAGTTGTGATTTGATTATGGATTTTTTAGTTTCATATATTTTAGAGTTATACAATTTATCCCTCGGCTCACCATTATTTTTTTTGTGTGTATAAATACACTAAGGTTTTTGAGGTGAAAATTGGCTTGAATTTCAACTCAGCATTCAAAATTCTCTAGTCTGTCTACCCATTGTGTTTTTTTCTTCAAAACCCCTCAGTCCATTTAGTTTCCTAGTATGTTAAAGAATTTGTGTACCTTAGCTCTCTCAAAAATTCACTCTATAATTTTCATTTATAGAATGACATTGAAAATGAACCTTTTATGACATATTTTATATATTAGTCCTCATATCCAAAAAATATAAGTTGGGATAAATTAATATCTTACAAGCCAATTAAAAACCCATCACATAAAAAAAAAGGTCGTACTGACATACAATATTTGCCTGCTTGCTAGACTCCCTATTATTACTCTATCTACTTTCCACATATAAATTTACTTGGTCTTAGCTCACCTCATACATAAGTGAAACCCACCTATTAATTATCATTTTTATCCCTTTTTGACCTTACATGAATACATGAAACACTTTATATCCTATTCCCATAAGCCCATAAGTCCAAAAGACATTAAACTAACCTGATATGCATATGATTATTAGAGAACTCACTTTTACAATATCTTATTTTAGCCTTATTATTCACCCAAAATTGAATCCATCTTCATCCTCAACCATGGATCAATATAATCAATGACCTATATGAAACATAAATAAAATAGTCATTCCAACCTTTGCCAACTAGCTGTTTATGTTGCTCCAAAGCATAAAAAATGATTTCATAATGGAAATTAACTTATTATACAATCTACATGTGTAAGATTTAAAATAAATTGATTAAACATAGTTTGATAACATATCAAAATCACTTTAGATATTTTGATGAGTGTAATAATCCCTTTAAACTACTATTTGAAAACTATTTACAAAAAAATAAATGTAGGACCTTAATAATATGCTTCAAATACCCCTTTAAATTAACTCTCTACGAGCAAAGGCAAGGTAATCCAAATGAGGGTTTATGAGACTAATTCCAAGGAACAATATCAAATGTAGAACACAGATAAACAAAGGTTTCAAAACCTATCATCAATGACACTATGTATTTTGGGATAATTATTGGTGGTGGATAAATAAAAAGGATGCTTTCATTGACTAGTATCAGAACAAAGTTTTGAAATAAGAGATGTTCATGCATAAAGTGATCTCACCTCCAATCCATATAAGTGCATTCATTTTCTATCAAATATATCTCCTTTTCATACCTTGAAATATTTTTGGGGAATGATTCAGATTAATATTTCAATGGTGATGTATTATTCTTCATGTTCAAGTCATTGAAATATGAGTGTTGTAGATTCAACATTACTACTTTTTGGTCAGAAGATAAAAATTAAATCTATAAACCTTCATGTGTGGGGTAGATTTCAGCACTTCTCCCATATTTTATCTTTGTTTTTAGATCAACATAAGGAAAAATTAGGGGATATGATCTTAATTGGATAATGATTGATGAAGACATTAGTAAAAGTGTTAGAAGACCAATCCAAATGTGTACAAGATGTATCTATGTTAATTTAAAACCTTCTCTATATATTTTTTATTTGATGTTTTAGCTATTGAAAATAATATATTTTACATGAACTATTTTTAGGGTCCCTAATCCTATGAGATAATTTTTATTGCCCAAAGTATACCTAAGGAATGTGGGTCAAGTTAAAGAAAACCTAGGAAATTATTTTATTTTTTATAAGATTGTATATATGAGAGTACATGATTTCAATGGAGATCAATATTTGATGCCCAATTTCTCCACAAAAAGGATGTTCTCCCTATATTTTATTATGTAGATGAGCCATGCCAACAATATAATATAAAAGTTGGGAAAGCAGGTTATAATTAAAAGTCCCTTCCAAATAAAAAAGTTTATGTTGAATCATAAATATTCTATGGTATTATAAAAATAAGGGAAGACACACAAAGTTGGGTAATAGATAATATGACATTCATGGGAAGAGTTATTTTTTTGCAAAGTACATATGCCTTTTTTTCAAAATTTTCATGCCTAGAAGTGTTTGGCATAGTGTAAAGCAAAAGGGTGTATGCCCTTTGTGGCTCACAAAGGGGGTATGCCCTTTAGCGACATGGTTATAAAAGGGCAAATTATTTTTTTTATTTTCAAAACTTTCCCTACCTTTGCTCAAAACTGTGAACTTTATTTTTTTCCTTGAAGGAGCTCTCACATTTTGAACAAGATGTGCATGCTTTGACTTTGTATCCCACTAGCATGATTTAACATTTTGATCATGATCTCAGGTATGGTGATTGTTAAATTTTAATTTTGGGGTTTAAATTTACTTGTTTTTATACATAAGGTTTTTAAATTAAATTTGCATTGATCTCTCTCACATTACCTAAAAAAATTGTATTTTTATAAATCTAGATATAAAATTCAATGGATCCAATTCCTAAAGAAAATGTAGAATAAAACCTTGATCCAAACCCTTCATAGTTTGAATTAACATAAGAAGAAGTTGAATTTTATGAATAATATAATTCAAAACACTAATAATTGAAAATTATTATCAATATTTTGTGTCACTCCTCAAGTGATAGAGGATACAATTCACTTGTGAGTACATTAGAGACCATGTTTAATGAAAAGGGAAATGACATGCATCAAATAGAGGTCATGAAACAATATTTATTCTAATAAATTATCATATTATGATGTAAAAAAAAATATAACAAAAAAGATGTGTGTGATTTGTTTCTTAATCTTGAAACTAACCAACAAACACCAACAAGTTGCAAACACATTAGCATTAATTGGTGTGTCCATGTAGAGATAAAAAATAACTTTTGGGACAGGTGGTGGATGGTGTTTGATGAGATGCAATAATAATGAGGTTGCATTATGATTTTTGAGAAAATTTATTATGATTTTGTGTTGTAAAAAATACCAAATTATTTTGACATGAAGTCCTCCTAAGGTAGGGGAGGTGGGTCCTCATTTGATAGACCTAGTGTTTGGTGGTACCAAAACCATCCTAACTAAGTTTAGAGAAATAGGATAATAAAACATGCTTATATCCCTAAAATTTTACATCATTTCACATAGATGGGCACCCTTGAGGTATTTACTAGTCTCACAAAGGTTATTATTGACCAAGTGATGCATACACTGAGGAATTATTCATAGGCTCCAGGTGGTGGGACATCTAGTAGTGTCCCTCCTACTATTGGTTCTAGTGGTATTGGTGATAATGTACCTCCTAATATTGGTGTTAGTGGTATTGGTGCTAATGACTCTCCTACTAGCAGTCATCCTAAAATTCCTACACATCATTTCACATCATGTGGGAGGAAGTGTATTGAACCTCCTATTTAGGTTCAACATACATAGGCTACATCTATGGAGACTAGACCTACATTTGTGCATCACATTAGTACCCATAGTCTATGCCATTTATAGTATCTTTAGAATATATTGATTTTAATACATAACATTATACCATCTATAGTTTCTTTAGTACCTTAGAACACCATCATGCTTGAGCATATGCCATCTAAAATTACTTCAAAATATTTAGAAACTAGCATGCCAGAGTTTACTTCATTTATGGATACTTCAACACCTAATGACACTAGAATACCTAAATTTATGCCATTTTTAGTTACTTCACCACCCCCTCTCAACACATGTTAGCTTGTTATGTAGGACTTATCTACTTCACCATTTATATTTGACACACAAGGTTAATTTTAGGTAAAATTTGTTTATGTATGTAAAATAATATTAAGTTTATTTTTAAAAATATGCTTGATGAATTGACTAATATTTGACTTTAATTTTCATTTGTTACTTGTATATATTATCATTGATAGCTTAGGTACCTTATCTACCTTATATTCTATTGTTGAGGCTAAAATCAGTACTATGGTACCCTACACTTAGGTTTGAAAAGTTAAAAATTACATAAAAGTTATTATTTAATGTTAAATCACAACTTGGTGTATTATATATGAATTATAGTTTTTTAGTAATATATAATTGTCCAATTAGTTTAGTTCTTGAATTTTATTATTTTTTATAGTTACGTATTTTATCATAAGAATAATATCCTAGATAGATTTGAAATAATCTCATAAGTCAGCATATTTTTGTTTCATTTTAAGAAGTGTTTCCTTAAAAACTTGTAGCTTTGTAAGATGTTACATTTAATCTAAATTTAAAATTTTGTATATGTTTTTTATTTGCTAACATTGTTATCTCAATTTTTTGTCGTAAGACAAAAAAAATATGAGCTAGGCTATAATGATTTTAGATTGATAACATCATAACACCTATGACATCAATAATAATGATAGTCAAAATGTTATTAATTACTTAGTCCAAGGTATATATCTCATTCTCAACTACACAAGATGTTCTCAGTTTAATGTAGAAAAAATTATATCAAGGCAAGCTTGCTTTGATTTAATTTGATCACAAACAAATTCCCTATAGTGATTCTTTTGATACCAACCATATCTATATGTTTTATATCCACATGTATCCATCTAAATAATTCATGTAGTTGTTATTACTAGTTGGTTAATTCATTGTGATATTAGGAACTTGCTTAGTTATAGGAATCTAAAAAAATTCATGTATGGTTAATCAATCAAAAGGTCACTTATTAGTGCAAATCAAGACCAGATAGAAGATTTATCTTACAATCTGAAGATCCTTAGAGGTTGTTGGGAATTTTGAATCAAAAATTTACATGATCATGTTGTTTTTTTCTTTAAATAAAATCAACTAAATCAAAATTGAGCCATCATCCATATTTTCCTACCCATTAGCAACTCTAGAAGAATAATCTCATAATGATAGGCATCATATTTCTCATTAAGCCATAATATTCTTGCATATTCATAGTTAATATAACTAATGGTGCCCATAACATATGCAAAGGTGCATTTTTGAACCAAATAAATGCACTTAGAAATGCCAAAATTTGAGAAATGAGCTTCAAAATTATCATCTAAGAGAATGTTAGAAAGTCTTACATTTGTGATGAAAATATTGTACAAAGGTGATTCAATACCAACATTGAGACACCTTCTAGAAGATGTTTCTATGAAAATACAAGGAGATCCTTCTTAATCAAGAAATGGTAGCTACACATATAATTTTTTTGATTTGATGGCTATTTTTTGGTGTACACTTGTTAAAGGGAATTTGGAGGGGATCTACTTAAATTCAAGGTATGGGAAATAAGACACGAGGAATTAACTAGTTGGCTCCCTCATTATCAATTCTACCACTCAATAAAACTACCACTTTTGTATAGAAAATAATGATATGATATATAACTAGCTATTTTTTCCTTGAAATATTTGGAGTTGGCATTAGAAAATGGCGTCGTCTCATAATTTGATAAGATTCTTCATCTTATTATCTTAAGGATGAGAAAAAAAATAAGTTTTAAGAAAATAGTGGTAGTAGGATACTTCATCTAGTTGAAATGAGTTTTATTTTATGCCTCAACAACACCAAACATGTCATAGCATATTTATTGATCACACATTTCTCCTTATCTATGTAAAAACTAAATAATCAAGGTCACAAACTCATAAAGTGGTGTAAATGTGACTAATGCCAACAAAAGGTGGTTAATATAAAAGGCCTCTAAATGCATAAAGAAAGGAAATAGTGTTCAAGCATACTCTTGCTTATAAAATAAACTAATAATATAAAAAATATGAGCATCCTCTTATTTAAAAAATATTATTGTTCAAGCATCCTCTTGTTTAGAAAATAAATTAACAATAACAAATATGAGCTAAAGGAAGGGAATATGAAAATGTTGATTCACTACTTCATTAGTCTTTATCTAGTTCACACAAAGTTGTATTTATGTATCTTTTAGTTATTTCTCCATTTATGAATAAAAAATAAATTTTATTATTTAAATATTTTGTATACACCATAGTATTTGTACATGAAGGAATACTTTTCTCTCTTTCTATCCATGTCTTGCTTTCTCTTTATATATAAAATGAGTGATATTAATTTCAATTTATCTTAATTTAGGTTTAGTTTTATTTGATTCATAATTGAGCTCTTTAATTTTTGGTTTCATAGATGATGAGAGATGTTATGGGTACCCCACATGGATCAGAATAATGTCCACTATCTCCCTCACAATACCTGATTCATAGATAGACTAGTGAGAACACATAGTATTTTTTTAGTTTTGGGAAATGATACTTTATGTCATAATTATATTTGTTTGCACATATAGATCTAAAAATATATGTATGCTCCATAGGATTAGCCATTTTGGACATATTTAGGGTCATAAGACTTAAGACAACCATATATGTGGCATATGGTGAGTCCAGAATCATCTTGTTTTAAAATTTTATTTATGACAGCTATATCATTTTTGATATATCATTTTAATGCATTAAAAGTTCTATTTCATATGTTGTGTAGATGCCACTATTTTTTGATGTTATGAAGAGACATTCAATACTTCACATGTTGAGAGGAGAGTTTCTCCTTATAACGAGTCATGTAATACCCCTAGTTCTACATCTATGGTGAGGAAGGGAAATTGATTTGATGGCAATGATGATCATGAGAACCAATTGTTATGTTAGGGGTTTAGTTGTAGGAATAATCTATTTTTTATGCTAATACGGCCCACATTGTATGTCTATATGGCATATTTTTTATATGTACATGTTATGGTATAGATTATATCTTGATATATGTCCTATTTTTTATGTCATTATGACATATTTTGCATACACATATATACTATTTGACATGTTTACATGTGAATAATACATTGTTATAATTTGTGTATACATATTTACTTATTAAATATGTCATTATTATTTATTGAACATGTTCAACGATGGTTCAAATGTTTAAATTTCATGAAATTTATGTATTAATGCTATAATGATTACATTGAAATCATTTTGTTGTGTGCATATATGTGATGATTGTTGACCTATGTGATGGCTGTTGATCTATGTGATGTTTTCTTATCATTATCATAGATCTCATTAAAAAAAAAGAACAAAATTATATTAATTTATACAAATGACCATTATGTAGAGATCTAGGAAGAGAGACCCAAAGAAATAAAGTAGAAAGACATTTTATCACAATTATAGACATATTATGTTTTTATAACATGTGTATATAATTAACACCCCTTGGAGGATTCTCCTCAGCTCCTATATTTTGCATGGGTGAGTCCTCTTAACATCCTCAAAGTATTTCATGGCACTTGGGATGAGCGAGACATGGTGGCAAGTTTTCTCTCACAGCCAAATGTCTCTTAAGAGACCAAAAGTTGGTCAATGGGAGGTGTATATTATGATTTGTTAGTCCAATTGATGAAGCTTAAATGTGGACATATTTAAATAGGAATTTTAATTTTAAAATGGACACCCTTTACTATCAATCAGGTTTTAAGACCAAAATTTTTAGTTGGTTGGATGTATCCCTTAAGAGAATCTTCTTGTCCTTGCGTGGGAAAATTGAACAAATTTCCATCACACAATACATGAGAAATTTGAAGGGTAGATAAGATATATCAATTTTTATAGTTACATGGTTAATTCCTCTTAACATCCCATAGAGTATTTTTTGTCACTTAGGAGGAGTGATACATGGTGACAAATTCTCTCAATGCCAAATATCTCTTACGAGACTAAAAGTTGGTCCATACGAGGTGTTTCTTGTGACCCATTAGCCCAATTAATGAACTATATATGTGGACATGTCTAGATGGGTGTTTTAATTTTAGAATTACCACCCTCCACTCTTTTTCAAGCCTTGAGACTAAAATTTTCAGTTGGTCAGATGCATCCCTTAAGAGAAGCTTCTCATCCATGAGTGAGAAAACTAAGAAAACTTCTACTAAGCATTATAGGAGAATCATGAGGGGTAGAGAGGATTTATCAGTTCCTATAATTTCATGGATGGGTCTTATTAACATCTATTGGTGGATTCCATGGCACTTAGGATAAGTAAAACATGATGATGAGTTTTCTCTCATAGCTAAATGTCTCTTAAGAGACTAAAAGTTGGTCTGTGGGAAGCGTATCTTATGCATCATTATCCCAATTGATGAAATACCTACACAAATGCATATGAATGGGATTTTTAATGTTATAATTTCCATCTTCCACTCTCCATTAGTACCTGAGACTAAAATTTACATTTGGTCAAATGCATCCCTTAAGAGAAGCTTTTCATCCTTAAGTGGAAAAATTGAACAAAGTTTAACCATGCATTGTAAGAGAACTGTGAGGGGTAGATATGAGTTATTAGATATTATAGCTGCATGAGTGATTCCTTTTAACATCCTCTAAGGATTTTTTGGCACTCAGGATGAGTGAGACATGATAATATATTTTCTCTCGCAACCAAATGTCTCTTAAAAGATCAAAAAATGGTCTGTGGGAGGCATATGTTGTGACTCACTATCCCAATCAATGAACCATCTATGAAAACATGTCTAGATGGAAATTATAATATTATAATATCAACCCTTTACTATAAATTAATCCATGGGACCAAAATTTTTAGTTAGATGCATCCCGTAAGAGAAGTTTCTCATCCATGAGTGGGAAAATTGAGCAAACTTCCACCACACATTATAGGAGAATTGTGAGGGGTAGAGAGGATTCATCATATTTTATATTTGATCATGTGACTCCTATTAACATCCATGGATGATTACATGGCACTTGAGATAATTTAGATAAAGTGGTTAGTTTTCTATCACAACCAAATGTCTCATAAGAGACAAAAATTTGGTACATGGGAGTTGTATCTTATGACTCATTAGCCCAAACACAAAATTGTCTATGTGGAAACATATGGATGGAAATATTAACACTATAATGGTGAGCCTATGATATTAATTAGGTCTTGGGACCAAAATTTACATTTGGCTAGATGCTTCCCTTAATATAAGCTCCTCATCCCTAAGTGAAAAAATTGAGCAAACTTATGCCACATATTGAAAGAGAACCATGATGGGTAGAGAGGAGCCATAAAATCCTATAGTTTCATGGGTGAGTCTTATTAACATTTAATGTATTATTATATAATAAT
Source organism: Torreya grandis (assembly GCA_037957365.1). Classification (NCBI taxonomy): domain Eukaryota; kingdom Viridiplantae; phylum Streptophyta; class Pinopsida; order Cupressales; family Taxaceae; genus Torreya; species Torreya grandis. Next base: position 1,814,867 of record JARHVA010003610.1, read on the forward strand.
CAAGATGATAGAGACATGGTGGCAAGTTTTCTCTCATAGCCAAATGTCTCTTCAAATAATAAAAGTTGGTCTATGAGAGGAGTATCTTGTGACTTGTTATCCTAATCAAAGAGTCATTTATGTGGACATATCCAAATGAGTGTTTTAACACTAGAATTTATACCCTCCAATATCCATTAGGACTCAGAACTAAATTTTTTAGTTGGCCAGATGTATCCCTTAAGAGAAGCTTCTTGTCCCTGAGTGGGAAAACTGAGTGACCTTCCACCACACATTACATGAGAATCGTGAGGGGTAGAGATGAACCATTAGATATTTTAATTAAATAATATATTAATATTATCACCCAAATGAGTATTACATGATAATTAGTATGAGTGAGAGATGGCACCAAGTTTTCTCTCACATCTAAATGTATCTTAAGAGACCAAAACTTAGTTTGTGGGAGGCATATCTTTTGACTCGCTAGCCCAATCAACAAATTATCTTTGCTGATACATTGATATGAGAGTATAAAAATTATAATTATCACATTATGCTCTTCATATCACGCTAAGGTTAAAATTTATAGTCATTTAGAGGCATCCCTAAAGATAAGCTTCTTGTTTTAGGCAAGAAAATAGACTAAACTTTATTGTGCATTATAGGAGAACTATGAGGGGTAGACACAAGCCATCAATACCTAAAATTAAATGGAAGAGTATTATTATTTAATCACGAAGGATTTTTTACCACTCAATATGAGTGAGATGTAGTTGTACATTTTCTCTTTTAGCCAAATATCTCTTGAGAGACCAAAAGTTAGTCTGTGGGAGGCATATCTTATGACTCATTAGCCTAATAGATGAACCATTTATGAAAACACACACACACACACACACACACATATATATATATATAGATTTTCTAATGCTAAAATTTCCACCTTCCTTTCTCTATCAGGCCTTGGGACCAAAATTTATAGTTGGTCAGATGCATCCCTAAAGAGAAGCTTCTCATTCCTGAGTGGGAAGACTGAATGAACTTCCATTGCAAATTGTAGGAGAATTACAATGGGTAATGATGAGCCATCATCTCCTATATTTACATAGATGAGTCCTTTTAATGTTCTTAATATTATTTTATGTCACTCAAGATGATCAATACATGGAGATGATTTTTATATCATAACCAAATCTCTCTTAAGAGACTAAAAGTTGGTTTATGTGAGGCATATCTTGTGACTCATTAGCCTAATCAATTAACCATTTATGTAGACACATTCAGATGGGAATTTTAAAACTATAATTTGAACCTTGTGCTATTTGTCAATACCTAGGACCAAAAGTTGTAGTTGGTTGGATGCATCCCTTAAGAAAAGCTTCTCATCCTTGATTGGTAAAATTGAGTAAACTTCCATTGTGCATTATAGGAGAACCATGCGATGTAGAGATGAGTCATTATCTAATATAGTTACATGAACTAATCCTATTACCAACCATTAGATTATTATATTCCACTTGAGATGAGTGAGATACAACATCAAGTTTTCTCTTGTAGCCAAATATCTCTTAAGAGAGAAAAATTTGGTCTCTAGAGGTGATGTTTTGACTCACCAGCCCAATCGATAATCATCTTTATCAAAGCATCTAGATTAACATATAAATGATATAATTGTCACCCTCTACTCTCTATCAAGTTCTAAGGTTGATATTTATAATCATTTTGAGATATCCCTAAAGAAAAGCTTGTCATACTTGAGTGAGAAACTAAGGAAACTTCCATCACACCTTATAAGATAACTGTGAGGGATAGAGATGAACCATCAACACCTATAGTTGTAGGGATGAGTCCTCTTATCACCCTGCATATAATTACATGCTACTTTATTAGTGTATTTTATATTTTTTTAATAAGTACTATTCAATTGCCTAGAAGAAGGAAGAAACCAACAAGCTAACACACTGACATATCATGTGAATAATGACCTTGTGTGCTCACCCAAAACATGCAATCAAGACTAATTCCCATCAATTATACCACATAGTGGTGGATATAATTAACTCTATTTATGATTAGGCACTTGGGTTAGATATTTTATCATTATTATTAGTCATCATATTAGATTTACCATTTTACTCATTCAACACATTTGATGTTCTTATAATCAATGCCATAGAAATAGATTAACACATCAAAATTCATAGACAATAGTAATTCCATTAATTTCATTGAATAGGATTAAAAAGGTGTTTCAATAACATTCTCTATCCATTTACACAAATATGTTTGATAACTTAAATAAAAACCAAAAACACTTTATAAACAAGCTAAGGGGTATTTATACATAATCCGACCCTTCTCAGGTTACATCATCAATATAATATAGATGAAAATCCAAAAGCTATTTAAAAAAAAAAGTCATGGAGACACATTATAATTAAGTCATTTTAACTCAGGCCTAACATTCTCCTATATACTCTCTCTATGATGTATATCTATGTTCATGCTCCTCCTCTCTCATGAACCAATGCTAGATTCACACTTGATTAATCTTTGAGAACAAATTAATTTTTAACTATCTCCACTTATTGCATCCTTGTCCTAGTCATGAAATTTTTTATAAGTCTTACATATTATATTCCTCATTCTTCATATCCATATCTTTTGTAACTCGCTCTTTCACACCTCTTTTTCATGCCTCTCTCTTCCATGCCATTCTCTTTTATATCATTTTCTTCTGCATCTAGGTTCTCCACATATTTCGCACACCATTGTTTTTATACATTATTTTTTCAAAACACTTAGAATATATTACTAAAAAATTTAGGGTCCAACATCACCCCCTACTAAATCGATAGTCTATCCTAGAGTATGATGTAGTTTCCTCAGATGATAAAAACTTAGGACCCACCTACTATACTTGGCACTTGAACTCCTCCAATTAGTTGAGGATAATATAAATATTGGAATTATCAACTTCCACTTCACCTAATAGCTAATTCATATCCTCAGATTTCTCTATAAAATTATCCACTTGAGTTGTCAAAATCTCATGTTGAGAAGTGGCTGTCTTGTGGGCATCCTAGAGTGACCCAAATTTTGCTTAAAATTTCCCTCAAAATGTTGAGAAGTTAGAATTAAGCTCCTAATGATGTTTGTTTATTTATTTTTCTAGTTCTTCTATGTCTTGGAACACTTTCACACATTGGGCCCTATCCTTGATGTTCAATGTGTTCCATTCTCTTTTGTATCATTATCTTCTACATCCAAGTTCTCCACACATTTATTACACCATTATTTTTATGCGTTATGTTTACAAAACACTTAGAATATATTACTATGAAATTTAGGGTTCAACATCACCCCCTACTAAATCGATATCCTATCCTAGGGTATGATGTAGTTTCCTCAGATGATAAAAACTCAGGACCCACCTACTATACTTAGCACTTGAACTACTCCAATTAGTTGAGGAAAATATAAATATTATAATTATGAACTTCCACTTCACCTCATATCCTTAGATTTCTCTATAAAATTATCTACTTGAGTTGTCAAAATCCCACATTGAGAAGTGGAAGTCTTGTGGGCATCCTAGAGTGACCCAGCTTTTGCCAAAAATTGCCCTCAAAATGCTAAGAAGTTAGCATTAATCTCCTAACAATGGGTATTTATTTATTTTTCCAGTTCTTCTATGTCTTGAAACACTTGCACACATTGGGAATTGCCCTTGATGTTCAATGTGTTCTCAACAAATTATTGACATTGTAGTTCCTTAGGTTTAAAAAAACCCATCAACTATGGGAATAATGTCACCCAATTTATTCAAAAAGGTTTTCTAGACATCCATGGCTTATATATATTAATTTTTTGCCCATAGTTTCTCATAATGAGAATTTACCTAGTTTTTGCATTTCTTGAGTAAGAGGTTCAAGAGTGTATCCAATTTATTGATGGAATCATCGATAATAATAATAGCATCCACAAGTGTTGGATATATCCTCAAAATTATCTAACAAAGGCTTAATTTACTCACAAATATATGATAAGTATAACATCCAATGCTATTATTGAAAGAAATATGGACACTATGCTAGTGTGTGTAGAAAGGAATATGCCATGAATAGGTAGAATAAAAATATTTCAAAAACAAAAGAGGCTAAACATAATAAGAATGATAAAGGAGGAAACTTGTTCATAACATGAAACATTTCCAAGAAAAGTGGTAAAGAGACATGGTATTTGGATATTTGTTCTATCAACCACATGAGTGGGAATAAAGAGATGTTCAACCACATTGATGAATCTATAAAATCAGAGGTGAAGATGGGAAATAATGATAAGGTTCCCCTTATGGGTAAAGGAATAATTTATATTCACACCAAACAAGGTGATAAAAAGAAAATTTAAGATGTTTACTATGTATCCAAGTTGAAGTAAAACCTTATTCTCATTGGGAAACTTATCCAAAAGGGATACACATTCATATTTGAAGATGGTGAATGCATAATTTATGATATAAGTGGTAGCAACAATAAAATTTTAGTAGTGAAGATGACAAACAATCGAATGTTTCTATTGAGAATGCAAAGTGAGCTCACTATAGCATTCAAAACTATGGTAGTAGATGACTCTACCCTTTGGAACCTAAGATATGGGAATTTGAGCTTTGGTGGGTTAAAACTCATTTAGAAGAAGAAAATGGTGAGACAGATGCCACTTATAGAACAACCAAAAAAATCATGTGAAGGGTGCATATTGGGGAAGCAATATAGGAATGCATTTCCCATGGGTAAAACATGAAGAGATAGAGCTCCTTTAAAGTTGATCCATTAAAAATTGTGTAGTCCTATGAAGACCCCCTCCTTATCCAATAATTTCTAGTTTATGGTATTCATAGATGAATTCATCTGGAAGACATGGGTCTACTTATTTAAGAATAAATCAGAAGCATTTGAGATCTTTAAGTAATTCAAGGCCATGGTAGAGAAGCAAAGTGGCCACTACATCAAAATTTTGAGGATGAATAGAGGGGGAGAGTATATCTCTAATGAGTTAATGAATTTTTGAAAGTATCATGACATTAAAAATTAATTTAAAAATAGGTATACACCACAACAAAATGGTGTGTCTAAGAGGAAGAATAGTACCAGCCAAGAGATGGCAAGGAGTATGATAAAGGTAAAGGGTTTTCCTAGTGATTTTTAGGTTGAGGCTATATAAATATCCATATACTTAATAAATATTTTTACAATGAAAAGTGTTATGGATATTATTCCTCAAGAAGTATTGAGCAACCATAAGCCTAGTTTTGAACACCTTAAACTGTTCGAATGTGTTTCATATGTACATATGCCAAAGAAATGGAGAATAAGGTGGGATGATAAAGGTGAGAAGTGTATATTAATTGAATATAGTAAACAATAAAAGGCTTATATATTATATAATTTTGTCACCAAATAACTCATAATAAGATATGATGTTCAATTCATTGATCATGAAACTTTGGAAGAGAGACAAGAAAAAGAAACATAAACAAGGGCTAGTGGAACCTTTATTGAATCTAAACCAGTGTGTAGTACATCCACTCATGCACCAAGTTAGACCCTTATTTAAAAAATGGTTGATTCATCTAGTGGTATTATTCATCAAGGAGGTCAAGGATTTTTTCATGAGTCAACATCCTCCTCCTCGTCCAACTTAAGCCAATGCCTGCTAAGGATGAGGAGTTTGAAAAAAGTCTATGAATAGTTAAGGTATGAAGAAAATAAAGATGAAATAATGAATTATTATCTCTTTCTATCATCTAATCCTATTTATTATGAGGAATTAGTCAAGGATAATAAGTGGTGTGAGGCAATGGATGAAGAAATGCATGTCATAGAGAAAATCAGACTTGGGAGTTAGTTGACCTTCTAAAAGGAAAAGAGGTCATAGAATTCAAATGGGTGTACAAGACAAAATCCACTCATGAAGGTAAGATAGAGAGGTGTAAGGCAATACTAGTAGTGAAGGGATACAAATAAAATCCTAGACATGACTACAATGAGACATTTACACCCATAACAAGGCTAGATATGGTGATAACAATCATAGTCATTGCTTCTTAATATAAATGAAAGGTGCATTGAATGGATGTCAAGTCAATATTCTTAAATGGAGTTTTAGAATATGAGGTTTATGTAGGATATACACCTATATATGATATTTTTAGGCATGAGAATAAGGTATATAGGTTGAAATAGGCATTATATGGGTCCAAGAAAGCACCAAGGGCATGGTGCAAACATATAGACTTTTACTTAACAAGCAATGACTTTATCAAAAGTAGAAGTGAGCCCACACTCTACATAAAAGTAAATAAAGGTGATATTTTAATTATTATTTTATATGTGAATGATCTAATATTCACCAAAAATATAAATCAATCAATAGGAGAGTTCAAAACAACCATGAAGAAAAAGTTTGAATGACTGATTTAGGTTTATTAAGGTAATTTATTGATATAGAAGTTAAATAAATGGATAGTGGTATCTTCATATTCTAATATAAATATGCAAAGGATATTTTAGAGAGGTATAGGTTACTGGACAACAAGCCAACATCTACACCAATTGAGATAAGTTTAAAGTTATGCAAGGATGATTGCATCAATAATGTAGACCCCACTCATTACAAGAGCTTAGTGGAAAGCCTAATGTATTTGATTACAACTAGGTCAGACATCATAAATTTAGTTAGCATCATATCTAAATTCATTTAAATGACAAAAGAGACACATTGGTAAGAAAGCAAAAGGATATTGAGGTACATGAATGACACAAGAGAGTATGGAGTTTTGTATGCAGTACTAGATAAGTTTCAGCTAATGGGATACATAAATAGTGATTGGGTTGGTAGTCTTGATGACTAAAAAAGAAATTCAAGGTATTTATTTCATATTGGGTTAGGATCCATATCTTGGGATTCAAATAAACAAATCATAATTTCACTTTCTATAGTTAGAGTGGAGTACATAGCAGCTAATGTATTAGCATTCCAAGATATATGGTTAAGAAGGATACTTTCATATTTACATGAGGAGTAAAAATGAGATTTTACAGTCTATTATGACAATATATCCTCAATATAATTGTCAAATAAGTTCATATTTAATGGTAGGATCAAACACATTAGAATCAAGTATGACTTCATTTGAGAGTTAGTTAAAAATCATGTAATAGAACTTAGTTTTTACAAATTAGATCAATAATTAGTTGATATATTTATTAAGCATTTACCAAAGTATAGGTTTATGTTTTTAAGAGGAATATTAGGGGTCACATATGAATCATAATTAGACCTATTTGGTTTTATTTAAGCTTTGGATTACATCATCCAAGCTCTAGAGTTCAACAATGAAGCTACAAAGTTCATCAGTAAAGTTCTAGAGTACATAAGCGAAGCTCTGGGGTTTGACAATGAAGATATAGATTTCATAAATGAAAATATTGAGTACATTAGTGAATATTTGGATTACATAAGTGAATCTCTAGATTTTATCAATGAATCTCTAGAGTTAACTAGTCAAGCTTTACACATGCACAAAATGGTTTCAAATAGATATAGGTAGGTAAAGAAAAGCTACAAGGATGTTTTGAAGGTTGAGATGAGTTCAATAGAGTATTGAAGAAAGGTAAATAATAAGGGGGAGTGTTGAAATATTTTATTATTTCCATTTTCACCTACCTATCATCTCTAAATATCTCTCCAATAGCATTTGAACTCACCTAATATTAGTTAATGAATAATATTTTAAAATTTGAATTTTATGGAGTTATTTAACTTGGAGGGAAGTTAGTTGGTAGGTGTAGATGTGAAAAGAAGATAAAGGAGAAAAAATAGACCAAAAAAATAATGTAAGATAGGGGGGAAAATAGTGTAGTAGCAACCTATAGAAAAATTTAAGAGGCAGAGGGTAAGTGTAGCCTAGAGATGAAAAAGATAGAGTAGGCATGATATAGAAGTAGAATAATAGAGGAATGTTTATGTGAGACAACAATCTTGAGAAGAGAGTGAATAATAGTTTGATTAGATCTAGAACAAAATTCAAATGAAGTGTATATAACCAACATGATATAAAGAGAAAATAAAATTTTAGAGCAACCAATAGTAAGGAAGAAGGACAAAATAGAAGTTGTTTTAAGATTTTGTAATAGTTATAGATGTATAAGTTTATGCATTATAATCATATTGTAATAGATGTTTTAGAATCAATATGATATATGCATGTATATTTTTTTATGCTTTAGCTCTACCCTCCCTTATTTTATTGTTTTTAGCATATGGTTTTGTGCATTACTAGTTTATAGCTCTAGTATAACTTTGAAGCTTCAATATTAGGCCTAGTGTATAGATTCATGATTAGTGTAAAGCGTAAGTTTGTTGTATATTTCTACCAATAGAAGTGAAGGTTGGTTTATTAACCTTTATTATATATTTTGGCTTAATATCAACTAAGTCAGTCTTGAACATGACCAACTCCTCCAATCCTCCATAAAACATTAAACAATATGATTAAATTTTGGACATTAACTACATGGTTGGATAGATATCCATTCAACTAACTAGGCCATATTTTCTTGATATTTCCAAAAAATATCCTTAATTTCCTTACTAAGTTATAATATTCATTTATAAAAATGTATGGTCTATACTCCAAAAAAATGATTTGTGGGTATCTCCTACTCCATTTGATGTGTGTGAGCTAACACTCATTATTGATTATGCAAAGTGATCCTAAGTTTTATTTCACATTGCACCACATCAAAATAATTTTCAAGGACTACATATGATTTATTCACTATATGAAGGGATATTTATGTTAAAATAAATTATTATTATTTCCCGTCACCTAACCCTACCCAACTCCACTCTATAGTTGCAACCACCAAATTAATTTATTGTAGTAGTATTTGAATTTGAAAATTTTTGAACCATTCAGTTTGGAGGGAAGAGCTGGTAGTAGGTATTATACTAAAATTAAAAGATAAAAATAAAAAGATACAAATAGAATAAAAATATATAGAATAAAAAATTATAAGCAAAAAAATAGAGCAATAACTAGTGAAGAATAGAAGTTAGTGTAATAACAGAAGTTTACAAAAAATAGGGGAAGTAAGGAGAAAAAGATAGTAGAGAATATATGCAACAAAGAAGGAGAATAGAAGGTGTTGAGAAATAAAAATAAAAATAGAAATAGATATTAGTCTGAGAAGTAGTTAATTGAAAAATAGTTTCTAAGAGAGAGAGAGAGAGAGCAAAAAATTTAAGTTTTATGAGCAACCAATAAAAAGGAAAGAAAAAGTCAAAAGAGCAATTTTTGTAAGAGTTTAATATAAAACTATAGCTATTTATGTAAGGGAGTTTAAATTGGTTTGTAAAAGATTTTTTATAATCAACATATAAGTATCTATTTCTAATTATTTTATTCTAAAGGTTGTATCCCTTGTTTCATGTGTGTTTTGATTATTGGTCTGAGTTTTAGTATCCATTTAAGCTAGCTTTGGTATAACTCTAGAGATTAACCAATTGTGTGTTATATAATTCCTATTTGACCCTATTGGTCCTATATTTTTCCAATAAATAATATCAAATCCCTTAATTTTTAATCCCATTTAAACATGGTAGCAGGTAGTTTTGGTTCATGGAAACAACCCCCTACATTTGATGGAAAGAACTATGATGTGTAAAACATAAAAATGAAGACTATATTTAACTCTCAAGAGCTATGGGAGTTGGTTTAATGTATATATAATGAGTTTTTATAACTATTATCCTTTAATACATTAACCCAAACACAAAGTAATGCATTAAAAGATAAGAGGAGAAAGGATTCCAAGTCACTTAGCTATATACAAATAGCACTAGCCGATTCGATCTTTCTTAGGATAACAATAATTGTCCATTTTAAAAAAGCATGGGATATTATTCAAAATGTATATCAAAGGAGTTAAAAGGTGAATCATTTCAAGTTTCACATCTCAAAAAGGGACTTTGAGACCCTATAAATGAAGGAGAATGAGTGTATCAATGACTTTTTCAAAAGGACAATGAATATTGTCAATCAAATGAAGACATGTAGTGACACCCTTGAATATTATAGTATCATATATAATGTGTTAAGAAGAATTATAATTAGGTTTGAATCTATAGTGTTTAAAATTTAAGATTCAAAGGATTTGAGGCAAATGACAATAAATGATCTAATGGGTTCCTTGCAAACCCATGAACAAATGATGAATAGGTCAGCCACCTCCTCCCATGAGAAAGCATTCAAGATCAATGTGAATGTGAGAGGAAGGGGGAGAGGAATGAAATAATAAAGAGGAATAAATTTTATTATTCAAGAAGGTGGGATAAATATCCATCAAGCGTCATATGGAAGAGGAAGAGGAAGGATCATCAACACTTCTAAAGGAGGATCTCCACAAAGATATGATAAGTCTAACATCCAATGTTATTATTTAAAAAAGTATGGAAACTATGCTAGTGAGTGTAAAAAAAAGGAGTATGATATTAATAGGTAGAATTCAAATTTCTCCAAAAAATAAGAGGCTGAACCTAATAGGAATGATAAAAGTGGAAACTTATTCATAACTTGCAATATTGTGGAGCAAAGTGGTAAAGAGACATGGTACTTGGATAGTGGTTGTAAAAACCACATATGTGGGAAAAAATGTATGTTAAACCACATTAATTAGTCAATAAAATCAAAGGTAAAGATGAAAAATAATGAGAAAGTTCCTATCATGGGCAAAGCTAACATATCTATTCGCACCAAACAAGGTGATAAAAGATAAATTTAAGATGCTTACTATGTGCTCGAGTTGAAGAATAACCTTATTAGCATTGGTAAGCTTATTTAAAAGGGGTATAATTTTATATTTGAGAATGGTTAATGTATAATAGTTGATAAGAGTGGATGCAATAGGTAGATTTTAGCAATCAAGATGACAATCAATTAGATGTTTCCATTGAGGATGCAAAGTGAGCTTGAAACAATATTCAAAATTATAGTAGATGAGTCTAATATTTGACACGTAATATATGGGAATTTTAGATTTGGAGTATTGAAAATTATTCATAAGAATCAATGGTGAGAGGTATTCCACTTATATGATAACCAAACAAAATGTGTGAAGGATGCATATTGGGGAAGCAACATAGGAGTACATTTCCCATGGATAAAGCATGGAGAGTTAAAGCTCCTTTAAATTTGATCCATTTAGACTTGTGTGGTCTAATGAGTACCCCATAATTATTTAATAATTTATAATTCATGTCATTCATATATGACTTTAGCTAGAAGTCATGGGTATACTTATTGAAGAATAAATCAGAAATAATTGAGACCTTCAAGCAATTCAAGGCCATAGTGGAGAAATAAAGTGGCCATTACATGAAGATTTTTAGGATGAATAGAGGGGGAGAGTATATATATAATGATTTCATGATTTTTTTTAAGGATAATGGGATAAATAAGTAATTTACAATCAAGTATACACTATAATAAAATGGTGTGGTCGAGAGGAAGAATAGGACCATTTAAGAGATGTTAAGGAGCATATTAAAGGCAAGAGGTTTGCCTACTAATTTTTGCACTAAGGATATATAAATAATCATATAATTTCTAAATATTTTTCCAAAAAATAGTGTTAGGGACATGATTCTTTAAGAATCATGGAATAGTTAGAAGCCTAGTGTTGAACACCTTAGAGTGTTCAGATGTATTGCATATGCACACATGAACAAACAAGGAAGAAAAAAATGTAATGATAAATGTGAGAAATGTATTTTCATTAGGATCAATCAAAGTCTTATCGATTGTATAATCTGATAACCAAGGAATTCATAATTAGTTAATATGGTAAATTCATTAATCATGAATCTTTGGAAGAGAGACAAGAAGAAGATCAAGTGCCAATAAGGGCTAGTGGACCCTTTATTGAATCTAAACTAGTAGGTAGTACATCTAATCATTCACCAAGTTGGACCCCTATTTCACAAAGGGTTTATTCATCTAGTGGTAATAACCATCAAGGAGGTCAAAGAGTTTTTCATGATTCAACATCATCCTCTTCCAACTCAAGTTAATGTCTATCAAGGACAAAGAACTTGCAAGAAGTCTATGAGAAGTCAAAGTATGAGAAAAAAAAAGATGAAACTATGAATTATAATCTATTTATATCAGTTGATCCTATCTACTCTGAATAAATAGTTAAGCATAGTAAGTGGTGTGAGGTAATAGATTAATAAATGAATTTCATAAAGAGAAATTATACTTGGGAGTTAGTTGACCTACCAAAAGGAAAATAGGTCTTAGGATTCAAGTGGGTATACAAGACAAAAACCACTCTTGAAGGTAAGATAGAGAGGCATAAGGAAAGAATAGTGGTGAAAGGATACAAACAAAGTCTTGGACATGATTATAATGAGACATTTGCACTTGTATCAAGGCTATAAATGATAAGGACAATCATAGACATTAATTCTCAACACAAGTAGAAGGTACATAAAATGGATGTCAAGTTAGCCTTCTTGAATGGAGTGTTAGAATAAGAGGTTTATATGGGATAGCCACCCATATATGATATTATTGATAATAAGAACAAGGTATATAGGCTAAAAATGCATTATATGGACTCAAGCAAGCTCCAAGAGCATGGCACAACCTCATAGACTCTTACTTATTGAGCAACAGTTTTAGTAAAAGATCTAGTGAACCCACACTCTACATCAAAGGGAGAAAAGGTGATATTTTGATTGTAGTTTTGTATATGGATGATCTAATATTCATTGAAAATGTAAATCAGTTAATAGAAGCATTCAAAATAATGATGAAGAAATAGTTTGATATAATTGATTTAGGATTCTTGAAGTACTTTCTTGGGATAAAATTCAAGAAAATGGATGAATCCATATTCATATGCCAATATAAGTATGCAAAGGAGATTTTAGATAAGTTTAGGATGTTGGACAACAAGCCAGTATCTACATGAGTTTAAATAAGCTTAAATTTATGCAAGGATTATTTCAACAATAATGTAGACCCCACACAGTACAAGATCTTAGTGGGAAGCTTAATGTATTTAAGTGCAACTAGGTTGAACATCATGTATACAATTAACCTCATATCTAGATTCATAGAGATTCCAAAAGAGACACATTGGAAAGTGAGAAGGAGGATATTGAGGTATGTGAATGGAATAAGAGATTATGTAGTTTTGTATGCATTTATAGATGAGTTTCAAATTTTGGGTTACACAAATAGTGATTGGGATAATAGCCTTGATGACAAAAAGAGAACTTCAAGGTATGTATTTCAACTTGGGTTAAGAGCCATATCTTGGACTTTAAATAAGAAACCTATAGTTTCACTTTATATAAATGAAGTGGAGTACATAGCAGCCAATGCAACATCATCACAAGCTATATGGTTGAAAGAGACTTAAAATAAGCAACCTATAGTTTTACTTTCTACAACTAAAGTGGAGTACATAGTAGCCAATGTAACATCATCCCAAGTCATATGGTTGAGAAAGATAATTTTAGATTTACATGAGGAGAATTAAAGAGATTATATGATCTATTGTGATAATATATCCTCCATAGCATTGTTAAATAACCCCATATTTCATGGAAGCAACAAGCACATTGTAATCAAGTATCACTTCATTTGGGAGTTAGTTGAGAATTGTGTGATAGAGCTTAGTTTTTTTAAGTCAGATCAATAGCTACTAATATTTTTACTAAGCCATTGTCAAAATACACTTTCATGTACTTAAGAGGAAGGTTAGGGGTCATTAACTCAAAATCATTGGGTCTATAGGGTTTTATGTTGGTTCCAGACTGATACAACCAAGCTATGGATTCATATAGTCCAACTCTAGACTCCAATAAGCTAGTTTTGGACTCTAATAGTCTAGATCTAGACTCCAATAGGCCAACTATGGACTTCAATAGACTAGTTCCAAACTCTAATAGGTTAATTCATAGCTTATTCAATTAGATTTTCAAAGTCCATAGCAACATTGGCAAAAAAACTTGTATTCTTCAAGAATTATCATTAGAGTTTCAAAAATATTTCATAGCTTATTTAGTTATGTATTTATGTTTTTACATGTCATAATTTTTACCCAATTATCCAACAGCTTAGTGACCAAAAATGTTCATACATAATTGGGGTCACCAGCTACACATTCACTCACTGAGGATAAATATTAGTGATCATTTCTTGCACTTTCTTCCCCATGTATTCTAATACCTATTTTATTCTTTTCAAGTCTATTACTAATTACTCCAATGCACTTTTAAACTAATGCACACCCTCAATTTAGATGTCAATTGAGAGCTTTGTAGGATCAATAACCAAATTTTGGGAAATGTTAGAAGATATGTAGAATGACAAGGATGAAGTTATTCCATACTTTCTATTAGAAATTGAGTAGCCAAAGCCAAAAAGGTGTTTTCATATTATTTTAGATATTTTAGTATCCACAATCCTTTGTATAAAAGTTTGTGGGAAGATCCCCATATTATCACCTTGAGAAATTTCATTATCCTTTATTATTTTTGGGTCTGTTTATTGATTACCCTACCATTTTTCTCTTCCAAATCCTCCTTATGCATATGTTATTTTTTTTATAATTCCCCATAAAGGATCCTTTCATTTAGTGCATGATCATTCATGGAATCTTCTATACTATTCTTCAACTCTTGAGTGCTTCAAATCATGGGGTATCTTTGGCTAGTTACAATGAGTAGAAGTTGGTGATTTTGTAATGGATCAAACATGGATGGAGAATGTGGTGGATACAAATTTTTAAAATTAATTATGAGATTATTCACTCTATGTTTCCAAGGTTTATTTATGTCTTTTCTTCATCCTCTTCATCCCTTACGTGCTGAATATGAGATTCCTTGGGCATAGCCAATTTTATTCTTCCTAATGCTTTCCTCGATAATAGTATTATTTTAATTATTTTTTTTATCTTAGGGATATTTTAACCTTCCCTTATTTCAGTACCCTATGTTGCATTTTGGAAATACTAATGTTATCTTTATTCAACCTCTTTTGTTTATTGCACACAATATTTAACTTAAAGTTTTGATGTAAGATTTCGTTATTGTTTTGCTTAAATGATGTAAAATTTTTGTAATACATCCTAACTTGTGTTCCCTTGGATATTTTATTGGTCTCCTTATAATGTGAAATATGTTGTACTTAGGTTCTATAAATATTCTTGCTTTATGATCACCCATACAAATAATTTTGTTACTTATTTTCATCTTTTTGGACTCTCTACAGTTTCCATTTGTGTCTTTATATTCCAACATTTATTTTCTCTTCCCCATTTATTTTCCAAAATTTATAGGCAACATCAACGATTGATTTTTTTTACTTGTAGGTGTGTGACTTCAACATATTCCATTATTACTCAACTAGAGTATGGGCAAGCAAAGAAGTCAATATGTCAATTAGATAAATAATGCATTTGGTCACTTCAATGACCCACTACTCCTCTTCATCATTTTAATTTGTCATTCCCATATCCTTTAAATCAAAATCCTTTACTTCCAGTTGAGAAAAAAACATGCCAAAAACATCAATACACTTAAATAGAATAAGTAAATGAGGATTTTGGAGGGTTAATTATTACTTCGATCTCTTTCAAATCCTTCTTTTTTTATGTATCCATAGGATTTATCTGCCTCTTCCCATATAGGTTATATAGTTGCTTATTTATGCATATTTATGGTTTCATCTTTCTATACATGTGATGGTGGACTAATCTTAAAATTTTCACCTATTGTTTGACACTACTTATCTCCTCAAATGTCTAAAGGTTATGGATAGTGAAGGTTGAGGCCCATTCCATTTTCACAAATGATCTATATGTATTTTCTCCTTATTTTATGGTTTAATTTTTATAATTATGCATCAAAAATAAAAGTCAAGAGATTCATTACCATTGATCTATTAAAAAATTTAATTGATTCTACCTACATTTCAAACACATGGCATCCTTATCATTATGGGACTATTCATGTAATAAAACTTTGAAGAAAATTAGTTTTATTTTTTATCTTAATATTAATCTACTTAAATTACTAATATAAAATATTAAT
Source organism: Torreya grandis (assembly GCA_037957365.1). Classification (NCBI taxonomy): domain Eukaryota; kingdom Viridiplantae; phylum Streptophyta; class Pinopsida; order Cupressales; family Taxaceae; genus Torreya; species Torreya grandis. The sequence continues at coordinate 1,831,019 of JARHVA010003610.1, forward strand.
TTGAAATAAAATTTATAAAGAAAAAGAAGAAAAATAAAATTAAAATATGATGATTCACTAGAATTTAAATGGGTGTACTTTTTATATAAACAAACATAACTAGTTTTCACACAATAAAACAATAGAGTTAAAGAGGTGAAAACTATTCATACTATTTAAGATTATTTTTTGTAAGTAGTCTCACTCTTGGATATCCTAGGAAGAGGTCAAAACCAGATTCTAGTTAGCCAATACTGATCAAGAATCCTTCTAAGAAATCCTTAACATTGTTCCACCTTCAATGCTTCACAAAATTTCTATTCACTCCATTTGTCCTTGGTGAAAGGACTGAAAGTGGTATGTTGAAACTCCATTTCATAGTTACACCCCCTAACTTGGCTATGGATGGCTTACTCCCCATGTGTCTATGGTAGACAAGCTTAATTCCTGTTGGGGTCTACATTCCTCTATTCATACTTGGTGCTTCTATTTTCACACAGTCTTGGAGGTTTGATGAAGCCTAATCTAACTCATTTTTCTTGGTATATTTTATATCAAGGCTTGCCTATTGGAAAAAGGATTGTACATTTAGGAGTTTCCCTCCCCACTTGCCCTTTCAATGGCCATCTTGAAACACTCCCTCATCTTTTCTAGTACTACTACAAATCTCAAAGGGTCTAGACATGGATTCATGACCTCTTTAGGCCTTTCCAGCCTAAATTCTTTCATTGGTAGCATAACATTCTTGGAGATAAATCCACCTTGCCTTTTCAATATACCCAAGTCTAGTATACCTTTAGAGTGGATATTCTTTTTTGTTTATAGAAAGAAATAAATAATGTAGTATTTAACAATGCTTCTTCAGATTTTAATATTTTTGCTTTGAGAAAGTCCTCTATTATTTCTAATGTTTTTTTGTAGATACAAGTGTAAGCAAATAAAGTTACCATGGAGGTTGGCCATCTTTGAGACATTCTCACCCATTATGGAGATGATCCTTGTGTTATGGCATGGGTTCCTCTATCTCTACCCAAGGAGAACAAACTTGATGATATAATTACCTTACTACCTTGATGTAGACATTGATGTAGCTAATCTCAACACCACTCTTAGAGTGGTACCTTGTATCAGTGTATGACCCCTTGTGGATAGAAACAAGGGTGTCAACCTCTACTTCCTTCCCCTATTAGGTAGGATGGTTTGGATGCTCCTCCTTCTCCTCTACATATAGATTCCTGGGGTACCACTTGTAGGTTGATCAGATGTGCTGGACAAGTTCCCTAGGCTCTCTTTGGCCATTTCTCCTACTTAGACATAATAAGATGATAAGGATACTATTTAGGCCTCTAGGTGGGATCCAATTCTAGATGGTAATGTCTTTTAAAGCTCTACCTTCTAGCTTTGCTCTAGCAACTTAATATTTTTTATGATGTTATAATGACTCATTCCTAGGTGGGGCCTAGTTGTTTTTACTTATGATGTTTCCCATTCTTAGGCTTTGCCTAGTCTGGCATTGAGGCTTGATTTCATATCACCTATTTTTTTGTGAATTATTTAAATATTTATTTTGTTTATATATATATATATATATATATATAAACTAATTTGAATGTGAGAATGGAATTAGAATGAGCAAGATAAAAACCAAAATATGGTCATTCAGTCACAACTACATTCATTAATTATAAAAAATGCACATAAATTTTATTTTTTTACCAAAAAAATTAAAATAAATCTCACCTAAAAAATAATAAATACTATAGAATTAATTTATAAGAAAATAAAGACTTAAAAATTCTAAATAAACCATCACATGCTCATAAATTAACAACTTACATATGAAGAAGGAAAAGAAGAAGTGACATTTTAATTTTCCATGTACAAAATAAAAGTATTTTATTGAAAAATTTACAATTTATTATTTTATTCAAACCTTTGTGTATTTAATGGCTCAAGAAATATCTAAGTGCTCATGCCCATGTTGTACCATGCACTTTTTTATTTGACTTTAACTTTCTTACCCTCTTTTTTTAATTCCTAGATGATTTCATATAAAAAAGTAATAAAATTATATTTTATATGTTTCAATAAATAAATATATTTTTTTAATTTTTTAATATTTATGTAGTTCTTTTTATTTTCAATATATTTTTTTAATATTTGATTTTTTTTAATAATCGGGTGATCTCATCATTAAAATAAATTTCAATTTTTTTTTAAAAAATCTTATATTTCTAGAGAATTTAAAGTTAATAAATAATGGATTTTAATGTAAAAATTTATTAATATTTTGGTATTTTTTAGGGGAAGTTTATATACTAATCATCAATCTTATAATTATATGCATTCATTGAGCATAAGAGTCAAGAAAATAATAGCTCTATCCAATATGTTTCCCACACAAATTTATTTTTGACTTTGGAACTCAAAAACAAGGATTTGATAGAGGTAGCCCCCAATGAGGTTAAGGATATTAACCTTTTACAAAGTACAAAAATACACCCTAAGTGTACCCTCCCAACCTCAAAACCAAACAAAAATTCACACTTCGATGGCTCTTGAATCTCTTCTCATGCAAGCAATTATTATATGTTTTTTCTCCTCTCTATATTTTTCCAAAATATTAAATTTTGTACCTTCCATCTCAAATATATGTAAAGATTAATCTATATGTATTATGTTATTCATGTCATGATCATCAAAATAAAAAAAAATAGGAAGAGAGGAGGATGAAAGTGCATTATTGGCTATATGATTCCTCTTTGTTTGATTAGATGATAGGTAGGATTGTAGTGTTGATGTTTACACATGATAACTAAGATGAAAATGGAAAAGTATTATGCCAAATCTTTTTTTTTATGTTACGGTATGGTTTTTTAAACTATAAGCTTGGGATCATTTAATTAATATATTTTTTAGGTGATAGAAAATATGCTTAAAAAAATGGGTCTAAGATTCTCACCAAAATATCATAATTTAACACAAATCAAGGGCATTTGTAAAATAAATTAAAATTTAAAATCAAATCTCATGCCATTGAGTGTGCAAAAATTTATTGATTTATTGAAATGCATGATTTATTGTGCCCACATTTCAAACACAATATGGTATGTCTTGCTAGTGTGAGACTACTCTTGCAAGACAACATCCAGAATAGTTGGCTTTGTTTCTTATCTTAATGTTAATTTTCCTAAGCTAACATTTCAAATAAAATATTGAAAGGGAAAAGGCGAGAGAAATAAACACAAAAATTGATGATGCACCAAGATATATAAGGGTGGCTTCCTTGAACTTTCTAAGTCCCTTTTTATTTTAAATCAAGTTTAAAGCATTTGGTATTTTTTATGTAATATTTGCTTCAAAATTTTCTTTGCAATAAAATGTAATATTTGTATATTTCACCATAATTTATTAATGTAATCATGAATTAAAATGATCATCATTTCAATTTTGTCTTTCAGATTCTAATCCCATTCCAAAATTAGGATTAATCCTCATCCATTTGGTTATTTTGATTTGTTTTGTGTTTGCCTTCCTTCTTGCATATTAAATTAGTTATTTGTTTATTCAGATAAGGATTCCACCCATTTTCATCCTAGTGCATCATCACATTTAAATTATATTTCTCTCTTTCCTTTTCCCCTACAAATTTTATTTCATCTTGATAGTTTAGGTGTAGAGGTTATCTTACAAGAGTAGTGATACCTATTAAGAGATCCCATATTGTGTTTGACATGTGAGCACAATAAATCAAATATATTAGTACATCAACATGATAGGTTAATTTGGTTTGAATTTTTTATATCCCATTAGTACATTTGAATGACATTACTAACTATAATAAGTTACCTCCTAAATAATATTATACAATGGTTGAGACCATACATGACACAACTTAGTTTTTTTTTAAAGAATTCGTTTAACCCTAAATTTAGATAATGTAGAATCTAGGGTTAAGAACATTATATTATCATTTACACAAGGGGACAAGTGCACAATGTTGGGGGACAAAATAGGGCCTGCCCATGGATATGTTTTTAAAATAAAAATAAAAAATATCAATTCTTGAAGATTATATGAGATGGTTACACTCAAAACTTGAAGATGGTATAAAAAAATGAATTGTAGCATTTCGAGTCTAGTTTCAAAAACACAATTTTTTAAAAAAATGGCTAAGTATAAATAGGTCAAACATCTAAAATTTAAAGATAAACTTGTGTTTTTTAGGAAAACAAAGTAGATAGTCATCCGTACAATGTAATTTTTTAATAGAAAAGTTTAATATTTTTTGAAATCCTTTTATGGAAATTTAGATAAGATCATCTAGTTCATGACCTATATTTTATTTTTTTAAAAAATTAATGAATATATTTATTTTATTAATTTTACAAGTAAATAAATTTTGAAAATTGACAAAAAATGGATAGATGGCCATGTGACTCCATAACTACCTCAAAAAAATGAAAATTAGTTTTTTTGAATGCATATAAAATTAGGCCTAGTTTGTGAACACATATATTTTTTAGCATTTTGATCAATGAAAAAAAAAACTAATTAAACATATATAGGCATGTATATTTTTGGCATGTAGTGGACTAAAAAAACCATAGTTAGAAATCAACATAGATAGAAAACTTAAAATAGTTTAAAAATTAAAAAAAATATATATATTTGGAAAGGGAAGAGTGTTATCATCATGGTGGTAATAATTTTATGAATTTACTGGTTGAAATTCATAATGTATTTGGTGATGGAAGTTGAATTTTCTTAGTTTCTATCAAATATCTCAGATTTCATTATGTGTTGATGTGTCTACTGGGCCCACCAAGTCAGTCAAAGTCCAGCACCCATGGCTAGCCTAGCATCTGTTAACAACACATTAATTCAAATTATAAAAATCAAGGGAAATAATAATTTTTAAGGAAAAGTAAAATATTTAAGGCAAATGATAGTATTTAAGCCAAACACAAGGGATTAATTCAAATATTAGTTGAAAAATAAAATGCTAATAATATTTATGGAACATTGACTTGTTACTTGCACTCTTTTTCCCTATTAAAAGAGTATACCATTTCTCATTTTCCATTAACTTTTCTACCTATGTATGATCTCATTCACCATTACCCAATTGAGTAAGCAAAAACTATAAGAGTATCCCTGGGGAGGCATTTTACTATACATGTTGGTTAATTATAACGAATTGCATTATCTACATTATTGAATCCCCAAACCTTGATTATGATATTAGTTTAGAATATTATAGGGGAATGTTGATTTAAATTGAATAATACATTTTAATTTTTTTATGTTGATTATTTTATTGACTATTTAAAGGAATTAATGATTAGTTAGGGCATAATCATTCATGTAATGCATAATTTATTGAATAGTATGTGTAATTAGAATATGATACATATAATTTAGTGAATGTATATAAATTAAATGAATAATTATTATTTTACATGATACATAAAAAGTAATTTAAACTCTATACCTTTGTATTTTAGATTTATTATATAATAATTTAAATGTTTATATATTTGACCCTTGTTGTGTATATATATTCAAGTATAGTTATAACCACCATTAGAATGAGCTTATTAATAGATTATAGATGTTGTTTTAAGCATGTAATAGGTTTAGATCATAAAATAATTCCCAAATAAGCATACCATTAGGGGTTCAAGTAGTTAACAATATAATCAGTGCCCTTTTGTAGGAGGTAGAGTATAGGAGTGTCAGGGGTTTGTGCACAGAGTTAGGGGATAATTCCATAGACATTTATGTTAACATATACATATTATGACAATAACATGTATATGTTATGGTCATAATATGTACATGTTATTTGGGTACAAGATTAGAACCATTGAACCTATAAATGCATACATGTTCCAAATAACATGTACATGTTCCTAATATTGTGTATGCATTAATAAGAATGCATACACATTAAGAATAACATGTACACATCATGAGTAATGAATACACATTATGAATAATACATATTCAATATGAGCAACATGTATGCATTCTTATTTTCTTCATGAAAAATTGTCAGAACATGAGTATAAGTTCACAGTTATATTGCTATATTTATTTCCTTGTACTTTAAATTTATTTTAGTAAATATAAGAAATTATGATCACTCTGCATCTGATAGATTTGGTCTCATAAATATATGCCTTATTATGTGGAAAATATTTTTTTCAAAATCTAGTTTGGTTAGTACTTAGGCATTTTTAGGGTCTCAATATTGAACCTAGGGATTTTAGCACATAACTTTTACAATTGATGTCCATTTTGGTAAACATATAGTCTTTTTTTAGGATCTTTTGCCTTCTAGATTGCTTCCTAGAATATCTAAGAGTTTTAGGTTTATCAAAATTGAAGTTTTCAAACCAATCACTTTGAAATTATTTCAAAGTGGTGTTATTAGGGTAGCATTTGTCACATTGATGACATGTACACATTAAATGACTAATTTGTGTTAATTTCACTTTCTCATCATCCTACCCTCATCCCTAATCACTTCTTACTCATCTCTCATCATCTTAAATCACTCTCTCCTCATTTTTCATTATCTCTAGTCACTCCCTCATTGACCCTCACTATCTCTTGTCATCTATAATCACTCCCTTATCATCCCTAGTTACTCCCTCATTGACCCTCTCTATCCTTCATCATCCTTAATCACTCTCTTCATCCATTATCATCCATAACCACTCCCTCATTTACCCTCACCATCCCTCATTATCTTTAATCACTCCCTCATCATCTTTAATCACTCCCTCATTAGCTCTCACCATCCCTCATCATTCTTAATCACTCCCTCATCATCCCTAATCACCACTTCATCATCCATCATCATCCCTAATTATTCCCTCATCATCCCTCTTCATCCATAATCATGCCATCATTAACCCTCACCATTCCTCATCATTTATAATTACTCCTTCATTATCCCTAATCACTCCTTCATTAACCTTCACCATCCCTCACCATCCCTAATAACTAATTTATCATTCATCATTATCTTTAATCATTTCTTACTCATCCCTCATCACCCCTAATCACTCACTCATCAACCCTAACCATACCTCATCATCCCTAATCACTCCCTCATCCTCCCTAATAACTCCCTCATTGACCCTCACCATCCCTAATCATCCCTAATGACTCCCTCATCATCTCTACTCAATCCTTTCTCATCCCTCCTCATCATTAATCACTCCATACAATACCTTGATGGTGGGCACAATAGCTTAATTGATTCTTCTTGATATGTTCCTACTACTGAGACCTTTGGGTATTTTGTAACAACCCATTAGGTTAAACTAGAATTAGGTTAATTTTTTTTTACTCATTAATAGATTACCTTAAATGATTCCAAGCACTAATGATATTTAACTAAATCAATCATTTATGAAAACTAGTCTATTAACCATCAAGTTAACCATATAATTCATTTATCTAATGATCACTATATAAAAATATTAATTTTCTTTTATAACTCATATAATAGTACTAAATTACCCAAATTAACAAATTATCCACTATTGGTTAAATATCACAATAGGTATAGATATAACTAACCATATGCTATTGTTATAAAATTAACATCAAATAGTACAAGTATACAATATTACATATCGATTATAATTATACAATGTTCTATCAAACATACAAGTTTAAAAGAACTCATTATTATCCAAAAGCATTTATGAGTAAACCTTATATCAGTTGACTATTGGAAAGGGAGGGAGAGTATCATCTGAGTGTTTTTACACATGAACCATGGACCATTGATCCCCCACACAATATCTTAATAAGGGAATGTCCCTCCATTCATGAATGGGTAGATAATGACAGTGCAAAAATTGAGAATGTCAACTAGAACCCGTGTGCTATAATTTAACTATCACATGCAACATATCATAAATAAATATGTTATAACATGATTTTGTGTAATACATGAAAACTAAATCAACCAGGTGAATTGACAATGTTCAAACCATAATCATTACTTCAGTGAAATTTTTAATATAATTTTCCAAATCTTAATATCCATCAAATTCACACACAACTCATTTATATATCCTCTATCTAAATATTATTGGCACTAAGTAAGTACATAAAGTCTATCTCACCTACTTGCTTAAATTCATTAATCCTAGATTCATTTATACATAAACAATGCTTAGATCAAAAAATTCAAATAGTAGATTTCCATATAATTTAATATCATATATTTCATCAAATGCAATTAAATGGTATAAATCAACTAATTGACTTAAAATATAGCCTTTTAAATGAAAAAAAAAATTATTCATAACACATAAATAATAGAATAATCAATTGTTCCTCCATTAAAATAATGGTCTTATGATTAAAAATCCAACTTTCACTAAGTTTAGATTATCCATAAAAATACTAATTGAGTACATACAAAAATTATTTATTTCCTATAATAACCACATAACAGTCTATTAGCTTATCATGTAAAATTTATAAATTATTAAGTATCAAATATCCCTTTTATGTTATAAACCCTCAATTGTATATTTTTATTTAAATACTCATATAATAGCTACATCCATTAATATCATGATATGAGTATTTATGCAAAGTAAATCAAATATAAATTTAATTCTAGGTAAGACTCATATGTAAATATAAGAGTATACAATACCCAACAAATATTAGATAATATACAACTTCAAATTTATATTTATAACAACTACACACACACACACACACACACACACACACACACACACACACACACACACACAAATCTTAATGGAATTAATCCATTGACCTCTATTGTGTGTGTGTGTGTGTGTGTGTGTGTGTGTGTGTGTGTGTGTGTGTGTGTGTGTGTGTGTGTGTGTGTGTGTGCATGCACGCATGTGTGTGTGTGTGCAATTAACAATTTGAGTTCAACAATCCATATAATTGACTCTCTCAAAACTATAAGTTTTAACAATGATCAAAATATTTATGAACATATAGTCAAAAATTTAATATTCTCATATAACTATGTATTAAAAAACATAATTTCCAAACATCTCACAAAAACCTCATAATAGTTGTAGGCTCGACTCATGTTAATTAAGTCGATCCTCTAACTTCTATGAAAATCATATAATACTAATTTAAGAAATCATTTTATTTTAACAAAAATAGAGTCATATTCATTATGAACATATTCAAACTACAACCCATAAAGTTCAAAACTAACTTTATATCAAAACTGATAAGACCAAATTTCTCAATCTCACTTAGCCAAATATTTTTTCCAATAACATTCCATATTACAAAAATTTAAATGTTTACGAAAAAAAATCTCCAACACACATAGCTACAGGTTTGACCCCTATTTATTTTGCTATGTAATTCCATTTCCAATTCAACTCAAACTAATTATGTTTTAAATATAAAAATTACATATGATAAGATTGAATAATCACATTTACATCTTGCCCTTAATGGGTTTGAATTTAATTTACAACCAAACTCTTTTTTACTAGGTCATAAAATAAACATGAAAGACCTAAAATATACAAAGGTCATTCTATCCACCAAAATTTTAAAGAATTTATTAAATGCTAGTTCAAAATCTTTTCCTTTTATTCTATGTTAAAACACCATAATATAATAATACCCTAAATATTGTTTAGACTTTGAAATACACAATACACATAACCTTAACTAGCATGGTTTGGCTTATTTTTACTTGACCTTGTGGATGGGTCAAACTCATTTCTAGGGTCATTTATAAATAACCCCCATATTTATATTTTATTCTATTTTACAAAAAATATCTAAATTTATCTAAGATTAATTAAAATATAATCAAACACAACATTCCTCATAAACCTTGAAACCCAAATTTAAAAACACCTAGGTTCTATTTATCTATTTTAAAATATAATAGAATACATAGTGCACAAAGTCATTTATAAATGGGTGGGGTTTATATGTGTTCAACCCTATGAATGGGTCATACCCATCCTCAGGGTTGACCAAATATATTCCTTTTTTTAAAATATCTAGTCAAAATTCATGTACCCACTTCAAGTAAAATAAAGACATTAACTAGTGTTTTTCATATAACACTTCAAATTGATAAAATTGGAAAAATCATCTCAATAAACCCTACTTGGGTAAGCAAAACTAGGTAATGAAAATATATTCCTTTTTTTAAAATATCTAGTCAAAATTCACGTACCCACTTCAAGTAAAATAAAGACATTAACTAGTGTTTTTCATATAACACTTCAAATTGATAAAATTAGAAAAATCATCTCAATAAACCCTACTTGGGTAAGAAAAACTAGGTAATGAAAATATAAATGATTCTTTTTCCTAGGATCTCCTTGTTCACCATGTGTCTTCTTTAAACCCTCTCCATCCATATATCTCCATCTACTCCCAATATGCACACAAAAACCCCTAAAAATTCCCACAAAATTGAGTCTTCAAAAAATAAATCTCCAATTCCATAATTATTTTTCAAAATTTTGGTATGGTGACTAGACATAACTCATCTATAGTCTATTTAATCCAATAGAAACATAATCAGAGCCAAAACATGTAGCTAGATAGAGTCTATAATGATTCCAAATTATGGCTTCAAAATGTCTAAAAACCCTAGATTCTTAGTGTATTCCCAATTACATAATTATGTTAAACATTATTATCATTATGATTACCTTTGAACTAAAAATAATCATGCTTTTATTTAAAACTATAACCTCCATCAACTCAAATAGGGTCTAAGGTTATCCATCAACCTCCTAACAAATCAATATGCCATTTGATTAATAAAACAATCATTTTAATTAAATCATGCCACCCATAAACATCAAACACTTTAATTACCATTATGTAAACATGCCACACACATGGTATTCAAACTAGGTAATAGCAATCTCAAGTTCAAATCAATGCCAAGACAAAGAAATAAGATATAGATACTGTTGCACCAAAAACTATAATATTTGACTTCACATTTTAGCAAGATAAAAAAAGACATCCATTCAAAAGTTACGATAATTAAATACATAAATTACAATCCAAAAAAATGTTAGAGACATGCAAGAACATCCTAAACACTTCACATGAGGATTAAAGTATATTCAATAACAATAATCAAATATTACTAATAAAAAAACATGTTAGTAACATGATGCATGTTGTAAATCATAATTATTAACCAATCAAGAAACACATGTAAAATGCTAACAAAGTGGTGTGTGAAGGTTTTAGTTTTATTCTCTCATCCCCCACTCATATCCATCTGCTCCATCCTCTTTGATGATAATCTCCCTCAATCATAATCATGAGGGTGGATTCCATCCTGTATCCACCTCAGTGAAATAAGCAATAGTTAGATCATATCATGAAACAATCATATTAAACTATTGTAACTAAATAAAATGAATAATGATGATCATAATGTACCATAAAAATATATGAATAGCTAAAAAAAAGTTAATGATCATGATCATAATTAATATATAATTGTCCACAAATTAGCATATTACTAATCCAGCTACTTAACATAATAATTTAACCAATCATTAACCATAAAATCCAAAAACTAATAGATTAATGAGTCTAGAGGAAAATCAATATGTAACATATTTTCTAGTAAAAAAAATATGAGCAAGGTATTATTAAAGGTATCTCTCTTACTAATATAAATACTTAGTGTTAGTAAGGGATTAAAAATTCTATTTCGTAAGTTTTTCTAGATGTTATATATGTGAGACATATGTATTCTGTATTTTATAAATGTTCATGTAAGTAGAAAATAAAAATATAAGGTTGAATAATTTCCTATGACAAATTAGGAAGATAAATGAAGAGTTGAGAAGCCAAAGCTTCATGTTAAATGTATAAGCATGTATCACTCATATGAAGATAAGTTAGTTATTGCTTTGGTTATTTTGATGTATTATTTTTTTTGAATCAATGTATTTTACAAAAATAATTATCCTTAGCCTTAGCACTTTGTTATAACTAATTGTGTGAATAAGAATTATTTTGTTTTCTAAGTTATACATGGTTCTCTTTAAAATTATTCTTGTCTTTACGAATTATAAATTTTAATCACTCCATTTTAGGTAGATAATTGGAATAAATACAATTTAAAATAATTTCAACCATCAAATTATCATGTATGGATCATTCCATATCTTATGAGTCTCATAGTAACTTTTAGAGTAAAATAATAGTGTATCCTAATGAGGATTTGTAGGGACCACTTATAACAATGGTTCAATCACTAGGATGTGCAAGGTTGTTAAGAGGGTTGTTAGGTTAATGAGACCTTGAAAGATGGCTGGAATACATGATTCAAAAGTTCATAGATAGAGGAAAAGTTTATTATAATAGGATTTCATACATAATAAATTATTATCACCCATATATATGGTAATATTTATGATATTTTTGGGCATGTGAATTGTCTGGATTGATAGTGGCATGGCTATCAAGTTTTAAGCATTATTACTTTTCACCTTTCATATTTAAAAACTTGTAATGGAAAAAATTGAAGTCGCAAAGGTTTTGAAATCTATATATATATATAAAATGGACACATGTACTTCAAAAGAATAAACCATGTTTATTGAGTGAGTAATAAAATTCAAAGTAAAATAACCTCATGTTAGTATAAAGAGTTAAATATGTGGCATGAAACAAGTAAGGAAGGTAATGGTTTTGGATTGGTCTAATTATTTTGTCTTTTTTATTATTGGACAAACCACACTATGTAACTCCTTTAATGATGTATGTCAAATGATCATATTTAACTCCTTTAATGATTTTTATCAAATGATAATATTTAACTCTTTTAATTATGTATGTTAAATGATCATAACAAGTAGTCCAACATCTATCACAACATTTATGCAAGGTTGGTTAGGCACACTATAAAGGCTAAAGACCTATTTAAAAAAATTAAAAATATGTGATATAAAAAAAAATTATTTCTTAGGCATAAAGATCCTACAAAAAATCTTGGGGTGAATTAAACTTTATGGATAATGGCTACACACTTATTTTTTAGATAGGTACCTTTGTAATTCTAAGGATAACCTATATATTATTTACATTTATTTGAATTTGTGTGGGTCCTTTATCATAATAAACTTTTTAATCCTATGGGTATCCTTATAATTGGAGTCGAACAAAGCATTATGTTATCAATGGACAACACTAGGATATAGGGTATATGGGTTGAATGGGGAAAATCCTATAAATTTGAATAAAAAATGGCTTGTTTGAATAAACTAACATGATCTAATAGGTTATGTATAGCATAGGCTAAAATGAGTCTAATTTTTAGGACATTAGTATATTGTTCATTAAATTAGTGGTCAAAATAGATAGAGGTATTTTGTTGGGCTTTAACAATGCTAAGAGCTACAAGTGGAGAGTCGAGTGCTAGCATAAAATATGAGACATAATGATCAAAATGATTTGGAATAAAATTTGAAACATAAATATTCAACACCTATGAAAAAATATGGGCCTATTATAAATGATGTAATTCAAAATATAAGATTCTCTAGAAAAAGAGAAGCAAGTAAAACCACCATAGCACCAAAAATTAGTAGTAAATATGAGGATCACCAAGCTTTATAATTTCCTAAAATGAATCATTTTATTTCCATATGAGGATATTTTATGATCTAAATAATTACATTGAAGGCCTTCTATGTTTATGTCTATTGATTGAGTCATCATACCAGAGAGTGGAAAATAATTTTCAAATGATTAGAACAAGTAGTCCAAGATTGGAAAGTGGTGCTTAATTCATAACTTCAATATTAAATCTAATGAAGAGTGTCATACTATGAGCTCTCTACTTTCACAGTTTGAGGAAGCAGGTACAAGCTATCTAACATTATAAAAATGTAAGTAGATAATATAAGATGAACCCAATAATATGGTCGGTATCAAAAATATCTCTACTTCCCCTGAAAAGAAATTATATGAATTTAAAATATTATTTCATTAACAAATATAGATCAATGTTTAAAAAATATACTTCATCATTTCTAATGAAATTCATAAAAAAATTAATTTATCCTAAAGCATATTTTCAAAAATTTAACTTGAAATTCATGCATCATCCATAACCATATGCTAGTGTATGGTCTAGTGTAGTCCTTGAGAAATGGATCACCTAGTAGTGTTACTTGGTTATACAATCAAACCTTTTAATTATGCAATCCTTTATGACATCTCACCATTAGACGTATGTGATGTTTTACATGTGTTCAACCATATATTTACCATTGACATGTAGTATATGAATTATATCCTTGAAATGTTGTGATATATTGTCATGATTTGAAATGCCATATATCATAGTTAGTTCATAAGCTTTCAGTCATTAGTGCCAAGAAGTGCAAGAATTTTGCCAGTGATAGTAATAAGGATACTATTGATGGTAAGAAGTAAATGTAAGAACATCCTTGTGGCACCATATCATAGTGTGGTTTGTTCCATAATAACAAATACAAAATAATTAAACCACAAACTAGATGAATACAAAGATATATTTTAGTCACCTAAATAAGTTCCTACATATTATACACTAAACAATACTATTGATTTTATCCCTTAACTACCTCTGCCTCAAATATATTTATATAACATATCATTTCTAGAGAATGAATAAATCATGTCGTAGATCCACAAAATCATGGATAATAGACACATCATGCCCAAATCATTACCTTGTAGAAGCCTAATTTTTCTTGTGCCAAAAAAGGATGGTACATGAGGTTATGAATTGATTAAAAAAATCTTAGAAAGATTAAAGTAAATAATTATTATCCTCATCTAGATATTAAGGCATTTTTATTCCATATACATGGTGTATAAGTCTTTTCCAGAATTGATCTTAAGTTTGGGTTCATCATATTCATGTTGAACATCTAGACATTTGTAATATAGTATTAAAAATAAAGGAAGGATTGATTGAGTTGTTGGTTATGACTTTTAGTTATGCATGTATTGAATTCATTCATTATGATTTTGAATGACATCCTCAAGGCCTTTAAATATGTTATTTTTTAATCTACCTTGATGACATTCTAATCTTTAGAAAACATGGGATGAACATCTACACCATGTTGAAATAGTGTTTCACATTTTATAAAAACATGTTTTTATGGTAACATGAATAAATGTTCATTTTCCATGCAAGAGATAAAATATTTTAGATACATTACACACAAGGAGTGCATGTGTGAACCTAACCAAGATTCAAGTCATGCAAGAATGGGAAACACCAAATAACTTTGCACATATTCAAATCTTATCAAAATTAGAAAATTATACAAGAGATTTGTGTTTGATTTTTATCCTTTGAACCAAGATATAAAAGGTGGAACTGAATAAAGTTTCATTTAGTCAATTTCATAAAAATGATCATTCATAAACTAAAATTTAGACTATTTTTTTCTAGTACTTGTGTTACTTGACTATACATTTGGAAGATTAACCAATTCATTAAGTAATAAAATTGACTATCATAAATGGGTAATGATAACATAACAAGTCCTAGAAAATATTTAATTTCTATTATAATGGATTAAACAACATATGATGTAATCAAAGATACATTTAGAGTATATACTTACATCAGATGATGAGGGAATCATTAGGGATGGTGAGGGATGGTGCGGGTCAATGAGGGATGATGAGGGTCAATGAAAGAGTGATTAAGGATTATGAGGGGTGAGGAAAGAGTGATTATGGATTATGAGGAAAGAGGAGGGAGTGGTTAGATATGATGAGGGATGGTGATAGTACATGAGGGATTGATTAGATATGATAAGGGAGTGATTAGAAATGATGAGGGATAATAAAGGTCAATGAGGGAGTGATTAAGGATGAGGATGGAGTGGTTAGGGATGATGACATAAAAGAAGGAAGTGATTAGGGATTATGAGGGATGATGAGGGATGAGGAAATATTGATTAGGGGTGATTAGGAATGAGGAGGGAGTGATTAGGGATGGTGAGGGTCAATGAAGGATTGATTATGGATGATAATGTAGTGATTAGAGATGACTAGGGAAAGTTAAGGTCAATGAGGGAGTGCTTATGGATAATGAGGAATGATGAAAGAGTGATTAGGGGTGATGAGGGATGAGTAGGAAATGATTAGGGATGAGAGAGGGATGATGAGAAAATGAAATCAGCATAAAGTTACTATTTGATGTGTACAGGTCATTAATGTGACCTATGTTATCCCAATCACACCAGTCTAAATCAATTTCAAAGTGAGTGGTTTGCAAACTTTAATTTTGACAAACTTAGGACTCATAGAAATTATAGGAAGTAATCTAGAAGGCACAAAAACCTTTGAAATGACTATATGTTTACCAAAAATGGACATCAATTACAAATTTTATGCCCTAAAATCCCTATATTCAATACTTATACCATATAAATGCCTAAGTATTGATAAGATTAGATTTTTAAAAACTATTTTCTATAGTGTAAGGCATCCAGCTATGAGACCAACTCTATCAGATGGAGAGTGATGCTAATTTTCTTATATTTACTAAATTAAATTTAAATTATAAGGAAATAAATGTACATATAGTAGTAAAATAAATATTAGCTTCATGTACATGTTTTGGCGACTTTTCATGAAAAATAACTAGAACATGTATGTGTTTTTTATAATGAAACACATCCCTCATAACATGTACATATTACTCATAATGTGTATGAATTATAGTGTGTACGTGTTATTTAATTTTTAATTCAAAAAATCAATCCTTTTAGGTCAAAAATTACTTGGATTCCCAAGCCAAAGGCTTGGACCTATCATTCTACAATTGAGTTTGAGACGTTAGATAGAAAAAAACAAATTTTAACTCTCATTGCCAAATACACTAATAATTTCATCAACCCAATTCAAAAAAGTATTACCATGATGATGATCATACTCTCCTCTTTTCAAATATATGATTTTTATAAATTTTAGACTATTTTAAGGTTATAAACTATGTTGATTTCTAACTATAGATTTTTAGGCCACCACATGCCACAAATATACATGCCTATACATGTTAATATAATTTTTTTTTTAATTCATCCAAGTGAAAAACAAATTATATGGTAAAAAACTAGGCCTATTTCTTCACACATTAAAAATAAATCCATTTTCATTTTTTTAGGTAGTTGGGGGGGCACATGGCTGGCTATCTATTTTTTATAAGTTTTTAGGATCTATTTAATTAAAAAATAAAAAATACAAAAATATTCATTAAAAAAATATAGGTCACAAACTAGAATATCTTGTCTAAATATTCACTAAATGGTTTCAAAAAATATTAAATGGTGCTCAAAAAATGGTGGGCTACATAGCTGTCTATCCACTTTGTTTTCTTCAAAAAATAAGAGTTCCTATTCAATTTTTAGATGTTTGAACTAGCCATACTTAATCATTTTTGAAAAAAAATAGTGTTTTAGAAACTAGACTTGAAGTGATATAATTTATTTTCTTATAATATATTCAAATTTTGAGTGTAGCTATTTAAAATTATCTACACAAGTTCAATTTTTTGAAAATTTGAGAAAATCATGTCCATGGGTAGCTCCTTTTTATCCCCCAACTTGATGCACTTACCCCTAATTATGTTTGAATTAGTAATTAACATTTAATTAATTATGCATTCAATGAATTCTATGTAGAATATCACAATTACATAAACTATTCAATAAATTATACATTGAATGAATGATTATACCCTAACTAATTATTAATTCCTTCAACAAGTCAACAATACAATAAACATAAAATAAATTATGCTCTAAACAATCATTAATTCCTTCAACCAGTCAAAAATATAGTTCACATAATAATTACTAATGCCCAAATTCAATGCACAAAGTTTTGGGACAAAAAAGGTGACATCCCATAACTTTGCAAAAAAATTTGCAAAGGGCATGCACCCTTTGAAAAAGGGCATATGTTTTTTTGAAAATTTTTGAGGCTCAAGCTTGTGCCTGAGTCTAAAGGGCATACGTCTTTTGATATTTTCAAAGGGATTATGCCATTTGTTGTTTTTTAATTTATTATATATTTGATAAAACTTATGGCATTTTTATATAGGTTTGTAGGAATTTTTTGCATTTCCCTTCTCTCCATCTGCTCATAGTTCACGTGTGTTCTTCGGACTTGCATCTTGCCGACATGATTTGGCATTTTATTTTTATCTCAGGTATGTTTATTTTTAACTTTTATTTTTTCCATTTGTATTTATATTTATTTATTCACATAGGGTTTTAAAATTATATTTGTATTATATTATCTTGAATTACCTAAAAAAATCATGTATTTATATAATTCTAGATACATAATTGAATGATGAACCCATTGCATGAATAAAATGTAGAGCAAGACCATGAACAATTTGATTTTTCACAAGAGGGAGTTGAATTTTATGAATAATACAATGTAAAACCTTAACAATTATAAATAATCATCAATATTTTGCATCACTTCTCAGCTGATAGTGCATGCAATTCACTTTCCAATACACTAGAGACTATTTTTAATGAAGTGGGAAATGTAACTTCATAACTTGATGCAATGTTGCATCAAAGAGAGGTCTTAAAAAAAAATTGTTTTGATAAATTATCATATAAAGATCTAAAGAAAAAATAACAAAGGAATATGTGTGTGCTTTGTCTATTAAGCCTGGAACCAACTAACCATCATTGATGAATTTATAACATATTAGTATTGATTCGTGTGTTCATGAGAGGATAAAAAATAACTTTTGGGATAGGTGGTGGATGGTCTTTGATAAGCCTCAATGAAAAAATAATAAGCTTCCATTATAATTTTTGAGAAAACTCTATTGTGACTTTGTGCTTATATGAATTATAAATTATTTTGACATGAAGGCATTTCAAAGTAGGGGAGGTGGGTCTTCATTTGATAGACCTAGTGTTAGGTGATACCAAAATTGTATTAACTGAGTTCATAGAAATAGGAGGATAACACATGTTTCTATCCCTAAACTTTGCATACACCCTTGATTCAATTACAAGTCTGACACAAGTTATGATTGACCATGGTATGCATGTATTGAATAATTATACTCAACCTAAAAGTGGTTAGACATCTAGTAGTGGTATTTTCATTAGTGGTGTTGATGGTAGTGGTATTGGTGGTAGTGGTAGTGGTAGTGACACTAGTGATTTTGGTGGTATTGGTATTGGTTATAGTGCCCCTCCTTCTACTCATTCTATAGTTCTTGTGCATCATTTCACATCAAGTGGGAGGAAGTGTATGCAACTTCCTATTCAAGTGTGCCATACATAAACTACATCTATGGAGACTAGACCTACATTTGTGTAGCGTACTAGTACCCAATATTTTATGTCATATATAGTTACTTCAACATCTCAAGACACCAATAATTCTCATTATATTCCATCTATATTTACTTAAATAACTTAGGAAACTAGGATACCTGAGTGTATTCCTTATTTAGTTACTTTATGGACCTCAAAAAAATAACATGCCAGAGCATACATCACCTATAGATGATTTAGCAATGCATGATAGTATCATGTCAGACACTATGCTAGTTGTAGTAGCTTCACCAACTCCTCTCAAGATATGTTAGCCTATAGTGTAGGAGTTATATACTTCATAATTTATATTTGATACATAAGGTTTAATTTTAATTATATTTAATTTATGGTTTTAAGAGAATATTGAGTTTATTTTCTAGTATTTATTTACTTAATTGGATAATTTATTTGACTAATTTTTTTATTTATTTCATGTATAGATGATTAGTGATATTTTGGGTAGCTCAGTATGCCTAAAATCTATTGTAAAGGTTGAAATTGACACTAGTATACCCTATTCTTAGGTTTTGAAACTTTTAAATTACATATTTATTCATGCATATTTATTGTCCCTTGAATAAAAAACTATGTTTTAAGATATATATTATAGTCATAGATTTGTTATCATGCTCATTGGATTCACATATCCTTCATTTATTGGTTTTATAGAAGATTAGGGATGTTATGTGCACCCCTCATATATGATAATAAGGTTGATTCACCTAATGTTGTGGTTACATTTAAGGATCCACTATCTCCATAGCAGGTCATGATTCAGGGATGAAGACTAGTGAGAACACATAGTAAAATTAGTTTTTAGCTTCAAGAAATTATATTATATGTCATATTTTCATAAATGTATGCACATATAAATACAATGATATATGTATGCTCTATATTATTCTCCATCATAGGTGTATACACATTCTAATATCCCTAAACATCCATTTAGATGGAATACGATGAGTCTAGAATCATTTTTCAAAAAAAAATTATTGAAAAAATTATAATTTTAAATATATAATTTTAATATATTAAAACTTATATTTCATATGTTGTGAATATAAGATAATTTTTAGAGGCTATGGATCAAATATTTGATGACTCACATGTTGATAAGAGAGTATTTCCTCATATTGAGGCATCCAACACCCCTAGCTCTACATCTATGATAACAAATCACAATTTATTTAGAGGCAATGAGAAGTAGAAGAGCTAGTTATTGTGTTATGGGTCTAGTTGTAGACACAATCAATTTTGTATGCTAATATGGCCCACATTGTATGCCTATGTGGTGCATTTTGTATATGTACATGTTATGTTCTACATTTTTTCTTGATATATGTCATATTTTTTTATGTTGAATTATGACATATAACTTTACATATACAAATATATACTATTTGAAAAATAAGTTTCCTTTAGCTATGCATATTTTCTATTTTGATCATTTAATGGTTACACAAATAATTTGTTAATGGTCATTATTAATTCATATGGGTCTTTAAAAAAATTCAAATTTTGATCTAAGCTAGGTGTTTCATCATTATGTATATTTTACATTTACATGTGATATTTTCTATTTACTTGTTTCATTTACATTTCATTAAATATAAATTTTGACTTGTGATGTAACTGGACTTGTGAGCAATTTGAGGGATGTAAATATTATAATTTGTACTTGATCATAGTTTTTAGGAGGTCTATAAGGATTTATATGATCAATAATAATCCTTATAATTATTCATTTGTCTTTGGAAAAGGTAAATTTATCACTATAAAGAGTTTCCATCCAAAATACTATGTTTGAAAATTTAAATTATGTTATAAAGGGCTTGTGACCATTCCTAAGGGCATGGACCTTAAGATATTAATATAAATCATCTACACTTTAATACTTATGTGATGATGTAGAGGACCATACTCCTACTTACTCACACTTTTACTTGTTCATGTCACCTAATCAATCTCATCACATTCTTAATGGCCAATTCTTGTTCTATTAACTTTTAGTAGGATTCTTCAAGGAGGTCTGATTTGAAAAATAAGCTTCCTTTACCTATCCATATTTTCTATTTTGATCATTTAATTTTTACACATATTATTGGTTAGTGATCATTATTAATTCATATGGGGCTAAAAAATATACACATTTTTCTATAACTTAGTTACTTCATCATTATGTATATTTTACATTTACATGTGATATTTACTATTTACTTGTTTCATTTACATTTCATTACATATCAATTTGGATTTGCATATCAAATTCATCAGTTTCTCAAAAATATACATGGTTAGTATGAGTAAAAAATTTTATATAAGGGAGGGATATTACTATGTTAAATAACATATTAGATGAGGGTACAAAGGTATAATATGTATTAATATGTGCAATAACATTTCATTACATAGAAATTTATATGAAGGTATAATATAATGTTTCAAGTATGTGGATAATGATTTCAAGTACTAGTGAGTTGTAAAAATATCAAATATTAAGAAGTTTTTATTATGGCATAATTATGTGATTGTAGAAAATGAGAATTTATGAGTCCACAAGGAGTGAATGTAACCCTACATGCATGTTTTGGAGTGTCTAGTCTTCAAAAATAAGTATAATAGGTTATGTGAGAATCCTAAATGGTGTAAATTAAATGCATTAAATCCATACTATGAGCTATTATCAAGTGACTTGAGTATAGGCCTAAATATAAATCCTATGAAGAAAAAATTGATAAAAGGATATGAGACTGATAAGAAAAGTTCTAGATGATGATATATGAGTTGGGTAACATAAAAAATAAGTGAGAATAAATCTAGTGGAGTTGGTGAAACCATCTAAAGAGTATAATTTCATGTACATGTCTAGAGATAAAGATCAGAGTCTAAGAGAGTCACCTCACTCCTTAAGTGATGCCAAAAAGATCAACTTCACTCCAATCTTCTCTAAGATGTCTACAACTACTAGCAAAATTGTTACTTTCAATATTAACTGAGACATTTTTGACAAAACTCCACTCTCTCTTGGCTTAAATAGATCACAATTCCTAAAAAAGACTTAAAATCAAGGATATAACTCATAAATGTCTTTACACTAGTCCAAAAAACCAATTAGAAACACCAATGGTTAGATATTAAACATTTATTTATGTTTTATCTCTAACCATTGGTGTTTCTTAATGTAGATATTAAACATGAATAAATGTTTTATATATTAGATATTATTAATATTCCTTTTATTGATATTTAAATCCTTATAGGTTACTCATATTAGTAAGAAACCAATCTTTAGTCTATTAGTTTCTTAAAAGAGATAATCTTAAGATAATTCTACTCTTCTAGTCCTGTGTAGGCCTAATTTAGTCTCTTGACTGGTTTTGGATTAATAAAATCATCAAATGGTTTGATATATATTATAAAAGTGTGCACAAAATTCATACAACATTGAAAAACCTTCATACAATACAAAAATAATCCAAATCTCTCCTTTTTGGTCTTAACCCTCTTCTAGGCCTAATATGCATTCATATAAAGGACTTGTCTCAATTCAATTACCAAATTGGTTAGATCAACTTATAAATGAATTAATAATGGCCTCATGACAATGATAAATATTATTTATAAGTTTTAGAACCAAATTATGGGGTAAACAAACAAATCTTCTCTTTTCCAATCTCTCTTAGTGAGAACATATAAGAACACATAACATAGTAATTGATTTATCTCTCCAAAAGGATTATTATAGCTTGGAAACATGTATTAGTTTTAAAACACCCACTAAAATTCTCATGAAAAGTTTTGGAATGTTTCATTTGTTGAATATAAATTTATGTACCTTTTTGTGAACAAAACCCTATTCTAGGGTTACACAAGGTTATAAAAACCTAAGAACTAGTTAAGGATTGTTCATAAAACCTAAAAGTTATCTGATCCTTATAAAACATGTCCCATGGTATTATAGACCTTATACAAATTTTCCAAACCTTAAATTGAGCTCATGTAAATTTTCACACATACTACACTTTACTGCAAGGATTGTTGACACAGAAAAATAGGGTATAGAGGGGTTCAAACACTTTGACTTCAAATTAAGGACAAAATCACTACAAGTTGAATTGAATATATTTCATGCATATAATAATAAAATTTAAACACATGATTTATATTATAATATAGATATTTAAGTTTAATAATTTTACATTTTAATAGTAGACAAACCTCTATTTTGAATTAGAGATGAACAAACTAAGCCAACTTAAGACATGTGGTGTAAGATAACCATGAGGGATAGAGATGAGACATCAACTCCCACACTTGCATGGATGAGTCCTATAATCAACCATAGGATTATTATCTATAACTCAACATGGGAAAGACATAGTAATGAGTTTTCTCTTGTAGTCAAATCTCTCAGAATGGACCAAAAGTTGGTCAATGGGTGCATATATTATGGCTCATTAGACCAATTGATGAATCATATATGTGGAAAAATATATATGGGTGTTTTAAGTTTATAATGGCCCTTTTCTAGTCTCAATAAATACTTGAGATTGAATTTTATAGTTGACCATATGAATCCCTTAAGAGAATATCCTCATCCCTAAGAGTGCAAACTAAGCCAATTTCAATCACATGGTGTAGGAAAACTATGAGGGATAGAGATGAGCCATCAGCTACCACACTTACATGGATGGGTCTTCTAAAAAACCATAGGATGATTCTCTATAACTTGACATGAGAGAGACATGGCAATGATTTTTCTCTCATAACCAAATATCTTAGGACAAACCAAAAGTTATTCAGTGGGGGGCATATCTTGTGGCTTGTTATCCCAATCAATGAATCATCTACACATACACATCCAGATGGGAATTTTAAGGATAGAATGTCCCTTGTGTATTATCTATCAAGCCCTAGGAATAAATTTTTTAGTTAATTAGATGCATCCCTTAAGAGAATCTCTTCATCCCTGAGTGTGAAAAATGAGCCAACTTCGGTTGCACATTATAGGAGAGTTTTGAGGGATAGAGATGAGCCATCATCTCCCAAACTTTCATGGATGAGTCCTAAAAAAACCCTAGAGGATTTTTTGTAACTTTTCATGGGTGAGACATAATAATGAGTTTTATCTCACAATAAAATCTCTTAGAATGAGCCAAAATTTGGCCAATGGGGGGCATATATTGTGGCTCATTATCCTAATAGATAAACCTTTTGTGTGAACACATTTGGATGGGTATTATAAGACTATAAAAAACCATTTTTTGGTCTTTATCAAGCCCTAAGAGTGAAATTTTTTGTTGACCAAATGCATACCTAAAGAGAATCTCCTCATCCATGAGTGTGTGAAATGAGTCTACTTTAGTCACACATTATAAGATAGTTGTGAGGGATAGATATGAGATGTCATATCCCACACTTACATGGATGATTCCTCTAATCAAACCTAGGAGTATTTTTTGTAAATCAACATGAATGAGATATGACAATAAGTTTTCTCTCATAGCTAATTTCTTCTTAAAGGGCCAAAAGTTTATTAGTGGGGGGCGTATCTTCTAAATCTTGCCCAATTGATGAGCCATCCATGCTAAAACATATATATGTGTGTTATAAGGTTATAATGGTTATTTTATGGTCTTGGACAAGACTTAGGAATGAAATTTATAGTGTAACAAATGCATCCCTTAATAGAATTTTCCCATCCCTAAGTGTGCAAACTAATACAACTTCCATCACACATTATAGGATAAATGTGAAGAATAGAGATGAGACATTAGATCCCACACTTGCATGGAAAATTCCTCTAAGAAACCTTAGGATGATTATCTTTAAATATACATAGGTGAAAAAAGGTAATGAGTTTTCCCTCATATCCATATCTCTCTTAAAGGGTCAAAAGCTTGTCAGTGAAAGGCATATATTTTAGATCATTAGCCCAATCAATGAACCATCTTTTTTGACACATCCATATGGAATTTTAATTCCATAACATCAATTTTCTAGTATTGATTAGGCCTTGAGAGTGAAATTTATAGTTTACCAAATGCATCCCTTAAAAGAATCTCCTCATCCCTAAGTGTGCAAATCAAGCCAACTTTTATCATGTATTGCAGGAGAACCATGAGGGATAGAGATGATCCATCAACTCCCACAATTGAATGGATGAGTCCTCTAAGTAACACCATGAGTATTATCCCTAACTCAAAATTAATGAGACATGTAAATTAGTTTTATATCATAGCTAAATCTCTCTTAAAAGGCCAAAAATTAGCTAGTATGGGTGTATCTTCTGAGTGATTAACCCAATCAACGGATCATCTACACTGACATGTTCAAAAGGATGTTTTAATACTATAAAAGTCATTGTTTGATATTGGTCAAGACTTGGGAGAAAAATTTATAGTTTATCAGATGCATCCCTTAAGAGATTCTCATCATCCCTAAGTGTGAAAAATGATCCAACTTATGTTGCACATTATATAAAAACCATGAGGGATAAAGATGAGTTGTCATCTCCCACACTTGTATAGATGAGTCTTCTAAGAAACCCAAGAAGGATTCTCTCTAATTCAACATGAACAAGACATGATAATAAGTTTTCTATTAAACCCAAATCTCTCTTAAAGGGCCAAAAATTGGTCAATTGGGGGTGTATCTTATAACTCATTAGCCTAATTGATAATAATCTATGAAAATAAATTTGAATGGGTGTTTTAAGGTTTTAATGACCATTGTCTAGTCTTGATCAATCCTTGGGAGAAAAATTTGTAGTTGACCAAATGTATCCCTTAAGATAATCTCCTCATCCCTGAGTGTACCAACTAAGGAAACCTCCCCCACGCATTGTAGGAGAACCATGAGGGCTAGAGACAATTTTTTATCTCCCACACTTTTAGGTATGAGTCTTATAAATAACCCTAAGAGGATTATCTCTAAATTAACATGAAAAAAAAACATGAGAATGAGTTTTCTCTTGTAGCCAAATCTCTCTTAAATGGCCAAAAGTTTGATAGTGGAGGGCATATTTTTTAACTCGTTATCCAAATAAATTAACCGTCTACACTAATATGTCTAGATAGACATTAAAAGGATAGAACAACTCTTATTCAATCTTGATCAGGGTTCGAGAGAAAAATCTATAGTTGACTAGATGCATCCCTTAAGAGAATCTCCTCATCCATGAGTGTGTAAATTACACAAATTTATATCATATATTATAGGGTAACCATGAGGGTTAGAGATGAAATTCAATATCCCACACTTGCATGAATGAGTCCTCTAAGAAACAATAAGAGGATTCACTCTAACTTGACATGGGAAAGACACAATAATGATTTTTCTCTAGCAGCCAAATCTCTCTTAAAGGGATAAAATCTTATCATTATGAGGCATATCTTATGGATCATTATCCTATTTAATGAAAAATATTTGTAGAAACATCTAGATGGGCATTTTAAGAATACAATAGCCATTTTATGGTCTTAGTCAAGCCCCAAGAGTTAACCTAATGCATCCCTTAAGAGAATATCCTCATCCTTGAGTGTGTAAATTGAGAAAAAGTATGTCATGCATTATATGAGAATCATGAGGGATAGATATAAATTTCCAACTCCCACTCTTGCATGGACAAGTGCTATTAGGAACCTTAAGAGGATTCTCTCTAACTCAACATGGGTGGGACATAAGAATCAATTTTATCTCATAGCCAAACCATTCTTATAGGGCCAAAAACTTGTTAGTGGGGGGCATATCTTCTGGCTCATTAGCCC
Source organism: Torreya grandis (assembly GCA_037957365.1). NCBI lineage: Eukaryota > Viridiplantae > Streptophyta > Pinopsida > Cupressales > Taxaceae > Torreya > Torreya grandis. The sequence goes on from JARHVA010003610.1 coordinate 1,858,179, forward strand.
AATAAATGAAATATATATGTGAACATTTACAAATGTGTATTTTAAGGCTATAATGGTCATTGTTTGGTCTTGGTTAGGCCTTAAGAGTTAAATTTGAAGTTGACTGGATGCATCCCTTAAGAGAATCTCCTCATCCTTAAGTGTGCAAACTTAATGAATTTTGACCGTATGGTAAAAATAAATGTGAGGGATAGAGACAAATAATGAAATCCCACACTTTCATGGATGAACCCTCTAAAAAATGCCAGGAGTATTCTCTCTCACTCAATATGGGTGAGACACAAAAATGAGTTTTCTCTTGCTGTCAAATCTCTCTTAAAGGGCCAAAACCTTGTTAGTGAGGGCATATCTTCTAGATTTTTATCCCAATCAATGAACCATATTTGTTAACATGTCTAGATGGGAATTTTAATTTTAGAATGGCCTTTTTTTTTCTTGGTCATGCCTTGGGAGTGAAAGTTTTAATTGACTAGATGCATCCCTTAAGATAATATCCTCATCCTTGAGTGTGTAAACTAAGAAAAATTTTGTCATGAATTTTAGGAGAAATGTGAGGGATAAATATGAAAATCTAGCTCCCACACTTTCATATATGATTCCTATAATTAACCCCAAGAGGATTCTCTCTAACTTGACACAAGTGAGACATGAAAATGAGTTTTATCTCATAGCTAAATATCTCTTAAAAGGCCAAAAGCTTATTAGTGGGGGGGCATATCTTCTAGCTCATTAGACTAATAAATAAACAATCTTTATAAACACATCTATATGAGTGTTTTAAGGCTAAAATGACCCCTTTTTAGTCTTGGTTTGGCCCTAAAATTAAAATTTGTAGCTGACCAGATACATCCCTTAAGAGAATATCCTTATCCCTAAGTGTGAAAATTAAATAAACTTTAGTCACATGGTGAAGGATAACCATGAGGGATAGAGATGAACCATCAGTTCTAACACTTATATAGGCAAGTCCTCTAATAAATACCAGGAGGATTCTATCTAACTCGATATGGGTGAGACATAACAAGTTTTCTCTCACAACTAAATCTCTCTTAAAGGGGAAAAAACTTGTTAGTGGGGGTATATATTTGGGATAATTAGTGTGATTAATGAACCATTTTCATAGACACATATTTATGGGTATTTTAAGGATATTATGACCCTTATCTAGTTTTGGTTAGGCCTTAGGAGTGAAAGTTATAATTGATCGGATGCATCATTTAAGAGAATATCTTCATCCCTGAGTGTGAAAATTGAGCAAACTTTGGTTGTGTAGTGTAGGATAATTGTGAGGGATATATATGAACCATCATATCTCATACTTGCATGAACTAGTCTTATAAGTAACCTCTAGGAGTATTTTCTTACTTGACATGGATGAGACACAATAATGAGTTTTTTCTCATAATCAAATATCTATTAAAGGGAAAAAACCTTATCGATGGGGGAATATATTATGGATTGTTATCCAAATCAATGAGCCATTTTTATACACACATTTATATGGGAATTTTAGGCTAGAACAACCATTTTTTGGTCTTGATCAAGCTCTAGGAGCAAAAGTTGTAGTTGACCAAATGCATCCCTTAAGAGAATATCCTCATCCCTGAGTGTGCAAACTAAGTAGACTTTCATCACATGTTATAGATGAACCATCATCTCCCACACTTGAATGGATGATTCCTCTAATAAAACCTAAGAGTATTCTTTCTAACTTGACATAGGTGAGACATGATATTGAGTTTTATCTCACAACCAAATCTCTTGTAAACAGTCAAAAGATTATCAGTGGGGGCATATCTTATGGATTGTTAGCCTAATAGATGAGCTATATTCATATACACATCAACATGGGATTTTTAAGTCTAAAAAATTTCATAGTCTTGATTGATCCCTAAGAATGAAAGTTGTGATTGACCAAATGCATCCCTTAAGAGAATCTTCTCATCCCTAAGTGTACAAATTGAGAAAACTTTGGTCACCTAGTGTAGGATAACCATGAGGGATAGAGAAGAAACATTATATTACACACTTACATGGATGAGTTATATAATTAAGTGAGGAGTATTCTTTCTAATTCAACATAGGTGAGACATGACAATGAGTTTTCTCTCACAACCAAATCTCTCTTAAAAGGTCAAAAGCTTGTTAGTGGGGGGAATATATTTTGACTCATTAGCCCAATGAATGAATTGCCTTCATGGATAAATCTAGATGGGAATTTTAAGGCTATAATGACCCTTATCTAGTCTTGTTTGGGACTTGAGGGTGAAATTTATAGTTGATCAGATGAATCCTTTAAGAGAATTTCCTTGTCTTTAAGTATGCAAATTGAGTGAACTTATGTCACATTTTTAAAGAGAACCATGAGGTTTAGAGATGAGCCATTAGATACAAAACTAGAAAAAATGAGTTCTCTAAGCAACCCCATAAGTATTTTCTCTAACTTGACATAGGTGAGACATGATAACAAGTTTTCTCTCCCAAATAAATCTCTCTTAAAGGGCCAAAAACTTGTTAGTAGGGGACATATCTTCTAGCTCGTTAGCCCAATAGAATAACCATATTTGTGGACATGTCCATATGGGAATTTTAAGGCTAGAATGGCCCTTTTCAGGTCTTATTTAGACCTCAAAATTAAAAATTATAGTTGATCAGATGCATCCCTTAAGAGAATCTCCTCATCCCTATGTATGTAAATAAAGCAAACTTACATCATGCATTATAATAGAACAATGAAGGATAGGGACAAAACATTAGTTACCACACTTGAATTGATGAGTATTTTAAGAAACCATAAGATGATTTTATATAAATCAATATGGGTGAGATGCAACAACAAGTTTTCTCTCACAACTAAATCTCTCTTAAAGGGTCAAAATCTTATCAGTGGGGGGCATATCTTCTATTTCATTAGCCTAATAAAGGAATAATTTTCATGGACACATATGTATGGGTGTTTTAAGGCTAAAATTACTCTTGTTTAGTCTCATTTTATCCATGGGAGTGAAAATTTTAGTTGAAAAAATGCATCCCTTAAGAGAATCTCCTTGTCCCTGAGTGTACAAACTAAACAAACTTTAGTTGCACGATACAGGAGAACCATGAGGGATAAAGACAAACCATTAGCTCCAAAAATTTCATGTATGAGTATTATAATAAACCCTAAGATTATATCTAACTTGACATGGATGAGACATTGTAATGAGTTTTATCTCACAACCAAATCTTTCTTAAAGAGCCAAAAGCTTGTTAATGGGGGGCATATATTCTGTCTCATTAGCCCAATTTATGAACCATATTTGTGAAAACATCTAGATGGTTATTTTAAGGCTATAATGACCCTTTTTTATCTGTATCAATCCATAGAGTTAAATTTATAGTTGAATGGATGCATCCCTTAAGATAATCTCCTCATCTCTAAGTGTGTAAACTGAGTGAACTTCCATCATGTGTTGTAGGAGAATTATGAGGGATAGATATGAGCCATCAAATCTCACACTAGTATGGATCAGTCCTATAAGCAACCCCAAGATTATTCTCTTTAACTCAACATGAGTGAGATATAATAATGAGTGTTATCTCATAGCTAAATCTCTCTTAAAGGACCAAAAACTTGTCAGTAGGGGGCATATCTTCTAGATTATTATCCTAATTGACAAAGCATCTTTGTAAACATGTCTAGATAGGATTTTAAGGATAGAACAACCTTTTTTAGGTCTTGGTTTGGACTTGGGATTGAAATTTATAGTTGACTGGATGCATACCTTAAAATAATCTTCATGTCCCTGAGTGTACAAACTAAGATAACTTTTGTCACATGTTGTAGGAGAACTATGAGGGATAGAGACAAAAATTTAGCTCCCAAACTTATGCATACAAGTCTTATAATTAACCCTAGGAATATTATCTCTAACTTGATATGGATGAGACATGGTAATGAGTTTTCTTTTGCATCCAAATCTCTCTTAAAATGACAAAAGCTTGTTAATGGGTGGAATATCTTCTAGATTGTTAGTCCAATCGATGAACCATCTTCGGAGACACATATATATGGGAATTTTAAGCCTAAAAAACCCCTTATATAGTATCATTCAAATCCTGAGAGTGATATTTGTAGTTGACCAGATGCATCCCTTAAGATAATCACATCCCTAAGTGTGCAAACTAAGTGAACTTTAGTTATATAGTGTAGGTGAACCATAAGGTCCAGATATGATCCATTAGCTCCCACACTTACAATTACAATTCTTCTATGCAATGCCTATAGGATTATCTCTCACTCAACATGGGCAAGACATGGAAATTATTTTTTTCTCACATCCAAATCTCTCTTAAAGGGCCAAAAGCTTGTTAGTTTGGGGCATATATTATATATCATTATCCCAATAGATGAACCAAATTCATGAACGAACACACACACACACACACACACACACACACACACACACACACACACACACACACACACATGGGTGTTTTAAGGTTAGAATTAGTGTTTATGTATTTTTATAATAAATAGATTAAGAGAAGAGTGTGAAACCTACTACTTGAGTTAGATAACCTCAAAATGAATACAAGAAGTTTGTCTAGTGCCTTTTTTAAACTAGATGAGAAATGACTATATCACAGAGAAGAATGTATTATTTATTTATTTTTATTTATTTCAAGAATATAATATTATCTACTCATGGAACCAACCACATGAAGGTGGAAGCTCATCTGGTGCCACTAACCTACATTGAAAAAATTGGTAAAAAAATTAAACAAAAATAAACATTTGATGATAAAATAATTCAAAATTAAAATATAGTAAATCAAATTTGTTAACTATTTTAATTTGAAATACAAGATAAATTATTCATATTAACCTTACCAAGTCAATCCAATGTACCTTCAGGATGAGCTCTATTTTTAAGTGTTTCAAGAATCACTTCATACTTAGATTCATGAACTTTTCATAAACTTTTATTGTTAGGCTTTCCATGAATTTTGATCATTTGAATATTTGTAGCAATAATCAAATCTGAATAATGAAGTACCACCCTATGTGTTTCATAATCCTCAAATAACACTTGTTTTATTTCTTTATGATAGTAATTATGAATCCAAGTTACCGTAACTATTACAGATTGAGTGAGATAAACTAGGTCTTCTCCATCCATGACATTTGGGGTTAATTTTTATTTGCCTCTACACAATGACACAAGTAGTAGTCTATTTTGTCATCATTATTGTCAAGTGAAATTAATGAAAAAACATGCTTTGAATTTAAAGTATAATAAAATTTTAAGCACATATATGAAAAAATTGAAGATATCACTAATATAACTAAGGCTACATTTAAATTAGAAATAAATTATACCTAGTTACATAAAATATGAGATGTGGTCAAAGTCAATTGATGATGACATTTCATAATCCATCAATTATTATACTGAATGGTTACTCTCTATAGTTGTTATGGGTCTACAATACCATTCATCAATGTATTTTTTGAATCACATTCATGCCAATTAAACTCCATATAGACTGAAAGAAGCATGTTATATCCCTAGTATAAATAGTCCATGAACTAGAATTTGAGGTTTGAATGGAGTGAAAAACACTTGATCTAGATACTATACTATAATATTCATACGCTTGCTTGTATTTTTCTCCATTAACCAAAATAATATTTGCATGTGAGAATATTTATCTGATCCATGACAAAAAAAAAATTATACTAAGTCACTATAACTACCACATTGATCAAATTAACACTATCCTTATGCTTTCCCTACTCTTTTTAAATGGCTCTTTTTACACATTCACCTGCACCATCATGTTCTCCTTTTCCATGCCTAGACTCATAGAATCTCCAAAAAAAATTAAACCCATTCTTCTTATGAATTCTACTTAATCATTAAAGCATTCAAGAATTATTAAACTATCATACATAATTATATGACCAAATGTAGTGTGTATCAAGAAAGATTTATCTTGCATTCATAATCCAAATGATCTCAACACAACCTTAAACAAACTATGGATAATGTGATCTATCATTTATCATATAAAAGTGGTGCTCCCTCAAAAAAAATTCTATCATCATTTATGCTATCAAATTCATGTTTGAATGTAATATGCATGAAAACTCAAAATTGAATTGAATTATAGTATTGGGATTGAACCTCATTATGTGGTTGTGGTGTGTAGTTCTCAATAAAGTCTACAACCAAAACAATGGTGCCAACTGGGAATTTATCCTTGCATAACTTGAATTGATTATCTAACCCTTTTTATTTATGTGTGTGTTTTGTTTATTAGTAGATAATATTATTATTGAATTCAAACATGAAATAAGATACAAAAACTTTGGTCATAGCCAACTCACATCTTGATTATTATTTTCTATCTTTTAACACATACTTTATAGATTTGTACTTATAATAAGCTAATTATTTTCCAAATTCATGTGAAAATTCATGTATACAATTGGTCAAATTTGACAAACCACCACAACTATTACATGTTCCATCTAAACATTGTTTATTAAAAAAGTGTCCATCAAGTCTTTGATAAAAAATACTTTGGATTAATTCTCTTGATGTTTTAGGTGGATAAGCCACCATATATGCCTACATAATCTCATCAGTATGTAAAGTACAATGTATATGACAAAAAATATCTAATAATAGAAAATTCAACATGTACCTTAAAACAATAGGTGGTACAAGCTTGGTTTATTTTAACATATAAATCCTTGCACATCTTAAACGACCTTTGGCTAATTAATAATTGGCTATTAAATATTTCAATAAAATTATTTTTGGGTCATGTCCAAGAAATATTTTCATGTGGCTCATAGTTTTTTGAATATTTTCTTCTTTTAACAACATCTTTTACATTAGATGAGAACCTTGTGTTCTCATGCCAAAAAAATTCAATCAAATGTCTTGTTCCTTTAACTAATACCTTATAATTTCATAGAAGTCTATCACTAGACACCCATCAATCCATGATTAAAGGGTCATCAAGACTTGTTCTTCTTCTTACGACATTTATTATAGTTTTTGTATTGAAGTTAAAGGATTTACTTTTTTCACTAAGAATTCAAGCTTTAAATGTTTTCTCACTCAATATAGATTCCATTATTACTCATCTTGACATATTACTATCATTTTTTTTTTACTTTTATTGCCTATTGACTTAAATTCTAAATAGATTATTTATTATTACATTATCTCTTCCATTCATTTTTCTTGTTATTAAGCCTAAAATATGCATCATAGGGCACATTTTTTACATTTTCATTAATTGAACAAATAGTTGACATTATTTTTTATGACTTTCTTTCTCAAATGCATAGTCCCATAGACATTGAGCATGATGTTGAAATTTATTTTTGATCTTTTACATTCCATAGGTTTTATTATTTTCTCATATATTTTAATTAAACACCTTGGTTTTCTTCACATTATCCTTGGATGTGTGGGTGTAGAAGCTATAATTTGTATTAAATTATGTGGTGTTACCACTTCAACCATACAAGGGATATTACATGGTTGACTAAGTACATTAAAACCTACAGGTGAAGTGAATTACTCTTCTTTAGGGGAGACATGAATTGGGGTCATTACTTTATGTTATTATAATCATGCTCAAAAACTTCATTATAGATGTATGTTTCATTATATTATATATATCCATATGTTTCATCACTCATTACAAGTTCATTATTTACATTCTCTACATTTTGAATTTCATCATTCAATAAGGATTGATTAAGTTCTCTTCTCTCATTTGAATACATATCTAAATTAAATTCCATATAATTGGACATGTTATTTTCATTTTAAATATTAATTGGTGTGAATGAAGTACCTTCAACTTGCTTAGAAGCTCTTACAGATGTTGTCCTATATGCTTGTCTTTTTCTTTATTTTTCTCTCTTATATTCAATTTATTCATTTGTTAGATCTTTAATTGGTCTTTTATGACAAATTCCTAACCCCATTATTTATCTTTACTAAAATAAGTCAATTGTAGAATAAAATTTGAAGAATTTGTAGTGATTGAGACAAAGTGAATGTAGAATTTACATAGTTACAATAGTAAAAACTAGTTTGAAGTTTGTAAAAAGTAAAACAAATAATAAAATTTCATGGGAATGGATATAAATTCATTAATCATAGAAGGCATGTGTGATTTTGAAAATCATGCATGCCCTTTGTGGTTCATAAATCAAACAGGAAAATGAATTTATTATGAGGAGTAAGTGTTTAAAGGGTGTACACCCTTTTTAGTTTTACAAAACTTTCTTTTGAACTTTTCCCTCCAAATTTTATTTATTTTTAGGCATGGGGGGTGAACCTACTCCAAATCTTATTATGAAAAATCTCATTTTATTTTGTGAAAAATTATGTGTCTTTTCCATCTTCAACGACCCATCTAATCACTCAGATTTTATTATTAAAATAATTATATGGATTTGTAGAGGGGAAACTGTTAATGTTAAATTTGTATTTGTGATTATTACTTAATTTCTACACAACATACCTCATTATGGAATATATACATCTCATTAAAAATAACTTTTTAACTTTTAAATATTAATCAAACATTTATAAAACTTATATCTCAACAATTTACACATTGTCAACTATGCTTTAAAAAATGATTTTCATGAAGTTAAGGTCAAAAAAATGTGTTTGTGCACATGCAATTTCAATTTTCAAAATTCCTTGAATTTTGTGTGTGTGTGTGTGTGTGTGTGTGTGTGTGTGTGTGTGTGTGTGTGTGTGTGTGTGTGTGTATGATGTATGTATTATAAAATTAATAAAAAATATTCTCAACAATATTTGACATTTCACCTATCCATATATGAATTTTCATAAAAAAAAATTCATTTGTTTACTTAAAAAATTATGTTTGTGCACATAAAATCTCCTTATCTTTTCATTAAAAATGACAAACCTATTTTCATAAATGTATTTATTTCATACACTTTTAACTTTTAGGTATTGAATAAAATTATATATTTTGAAACTAAATTCAAAATTCCACAATTCAGGTTCTTATGTCATTATCAAATTCTTTTTTCAAAGTGTCTCTAACATTATTTCCAAGTTCAAATATTGTTATTTTAAGGAAAAAAATGTGTCTCTTTAAGCCCCCCTTTTTTCCCCCATTATCCTACATTTACCCCCTATTTATTTTATATTTGAATGTACTATTATAAAACCCTATGTACTAATACCCTATTATAGAAGGCAGAGTATAGAAGTGTGAGTTTTGTTTCAAGTAGTAATTGACATGGACTTTTCTAGGGTAACTAGAAGTTGTAATTTCTATCCACATTTACTATACTCATTATGCTAATGCATGTAAGGAATTATAATAATCTTTTATTTTTATGTGTGGTTACCTTTTATTTTATGTTTAAGGACTTTGCATGTTAGTTATCTCTTACTAACATATTTAATTTTAGATGAAATGATTGGCATGTGAAAGTTATCCTCAGTTTTTCAATGATAAGTTTACTAATGTGAAGGATGTACATGTATAAAAATTTATTATGGGCTTGAGAAACACTTATTTTGTTAGTTTTTGTTGATAACTCAATCAATTTAATAATATAAAGATCATGTAAACCCATTGATTGTATTGTTGACTATGTTTAACCTTGAAATGAAGGTTTAATCTAGGTTGGGATTACCCAGAGGCTTATTAAATATGAGTATATAAATTAAAATGCACAAGGGTGATAATCAAATCTACAATAGGCCAATTGGGTGTTAAACATAGATATAAACATACACTAAATTTATTATGCTGAGAATAGGATAGATATAGAAAGTACAAATAAACTATATATAAATGACAAAGAAGTAATACACTTATTTGGTTCTTATGCTAACATAGTGCTAGATCTAGAAAATATGAGAAGCATACTAAAAAAATATTTTGGAATAATCATTTGATTCTATATTGGATGCTTCTAGAGCTTTGAAAACTAACATCATCCTAGGATAGTTATATTGATTATACTATCTGGGTTTGACGTAAGAGTCTTATATGTAATACTTGTTGGAAAATGATATGACCACTTAGATGCTTCTAGATTTGACTTCACCTTCACTCTAGTGAATTGAAATCTAGGTCATGTACTATTTATCTTCATGAGATGTCAAAACCCTAGCTCTTTATATTCATGGTGACCTTGGGTAAAAATGGGTTATGGGAACATAATGTTGAGATGACTCCAAATACCCTTATATAAATGAGCATTACCTACATAACCAATACTCCAAAGAGGGCCATAGACTAATGTAAGTATCCCCTATCTATTGGCTTGTGTGTGAACCATGAAATATGTGCAAAGCAATTACAATAATGTCTTAGCTTGTAACTTGGTAAATCAATATCTTGGAATGATCCTTTAATACTTCATACCTATATATGTGTCATCCCTATGACTGATATGTAAATAATATAAAATAGGGAAGTTTTTCTCAATTGAATGTTCTTTGTTATGAATTCTAGATAGTGTTTCTATATTTCTAGTCGAGAAATGAATGAGGGTTGATATTGTATTTATATCAATCCCTTTGGATAAGTAACTTGCATTAAATCACTTAAGATGACCATTAAGATATGTTTCATTTTTAAATTGGATGACTTTAGGGCATTGGATACTTATATTAGGTTAGGACACTAGTGTCGACACTAGTGTTTGTCCCAAATGTTAGTGTCCAAGGAGAAAAAAATAAGGTACATGCTCAAAAATTATAGAGGTGGAATATAAGTATATTTTAAGAATTCTAGGTAAGATATATGACCTAGGTCACTAACATAAGACTGGTCAGACTAAGAGATAAGCCAAGGGACATAAGATAGAGTAGATATGTAACTCACAGAAGTGAGAAACATCCAAAATTGAGAGGAACTATGAGTTTTCAAGTGTACAAAACTATGGTATTATATAAACTATAAATATCATCTACATTTACCCCCCTTTAATCTAATAATTAAATTGATAGTTTAAAGGAAAGGAATATGTACCTGGGTGTTTATAACACACCTTAACTTTGTGTGTGCCCAACTTGAGTGTTTTGTTGGTGAATGGTCTATAACTAAGAGCATGTTATATTATATAAATAGTTCATATAATATATAATTTAAAGTAATTGAAATAGACTAATATTGAAAGAGCAAGGTTTAGGAGTTCACTTGTGTGTCAATGTAACTACCTTGCCTATTGGCAAGTTGAATTGAAACATGTATCACTGTAAGGATATGAAATTGAGATTAGGAAAAATATAGATAAATATTGAAAGTGCATATATCCAAGGAGAGGGGGAGAGAGAGAGATTGAGAAGATCCATGCCCCCAACCTTGGAGAAAAGATGAGTTGCCACTTGGTAGTTGATATTAGCTCAACAATATAACCCAATGATACTTATAACCTAGTGAAGTTGGATGATACAATAAATTCCAACCTAAATTTTTTTAAATATTTAATTATTTAATCACCTCAACCTTACTATAAATTAAACTAGCTACTATAGTAGACTAGCTCAATAAAGTCCATAAAAGTTTGATTTGGGTACTAGCACGTAAAAATATGTGATATACTAATAGCCCATAAAATCATTTTAGAATGTGAAATTGATTTATATTTTTCAATATTAGGCACAAATTTAATATCATATTCACCTTAAATAGGTATCATGTAAAAACTATTTATAATAATGGTACCAATGTATAGAATTCTACCACAACTATGAATATGAATAATATAATTAGGTGTTTAGGTCAATTTAAAAAATTATGTTAACTATGGAAAACATGCTTAAAAATCATTCGCCCAATATATATGGAGAAATATAAAAAATTTATATAAGTACCAATGTGTATAACATGTTCTCAAAATATGCCCACACTATAATCTAGAGATGTTGAATACTGAATAAGTGTGGAGAACATGCTTCCAAAGCATGCCCCCACTGAATCTAAAAATGGTGCCTAGTATGTATAACTTGAATCTATAAAATTTCCCCACTAATATTCCTCCATTTGAGGTGAGGTAAATATATGAACTATTAGTTACCTCACATTAAAAGGATAATACAATTGTATAATCTATGAATGGAACCCTATATCATATAGAAGGAACGTGTCTTGGTAAATATGGAATTGAATCACATAAAACTAATGTGATAAATTGAATGCCTAATATACATGATAAATATCATGGTAGTTTATATATATTAATATTACAATTTTAACAAGAACACTCAAAAGTTAAGTCAAAAGGCAATGGCCCAAAAATACCACAAACAAGGGGCATGTTCAAATGCCCCACAAGTGAAGGGGCATGACTTATTCAAATGTCCATAAAATCAAGAATGACATATTAAAATGTCCATAAAATAAATAATGACATATAAAAATTTTAAATAAATCATACATAGGCATGGGGGATACAAACAATATAGCATATTGAAATGGTAGAACAAAGATTACAATAGAAAGGCAAGACACTCAAGGAAGTGCATAAAGGAAAGCATAATTAACTAACATAAACATGTCATATTTTCCCATGGATCAAATGTGTTATGAAAAAAATTCCAATTGTATAGCACATGAATTACCCTATGTAATATATAATCATGGATAAAGGCACGTGTATGTAAGCTTCAACATGATAATGAAATGTGACTAATTAAACCATATAACCTATGTGTATCAAGATCAAGAAATTGAATGCCCCCAATGTCTACATGAAATGAGTAGATGGGAGGCCCAACATCTAAAATATTAATATTTCATGTATCTATGTATGCATGCATCACACTCAAGTATAAATGTGACACACATGTGTGTATGTAGGAGTAATAGGTATGTTATTCATTAACATGGAAGTAACACATAGATTCCAAGGATCCAATAGAACATGTAGGTGCCAATAATATTTTTGGATTTTAGACCTTTTTTATTTTTTGGTATTTTGGAATGTTTGAAGAGACTATCCAATGATCTCATCCAATGGATGGTCATAGGTATCTCCCCCACTCAGTTTTCAACAACTTTAAGTTGGGTTTTTTACATTATTTTCATCTTGATTTGATAATGTGAAAATGTATATAGCATGTTATTCCTCACATTTTACATGTGTATTATAGTAAGTAAAACTATAATTTAGAATATGTATTAATTTACCTTCATGTGAAAAAGAAATACCTTGTTGATTTGGATCAATTTTTTATTCCATTTTGTATAACCAAAAAATTCCTATTTTAAATGCATATGGAGATGTGATAGGCATAACCCAAAATCATGTTTGAATTGATTTAGGACCACAAGTAATTGTTATTGTTATGTTTCCCAAGAGTCTTTCCAACCTCCTTTAGTTTTTAAGTTTTTTAGATCGAAGCTAGTTTTTGTAAGCATCTTATATTTTAAGTAGTTTTTTCTTGTGTAGGATCAATATGGTTATGCCAAAATAAGCACCACCCATGTATAAGGTTATTTTAAAATATTTTTGGTGTGGATGCTTTTTGTGTTTTTCACTTTGAAATTCTTCCATAAGATATGGATCTTGGATTGACACCATGTAAAGTAACATTTGTAAGCTAGTCATATAAAGATTAGGAATACCACAATTTTGTTCAAAATTCTCCATAGGTAATTTATATCCTTCCTTTGTGTAATGGATGATTTTTTTGTATTTAGAGGGAGATATTTTATGTTCCTTTAAATGATTAATTAAAAAGGAAACGTATCTATGTACATCATTAAATAAATGGGTAAATGACTCATATTATTTATGAAATTCTCTTTCCTTTAGTGGGAAAAGAATCCCTATAGTAATGATAAATTTCAATTCCAAATGTAAGGGTATAAATTTTATCTCATATGATGTAATTTTGAATCAAATAAAATAATCTTGAAGGGATTCATCATTACATTGTTTGAGATTGTGAAAATATTATAATGTAAGTTTTGGCACCTTGAAGATATTGAAATCCATGAAGAATTCATCTTCTAATTATAAAAATTTGATTAAGGAACCCTTTGGTAAACTATATAAATAATTTTTAGCTTCATTCGAAATGTTCATATGGAAAACCTTTAATAAAACATTTTTATCTTTTTCCCATTGACCAAAATAATATACATAGCATATCATGTGCTCAAATGGATATTTACGTGTTTTAAATATTGGTAAATATGGTAACTTAAAACCTTATGGATAAGGATATTTAAGTATACATTTCACAAGAGGTTGATTATTGAATGAGTTTACATGTGCATTATTATTATGGAAAGCCATTTGCATTTGAAGTATAGAAACCTAATTTTGAAGATCCCCAATAGTGTTCATCAAGATATTCCATGGGATTAGTGGTGTTTGTCATTGCTGTTATTATGGAAAGCCATTTGCATTTGAAGTATAGAAACCTAATTTTGAATATCCCCAATAGTGTTCATCAAGATATTCCATTGGAATAGTGGTGTTTGTCATAGCTGTTATTATGGAAAGCCATTTGCATTTGAAGTATAGAAACCTAATTTTGAAGATCCCCAATAGTGTTCATCAAGATATTCCATGGGATTAGTGGTGTTTGTCATAGTTGTAAACTATAGAACTAATTTTGAGCTTCATTCTAAATGTTCATATGGAAAACCTTTAGTAAAACATTTTTATCTTTTGCCCATTGACCAAAATAATATACATAGCATATCATGTGCTCAAATGGATATTTACATGTTTTAAATATTAGTAAATATTGTAACTTAAAACCTTATGGATAAGGATATTTAAGTATACATTTCATAAGAGGTTGATTATTGAATGAGTTTACATGTGCATTATTATTATGGAAAGCCATTTGCATTTGAAGTATAAAAACCTAATTTTGAAGATCCCCAATAGTGTTCATCAAGATATTCCATTGGATTAGTGGTGTTTGTCATAGCTGTTATTATGGAAAGCCATTTGCATTTGAAGTATAGAAACCTAATTTTTAAGATCTCCAATAGTGTTCATCAAGATATTCCATGGGATTAGTGGTGTTTGTCATAGCTGTAAACTATAGAACTAATTTTGAGCTTCATTCAAAATGTTCATATGGAAAACCTTTAGTAAAACATTTTTATCTTTTGCCCATTGACCAAAATAATATACATAGCATATCATGTGCTCAAATGGATATTTACGTGTTTTAAATATTAGTAAATATGGTAACTTAAAACCTTATGGATAAGGATATTTAAGTATACATTTCATAAGAAGTTGATTATTGAATGAGTTTACATGTGCATTATTATTATGGAAAGCCATTTGCATTTGAAGTATAAAAACCTAATTTTGAAGATCCCCAATAGTGTTCATCAAGATATTCCATGGGATTAGTGGTGTTTGTCAA
Organism: Torreya grandis; assembly: GCA_037957365.1. Taxonomy (NCBI): domain Eukaryota; kingdom Viridiplantae; phylum Streptophyta; class Pinopsida; order Cupressales; family Taxaceae; genus Torreya; species Torreya grandis. Next base: position 1,873,592 of record JARHVA010003610.1, read on the forward strand.
AGCTATTATTATGGAAATCTAGTTGCATTTGAAGTATAGAAACCTAATTTTGAAGATCCCCAATAGTGTTCATCAAGATATTCCATGGGATTAGTGGTGTTTGTCATAGTTGTAAACTATAGAACTAATTTTGAGCTTCATTCGAAATGTTAATTTGGAAAACCTTTAGTAAATTTTTTTTATATTTTGCCCATTGACCAAAATAATATACATAGCATATCATGTGCTCAAATGGATATTTACGTGTTTTAAATATTGGTAAATATGGTAACTTAAAACCTTATGGATAAGGATATTTAAGTATACATTTCACAAGAGGTTGATTATTGAATGAGTTTACATGTGCATTATTATTATGGAAAGCCATTTGCATTTGAAGTATAGAAACCTAATTTTGAAGATCCCCAATAGTGTTCATCAAGATATTCCATGGGATTAGTGGTGTTTGTCATAGCTGTTATTATGGAAAGCCATTTGCATTTGAAGTATAGAAACCTAATTTTGAAGATCCCCAATAGTGTTTATCAAGATATTCCATGGGATTAGTGGTGTTTTTCATAGCTGTTATCATTGGTATCGACCCACTACCTTTTTCAAATCTAGGCATATGAGTACCATCATCCCCATGTATAATAAGTACAAGTTCACGATCACTAAATGTAGGTTAATTTGGTAGTGGTATGGGATTTTTGAAATTTGGTATTTTTGGTATATAATTTGAATATCTTGGACCATTAGAAGGCTTTGCTTCATTTACTTTTGGCATTAAAATTTAAGCTTGAACAATCTTTGGTAAATGTTCCTTTTTGGTATAAAATTTGTTTCTAATGAATTTATGAGGGAACCGTCACCTTTTATAAGGAGGATATGTTTGGGAATGTAGGAATTATGAGGGTGTGAATTAATATAATTGAAGACATTCCCCCCTTATAATTTATTTTTAAAACATTCATAATTTCTTTATGTATTTGTCTAAATTTTTTATGATTAAATTAATGAGCCTCTTGGTTATATGTACCCAATTGTGTGGTAAAATGTGTATGAAGGGCATGCTTACATGAATTACCTTGTTGGTACCTCATGGAGTTTTCTAAAAATCCTAAGCCTTTCTGAGATATATTATTTTTAGGAACAATAGCCTGGGATATACCTTGCTCATGTTTTCCCAATCTTTGGCCTTTGTATATATATTTTTACAAATATTAAAGACCAAAATCATAAGATGGTGATTTATGAAGTATGGGTAAAGGATATTTATCTTCTTTAATATGGATCAACTCAACTATTAAAATGGTGGGAGCATGGACTTGATTAAAGGTATAGTAACTACAAACATCTAATTCTTACTAATATCGTTTTGAGATTACATTTTGAATGACTTTTCACAATAATGTAAAAACTAAACTAGAATCACTAAAATTATCTAATTAATTTTCACACATAATGTGAAAGTATTGAACTATATCAATATGGCCTTAATTAGGTCATTACACTATACATGACCATTATCTTCTTCTAATTTATCTCTGGCCAAATTATGACTTAGCAAATTGACATTCTCAATCACCAAAATCCTTTAATTCATCTGCACACGTCAATGTATGTGTCAATTCACATGAATGCATACCTAATTGGAGTATTACTTTATACAAAATTATCACCTTACTCTAATTTACCTCTAGTCAAAATATGACCAATTAAATTGATGTTTTTAACCAAGTAAATTGATGATCATTATCTTCTTCTAATTTATCTCTAGTCAAATTCTGACTTACTAAATTGATGTTCTCAATCATATAAATATTCTTATTCATCTACACACTACAAATACATGTTTTGATTGACATCAAGGCATCCTTAATTGGGGCATTACACTATACATAATTGTCACCTTCCTCTAATTAAATGAATGACCAATTTTTGAGAATTAAAAAAAGACTAAGCAAAATATTAAGCAAGGCAAACCAAATTAAAGACTTAAGTGAAAAATCCATGGAAACTTAATGGATGTCTAATATTGGAAATTTATAATTTAAAAAATATATGTATAAAAGATGTCATGATGATGTCATCAACCTCAAAGTCAAAAGTGGTCACTATCAACATAAATGAGGTAAATATCAGAATTAAGGCTAGCCATGTCTTATTAATGCCCCATTATCCCAAAACGTAAATGCATTTGACCTCCCAACCCTAACCAAAACTTAATCACACATGGGTTGGAGTCAGTTGAAAAACTATAAATACAATATCCAAGACCATAACCATTAAATTTTTTTTAGGTGCAAACAAACTATGCCAAAATATCACTAAAAAGCTTCAAGCCTTATTCCATTTCCAATAAATCAAGATCCAAGACCTATTGGTGTAAGGAGATATGTTGGAGGAGCTAACTCTATCGTATTGACAAAGACTTAGAGCACTAAATATTGGCACATGTTAGCAGAGGTTTTTGAGCTCACCATAACATGATAATTATAAGAATAACTCCTGTGATTTAAGGGAGAGCTTATGGGAAAGGAAAATCATTACTCGATATTCAAATTTTATCCCAAGATCATAGAGGTTTATCCAATTTGGATATTCCTATGAATATCTAATTTGTTAAATATTTAATGGTAAACTCAAATATGATGACATAGTACCAAACTTGTAGAGAAAAGACCTTTTTGTTATTAATTAATATAATAAGATTTATAATAGATGAAATTAATTTGCAATTGTTTACAAATGAAGAGTATCAATTCATGAGGTTAGCATGCAATATTACCCAACTTCAAAAAGGGAAGAAAATACCAATTATAAGACAAAATCAGATTTATACAAGATAGTATTGTGACACATATCATTACCCAAAGGGAATATATCATGTAAGAAGTGTAAAGCTATTATATTAACCATCAAATACTAATTCAACTTATAATATTCATTTCATGAAACTCATTACACTTTCATTCCAAAAATACAAGGATTTACTCAAAAGGCCTGAATATAATATTACTCAATACTATCTAGCACTATCTAACACTATTTAAGCCATTCTACTACAATCTACAGGAATATATAATCCTAAAAAATATATTTCTATAACTATAAAGTCTATACTTGTCATCCAATTATGTCAACCTATATTTTATTGATAAATATTCCATATACCTAATCCAAACGAAAAATAGAATAACTTCATAACAATCTTGTAGAATAACTACTAACCAAAAAGAAACCATGATCTTTATTGATATGGAATGTTTATGGATGTGAGCGGTTAGTGTACACATTCCCTAACTAACACTTTACCAAAATTAAACTTTTGTCTTGTCCTAATACAAGACTACAAAGAACTAGGAGTTTGCAGAACAAAAAGTAGGTAGAATGCACAAAAACCATAGATCATTCAAGGTGTCATTTACCAATTTTCACCCCTTGCACATTATTTAGCAACCTTCATGGATTTTCAACTAAGTAGCAAGACAATCTACCACCATTTTGGGTTTTCAATAGATTAGTTGTGTGGGTTCTTATAGTTCTACCAAAAAAAATGCTGACAAGCAAAATTGCAAAATTCCCCACTATAAAAAAAACATAGTTGGATTGAGGAGGCATCAACAGAGGAACTAATGAAACTAGTGGTTGTGAAGTGGATAAAGCACTCTATGAAGAACTCAAAGTAGAATTCATTTAATGGTGTATCCATTACTATATTTATCTGGGAAGATAATGGTAGGGACAAATATGAGTGGTGTGATGTTACTATCAAAGTCAACCATGCCCATCTTATAATTCTACCAATTAATCAAATACTATTGAACATTATGCAAGAGATCCTGCAAAGTAATTTGAGCATTTAAGATTTGTGAAATATCAATATTCATAGTAGAAGAGAGAATGACTTTGGTAATAGTCATTTTTATGGAGATGCCCACATGTAAATGAGTGAGCTTTTAAATATGGTGATGTTCTTAGACCCCAAAAAAGGTTTTGTGCAGCATCTAAGTCTATCAAGCCTATAACTAGTGCATAAATGAGTCTTGATCTTGCATAAATGCTTAAAATAAATACATAAACCTATTATAAATGATAATGATATCATGCATGGTGGCTTTAGAATAACTCACAATGGTGAATTTAGGGAGTGCACTATTCCATACCGCATCCACCTAATATTTCCAATCGATCAACCCATGGGACATAGTGGTGGCTTATTTAATCATAGTAGTGATATCATCTTGAAAGAGATCTAGGAGTTTACATAACTCATTTTAATCCTCTTTGATATCTTGACCCTACAATTCAAGATGGTTGATCTATTAGATTCTCACCCAATCGTACGTAAACTGGGCCACCAACTTTGGAATTTTCATGTGATCTAGCATAAAAATAGGGACCATAACTTGAGAGTAAAGGGTGGGGTAGGATTATTCAATATAATTAACAATGTTACTTAACACACTCTATAGGATGGAGTTATCCTGATATAATTAGGACACCCTATTATATAATTAAATAGCAGTCTACATAATAGAAACCTAAAAATTGGAAGCACCTTACAACTACTTTGCCAAGGAAAGTTTAGAAACATTGAGAGATGCTTCAGTGGTGGGTGGAGGCATATCAAAGATAATGGTGGGGGTTGTGGTGAGAAGACACAATAATAAAGTGAGGGGAAATGAAAATATGGTGCAATAGGGGGAGTGGAAGGAACATCCATAAGGGATAAGTGTTGGAACCTAGATGTCATAGTGAAATTAGGTTTTAGTGAGGCTTGGCCTAGGGTTGGGATGGATGGAGAATTGGATGAGGTAGAAGGTAGATTCATAAATGGTGGTTATGGAAGAGTTATTTAGGCATCCTTAAACTATGGAAGAAGAGTGGGGGTGTCCTTAGGTAACAAGAGCATAGTGGCAATCTCTATGACTGTTAATAGAGGTGGTAGAGTGAGAAGCATAGACCATATGGGTGCCACATACCCATATTTTTTGGTATCCTAAGTTCATTGAGCTAGAGATTTTATTAGTGTAGGTTCCACCTCCATGGAAAGATTTCACTTGGATTTCCCAATAATCCATTTCTTTACCAAATCAACAACAATTTTTAACTGGTGCACTTCCTTGGCCTCAATGATCATCAACTACTTAGAAGATCACCTCAATCTATATAGGTTGTTATGCCTCCAAATCCTTTTTTTTTCTACCTCCTACTAATTGTTATCTTCCTTTCTTATTCTACCACTCAACAACTCATTATGCTTCTTCTCAGGTAGCATGCTCTTCCTCAGGTGTTTATGCATCTAACACCACCTCTTCAGTATCTATGAGGGGTTCATTAGACTATGATAAAGAGGAAATCATAATGTATTTTTACACCATTTCCCTTGACACATCCCTTCTAGCATCCAAATCTATGGGAGTCATTAGGAAATGATGATGTAATCCCTCATAAAGATAGAGGATTTATTGTATATGGTTGGGTTGTGGGTGTAACTTCCTGCTCTTCTTCCTCCATAGTAGGTTTATATCTATGTAGTGTGTGATGCCTGTACTGAAGTGATTGTGGTATAATTTCAGCAAGAGGTTTAATCTACTAGGCCTAAGATCACTCACCAAAGCCACCTCTTGCCATAATCTCTACTTGGAGATTTTGTAATTTATCTTCCTCTCTTATAGTATCCATAATAATGGATTGTATACAAGTGGTAAATTCTAACCATAAATGTGGAGGCACCTACTTGTAGACTGTCACTGTGCACACCACTTTATAAAAGAAAAACTCTTTTTCCTCTTCCCTCACATATAAATCACCAACCATTTTTATGATCATAGTTTGGTAGACCTCCTAATCATCAATTTAAAAGTGATACCATTCACATTCCATAGCAATCTAAGGCACATGTGGGTCATCCAACCAGGTATTTTAGCTACAAGTCTTCCTTTGAGGGGGAAAATGTGAGTGATGACTTGTAGTATCTTTGTAACTTCATCGATCTAATTGAGTAGATTTTATTGAGGAAGTCTATGTAGTTTCTACCAAAATGGGAATATCAAGTGGAATTTTTTACAAAGGGATCACTCAATGAGAGGCTATATTTTTCTATTGAGTGACTTCCATCTGGGCCATATGCATATCGATGAAGAAAGTAAAAGGCAAAAACATATCCTTTGGAAGCTCATGAATGTGAATAGAAATCCCCTATGGAAGATTTACCACCACCACATATTGGCCTATAAAATACATCATAGGTGGTGGGATTTCTTGATTTATTGAGCACTAATTCCATGAGTTTATCCCACCATGTACTAAATACTATTGATGTGCAAGGTATCCACTTTCACTATGTTTCTAGATGAGGTTCTAGAATATAATGTCCATCCAATAGTTTACATCTGGATTGATGATCCAAAACTTAGAATTTTTTATTGAAAAATATTTTAAAAACATGAAAATAACATAGTAATAATGATTTATCTGAGAAGAGATGTTTTATTACTCAAGATTACAAATACAACCATATACTTATCTCTAGGAAGAGATGTCTCCTTTACATTTTAGGTTACATCTTTATTTATACAGATTTTTAAGGTATAAGGAGGATGTGGAAGGTCACCAATATTGAGGGAGATTAAGTGGTTTGACTTCCATGATTTACAACAATACAAAATTTGAGGAATTACTATTTTTAGAAACTTACTATTTTTAGACTGCACTACTAAAATTGAAATTTGGGGAACTTTCATTAGATTTTTATGGGTCAAAACCCATTTAGTAGATATCATGCCATCTCACCACATTATCCTCATTCTTAGCTTTCCAATGGTTCAAACGGGGAGTTAATCAGAGCCATGGTACAAAAGTTATGGCTCCTAAAAGTTACATCATCAATTGGGGTAGAACCATCACCCAAGTTGTCACCTAAATTGTTTCCCAAATCATTCCTCCCTCCTTGATAAGCAATGGTCCCCATTACATCAATATTCCTCATTAGGTGTGGTAGTTTTGTCTTAATTTGATTCTTTATGAGCCACTCACCTTGGTGGCTAAGTTGGCCCCTTTTGACCACCCGATAAAGTGGAATAGAATGTCCTCTTGTTGTCTTCAGCTAGGTGTCCACAATTTGATCCTCCTCCACTAGAGAAAAACTCTATGGATCAAGCTCATCAATGTCTAGTTGTTATGCTATGACTAAAGTGTCTAATAGAGGTGGATGATATGGTTTGAAGAGCTCTACATTGAATATTGGATGCAGACCAAGGTAGGCTAGTAGGTTCAACTCAAAAACATTTTATCCAACTTTTTTGGTGATGGTGTAGGGACCATATCATAGATGCCTAATTTTTCTATGTGGGCCTAAAAGTCATTCCTTTTGAAGCCACAACCAAACCTTGTCACCCATAGCAAAATGGTGTGCAATCCTATGTTTGTCATGGCATTACTTATACTTCTAATTCATCTTCTCCAAGATGTCATGAACCTATTGTTGGATGTGTTGCATTTGTTCAATGAGATTTATTTCTTTTGCTACCTCAGATCTCCCATGAGGTGTGTATTCCATGGTGTAAAATGGAATGGCTATATCAATTGGTGCCATGGGTTAGAACCCAAAGCATACTTAGAATGGATTGTGCTTGGTTGAGCTATACAAGGCCTAATTATATCCATGTTTTATGAAAAGAAGCCCCTCATCCCATATGTACGGATGTTTGGAGTGATACATCTAAATCATGTGAACAATTAGGTAGTTCACCACCTCTATTTGACCATCAGTCTATGGATGGAAGGCTATGGAATTTATCAGCTTGGTATCCATCATCTTCCATAGAGTAGACTAAAAGATGCTTAGGAACTTGCTATCTCTATCTAAGATAATGGACTTGGGGAGACCAAAATGGAGCCATACATGACTAAAATATAGTTGAGCAGTTTTATCAACAGATATATTTTTCTTATAAGCAATCATGATAGCCATTTTTGAAAAATGATCAACTACAACAAAAATATAGTCCTTTCCATGTTTTAAAGTGGGAAAACTTGAGAGAAAATTCATTGAGATAGATTCCCAAGGCCTGGTTAGTTCTAGCAATGGCATGTACAATCCTTGCTTCTTATTTGTTGGCTTGGCTATCACACATGCCGTGTGAGATTTGAGGTACATTTCCACATCCTTCCACATATGGGGCTAGTAGAAGTGTTTTTTAATAACTACCAATGTCTTATCTACACCAAAGTATCTATTTGTCATATTGAAATGTGCTTCCCATGTCATCTTCTATTGCTCTACAGCTAGAACATAGATGTGCCCCATGTGATAGAGGACATTATCTTGAAAAAAAAAGAAAAAGATGTTTACCTTCTTGAAGCACTTGATATGTATCAGCAAAGGTAGTATTTTCTTCATACATAGCACCCTAAGTGGTAGTCTCATGTCTGCATAGGTCAAGAACTGTTGTGAGTGCAGTAATTGGTGGGTAGCTCTGACAATCTATAGCCATATTTGAGTTCCACTTTTTGTGCCTCTCATTTTATAGTTTTCTCTACATCTAGATGAATTCCAATGGTTTTTGTTCAGTGTGGATGATCATCTCTTTCCCCAAGATGTAGTGTTTCCATTAATTTTAAGCTTGCACAATGGCATAAAGCTCCTTGTCATATGTTGGATATTTGTTGATTGTATTAATGAAAGTTTCACTATGATATGTAATAGGATGGCCATGTTACATGATGATAACTCCCATAGTGTATTCAGACACATCTGTCATCAACTCAAAAGCTTAATGCAAATATGGAAAGGCAAGAATAGGGGTTGACCAAAGTCTGTTCTTCAAATTCTCAAATGCCCTTTATTGTATTTTGTCTCACTAAAATTTATCTTTATCTCCTCCTTTAGTCACTTGGGTTAGTGAACAAGCAACATGTGAGAATCCAAGAACAAACCTGTGATATAAATTTTCAAAACCCAAGAAGATACGAATTTCTATGAGGGTCTTTGGTGTAGGCCATTCTCAAATAACCTGAATCTTCTCTACATCAACATGGACCCCTTCCTCATTCACAATGTACCCTAGGTAATGAATTTTTTTCATCCCAAATATGCATTTTTTGAGATTTTCATACAACTTGTGCTCTCAAAGATTTTACATCACCTTATGAACATGTTTCAGATGTTCCTCCCATGTTCTATTGTAGATGAGTATGTCATCTAGATAGACAACCATGCATGAGTTATTGAAGGGTCATAGGATGTCATCCATCATCCTCATGAAGGTTATAGGTGTATTAGTTAAGACAAAAGGCATAACTAACCATTCAAATATCCTCACCTTAGATTTGAATGTAGTCTTCTAGACATTGGTGTGATCGATGGGAATTTAGTGATATCCAGATTTGAGAGCAATTTTGGTGAATAAATTTGCACCATAGAGTTGGTCCATCAAGTCATAAATCTTGGGGAGGGGGTAGAAATTATTCATCATGATTTTATTCAAGGTTCAATAGTTAATACAAAGCCTCCATGTTCTATATTTCTTTGGTGCCAAGACAATCATGCTACTATAGGGTGAAGATCTTGGCTTAATGTTGTCAAGATCATTTGACAATGACTTCAAGGGACTTCCACTATGTAAATACCAATAATAACACCAAAATTTGATATTGAAAATTTTGTTTCATAGACATGATGACTTTTAAAATATTTTTTGTCAACTCAGTCACTAAAATTTTTAGCCAATTGAATTATTCCCCCATAGGATCATGTGATGCAAAATATCAATAACCCCTTTGGTGGTCTCCTTCATGGCTTTGGTGGTTTTCCAAAAATGTTTAGCAATATACTCTACTAATGTGTGGATGAATTCATCAAGAATATCATCCCAAGTAATATCATGATTACCATGGGTAAGGCCTCCTTAATATTTGGTAAAATCAAAGGAGCTTTTTATTTTTAAGGCACCAGAGAGCATCCTTGTGTTACCATGCCTGTGGCCCTTGCCATCATAGCCTCATTCACATATATAGTGATATCTACAGATAAATAGATCTTCCCATCATTATACTTACCCAGTAAAAGTTTTATGATTTCACTGAGTTGACCTAAAATAATAATATGAATTAGGCACTCCACATCAATGCTATGTAACCTATGTGGTGATGTAACTGCCAAAGGTTGTGCCTTCAAGACTAATTTAGAAACAAAGAATATTTTTTCAACACTTTTGAAAGAAGCATATGCCTTAGGATTTATAAATTTTACTTGGCATATGTTTGTGCCAACCCCAATGTCTTCTAATTGTGTAGCAAAGAGTGTTTTGATGAATATAGTTAATACAATGATGGCCATCATGAATATCATTATTTTGAAGTAAAACTAGTTAGAATACAAGAGTATAGAGTGGTGTGAGAGACTTGGAGAGAGGCTCACCAATTTGATTAAAAATAACTAAGTATAAAATGATGATTCAACTGGTAATGTGGGTTATATATAGAGGTGTCATGCACTTAATGCTATTATTGAGATTTAAATGCACCAAAATTGTCTTGAGATCTTTTGAAAAACATTAGTAACCAAATCTTAGAATTGATTATATGGCACACTTTTTGCCAATGTGGCATCATTTTATGGTGGTTAGGTAGAGTGATGTGACCCACTAAATATGTAAATTGATTATTCCCTTTTATTATGTGGTTTGTGATAATGATTTGGAGTTAATGCTACCTATCTCACATGCTTGGGTATTAACATCCATCTCTTGGTCATTATCCATCATCAAGATTTATATTATATAGAGCTTTCCTAAACATAATTATATTTCCTTATCACCTATTTTAATCATGGTATAGATGGTTTCCTCCCCTTATGTAGAATACCTCCGAATTGAGGGTTAATAGAGCTAATTTGTGTACATAAACTTCTAAACTACACATAAAACATAAGAAAAACCAAACCCAATCCTCACAATATTAAAAAAATGAATCCTACACTAAACTGGTGTGAATTATCACATGTTCCTTTTTGAGTATATAACTTATTGGTAGTAGGGTTTGATCCTAATGACATTCACCTTTCTAGGAAAAATGGTCCCTTGTAAATCACATAAGACCACTATTCCTAGTTGTGATAATGCATGAATAATATACGGTCCCTTCTAATAGATGTTCACTTTTCCTAAAAAAGCTCAAAAAGTTATCATACAATAAGATGGGATAATCTATCTTAAATTATTTAGTGCACAGATTATTATCATGCCAAGATTTTTGCCTATGATTATTTACCTTATGCATCTAGGTTGCTCTATAGTGGTCTTCATCCATTCTATTTAGGTCTAGTAACCTACTCCCTAAAGATTCCCATTCTACCATACATATAATGATTATGATCCATAGGCTAGCTATAACATACTCTAAGGACATTACTACTTCCACACCATAAATCAATTGAAAGGGGATAAACCTTGAATCACATTTGTAATGCATGTGATATACCCATAAGATAGAAGAAAGTATATCCTCCTAGTCATTACATTGAACATCACATACTTTTATAAGAATCTTACACAAAACTTTATTTTTATCCTTCGCTTGACTATTCATTTGAGGGTGATAGGATATAATTTTATGGTGCAATATGAGGAATTCATTAGTAAGTGTTTTTAAGTGTGTAACTCTATTTCTTACCATCTTGACTGGATACCAAACCTGGTGATTATGTTCTCATATAAGAACTTTTGTGTCCTTTGTACCACAACTAGTTATCATAGTAGTTTTGACCCACTTGGAAATAGTTGGTTGCAGTGATTATATAGCATGCATGACTGTATTTTTTGGGTGGATTGATAGGTTTGACAAAATCAATCCCCCATTGTTTAAAGGGTTGTTGTGCAATCATTGGCTAGAGTGACATTTCATCTCAATGGTTTGTATTTCCCATCCTCTGATACACATCATATTGCTATGCTATTTGGTGTGAATCTTAAAATAAATAAGGCCACCATAGTCTACTTTGTAAAATTTTTATTATTGTAGCATCCCCAACAAAGTAACCTATAGTGATACCTTGATGAGCTTCTTCAATTATTTAAGGTTGTTCATGCTCAAGTGCAAATCTATGTAATACTTTGTCCTTACCTAGATAGTACATAAATCCTCTAATGATATTAAAAGGAAAGGCCTTAGTAATCAATTACTTCTTTTATCAACCTGTGTAGTGTTCTATAAATGTCCCCTATTCTAGAAACTATGTGATCTCCTCTAGTTTTTAAGGAATGATAGACACCCAAAATAAATTTACATCAAGTGATTCATTAGTAATTTCCTCTAACTCTTTTCCATTTTGGAGATAACTAAAATGGTCCATTCTAACATTTTATCGACTTGGTTTAACATTAATGCAAAATTAAAACTCCTAAAAAGCATTAACCATCAAGATATTTGACCTCCCAACAAATATTTATTTACCAAGTAATGTAGGTCTTGATGATTGATGAAAAACACAAATGGTGTAGCTAATAAGTAATGGAAAATTTTTTGCAGTGAAAATACTATCATAAGGGATCCATGCTCAGTATTAGTGTAGTTATTTTTAGACATAGACAATTTTTTATTGGCAAAATGAATTAGGTGATCCAAACCACCCTCTCCTAGCTGCACCAACATAGCACCAAATATGATCTTTGATGCATCCACATGTACATGAAAGGACTTAATCCAATCTATAAAAATCAATATTGGTGTAACTACCAATCAATGATTTAAATCAATGAATATCACCTGGAAATCATCTATCTAGATGAACCATGTATCATTCCTTAATAATTTCTCTAAAGGGGCAGATATTGTAGCATACCCCTTAATAAACTTTATATAGTATCATATATGTCCAAGGAAGGATTGCACCTCTATCACACTTATGGGTGGTGGAATTCCCACAATTACAAAAATCTTGGTTGGATCCACCAAGATACCTTTGATGCAAACTACATGACTTAACAAAACTCGAAAGGGTGTAAAAAAAATCTTTTTTTGCACTATACATAGCACTCTACATCTCTTTAACATCATTCTTAGTTTAGACAAGTGATTCTAAAATAATGAAAAGACTACCTAATTTTCCAAATAGACTTCTAATAAATCGTGGATGAAACCCTTAAACATAGATAAAAAATTCCTTGAGAAAACCACAAGTGAATTTTTTAGTCCAAATGGCATTACCTATATAAAAAATAACCCCATTATATTGCAACAAGTGAATTTTTTAGTCCAAATGGCATTACCTATATGAAAAATAACCCCATTATATTGCAAAGATCATCTTAGCTCTATCTTCTTTTGCGATTGGAATTTGATGGTACCCACTAAAACCATCAATAAAGGAATACACCTCATGGTCTATGACTACTTATAGAACTTAATATGTAAATGGGATATGCAACGGGTCATTAATGTAAGCCTCATTTAAAATATGATAGTTTTCACAAACTCTTATATCATTGGTCTTCTTTGGTTGAACCAACATAGGACTCACCTAATTAAATTTCTCCACCAAAAAAATAATTTCAGCCCTTGCATGTAGTCTAATTCAGATTTAACCTTTAGCTTCATGTTTGGGTTTAAACAATAGGGTATTTTATTAGTTAGTCATGTGCACTCTTTAATTTAAATGAACATCTCTCCCAAATATTGGTCCACACCCTTGACTTTAGTGAACTTGGTTAGGAAGACATCCTGATAATCCCACATACGCTGTAATACTTTGGATATGTCTTCTTGTGACCAATAATCACCAATATGTGCCAATTTTGGAACATCCTTAGTCTAATTATTTTCAATGTGTTCCTTCAAAGTTTCATGGTAATATTATTTTCTTCCTTAGGAATGGAATTATGTAATAGCCATTCAACTTTTCATTTTGGAATGTTAAGATGTCGCAACCTCTATTATTCAGATGATTCTATGACTACACCTGAAAGTGTCTTAACTTTCCATTATAGTTCAAATAATTATATGAGATCCATATCCTCCTCCTCAATTGAATATATTATCTACTCATCTTCATCTTATATTATATTACATGGTTGAACAGAGACCTTTACCTTATCTTTCTCCAATTTATAGGCCTACAGAGCTTGATTCAAAATGTAGGTTACATTGTAGGAGGATGATGAATAAGTTAATCCATATAAGTATTTAATATTCCCATGGCATATAAAAACCTTTATACTCTATAATTCCTTGTGTGTCAAAGGGTTGTCATCTTTGAAAATAAATGTTTGAATTAAATTGCTTTGAACATGTGCCCAATCTCTTGTCTCCCTTCTACACTCTTGGTAGATATACTAAGCAGTGTTAGGTTGTGGAGCTAAAAGCTTCAACCTTTGCAAACTGAGGAACAGATGGTTTCTGAGTTCTACAGGAACCGGCGTCGACAGCAGGACTGACGTCGGCAGAGACCAGTGCAGAAGGCCACCGGCGACGGCAGGAAGTCGGCCGACGTCGACAGAACCAGACTAGCAGGGACCGACGTCGGTCGCCTGTGTGTTCTAGAAGTGTTCATTTCACGAACAGTTAGTTAAGTGAATGAAGAGTTTACATGTTGAGACCAGTTAGAGTCTTGGGCTGTGAGGATAATTGTCTAAATTAAGAGTCTAAGTTATTGTTTGAGTTAGGGATCTATTTATAGACCCATTGGCATGTATTGTTTAAGGCATGAGATAGAAAGGAAGAGTTCCTTCTAGTTGTAAGATCTGTGAGTTGCAAGTTGTTGCAAGCTCATTGGGGATCTACATGTAAGTTTGGTCTTTGAATTGCAGGTTGCAGGTTCATGAGAGATCAGCTTGAAGTGCTATAGAGTGCTTGGTGTACCGGCAGGGTTATTACTGACTGGTTGGTGAGGTGAACACCAATTCTGTGTGTGAGTTGGTTTTTGGGACCATTTTTTGTGTAGGAGAGTGTGTGTGAGAAGAATTACTGTACACTTCAGGTGTGGTGAATCTCTGTAAGGTGAAAGAGTGTGGCGGCTCTTTGATGTATTCTTTTCTGTATAGTGTTAATACAAGATAGTGTATTGTCTCTCATATTCTGTGCTATTGGTGAATTCTAGTTACTTGTGTTTCTGGTTATTTCCGCATATTCAATTGCTTATATTTGGTAATCATACTATGCTCTTTCTGAGGAGCAAGATCCTAACGGGTGGAATTAGAACAGGTGTGTTTGTTCTTGGATTTACCTCCACCCCCTCTCCCAACAAGTGGTATCAGAGCTTTTGGTTGGGATACTAACAGATTGTTGTAGATCTGGGTAGTGTGTTTTGATTACAGGTTACTCACAAGGTTTCTATTTGAGTGGGAGTTGAGCAATGGCAGAAAGCAGTCAACTACGAATGGAAAAGTTTAATGGCAAGAACTACCAATTATGGAGGATGCAGATTGAGGACTATCTATATCAGAAAGATTTGTACTTACCGTTGGGTGGGGTTGCTAGCAAACCCTTGGATATGAAAGATGAAGAATGGGAAGTTCTTGATCGGAAGCTTCTGGGATCTGTTAGATTGAGTCTTGATTCATCTGTGATTTCTAGCTTATCACAGTGTAAGACAACGGTGGAGTTGATGAAATCTTTGGCAAATTTGTATGAAAAACCCTCGGCTTCTAATAAGGTATTTCTTATGAAGCGTTTATTTAATTTGCAAATGTTGGAAGGTGGATCTGTTCATAGCCATCTTAGTGATTTCCATGGTTTGGTAAACCAGTTAAGTTCAGTCAATATTGTATTTGATGATGAACTTAGAGCTCTCTTAATCTTGTGTTCATTGCCTGAAAGTTGGGAAGGTTTGGTAATGGCAGTTTCTAATACTGTGTCTCCTTCAAAAGTCTTAAAAGTGGATGATGTTGTGAGTGTGATCTTGAATGAATAGATATGCAGGAAAAGCATAGGTGAATCATCTGGAGATGCTTTGAGTGTTGAAGGAAGAGGAAGGCCAAGAGAGAAGATAGAGCGTGGGAGATCAAGGTCGAAGATAGGCAAAAGATCCAAGTCCAAGTATGGCAGAATAACCTACTGGAAATGTGGAAAGCAAGGGCACTTAAAGAGAGATTGCAGATCGGGTGAAGATCATCATGAAGAACATGGAGAAGAAGCAGATGTTGCGGGTTACGTTGCACAGGATGCTCTGGTATGTTCTTTGGATAAAGTAGAATCTTGGGTATTAGATTCTGGTGCCTCTTTTCATGCATCCCCACATAGGGAATTTTTTCATGAGTATGTCCAGGGAGACTTTGGAGAAATTTGTGTAGGGGATGGTAAGCCTTGTCAGATTGTTGGCAAAGGCAAAGTGAAGCTGAAATTGCAGACAGGTGACACATGGGTGTTAAAGGAGGTCATGCATGTCCCAGTTCTGAAGTGGAATCTGATTTCTGTTAGAAGTTTGGGTGAAGAGGGTTGCACAGTAACTCTCACAGCGGACTCTTGGAAGGTTACCAAGGGTACACTTGTTGTAGCTAGAGGTAAGAAAGTAGGTACGCTTTATCTATCTACTTGTTTTACTGATTCTCTTTCTGGGTTATCTACTTCAGCTGTAGATTCAGAGATGTGGCTTGATAGGCTTGGCCACATAGATAAGAAGGAGATGTTGGTTCTTGAGTCAAAGAGTATGCTTTCGGATTTGGAAGGCATGGATCGTGGTTTCTGTATGCAGAAGAAGAAGGTGAGGTTTCTTAAGGAATCTGATGTTAGTGACAAGAACAAGAAAGCCCTAGTTTTCAAGGAGAAAGTGACGGACAGAGTTCAGCATAAGGTGCAGAGGAATTCTGAGCAGAGCAAGGGTGATTTGGACAAGGTTTTGATCCAAAAAGAGCTCACGGGAAAAAGTCAGGTCTCACAAGAAAAACACAGAGACCGACGTCGACAGGAAAACCGGCGTCGATGTCCAGACAGAGAATGACATCGGCTATGTGCAGCCCGACGTCAGTGACTCAGGGCAGAAAAGGACCGGCGTCGGCCAGGGGAAACCGACGTCGGCAGGGAGGCAGTCACAGGGAACCGACATCGGTCAGCTGTAGACTGAGATGTGATCGGCATCAGTTATTGAGACGAATTTTGGGTGGACAGCGAGTTGTCATGGAGTCTCAAGCGCCCATATGGAGGACTGAAGGTGTAAGTAGGTTCTTAAATTCGTCATTTCCCTTCTTTACACTACTTGTTGCTCACTTATGGCATAGGACCAGGAAGTTGTTGAAGAAGCAGAACAGGTAGATCCAGGAAACAGTGGGAGCTTGGCATGGATGAGGATGTGATTCCTTGGAGGAGAACCAAATAGGGGTTTTGGGTAGTGTTGCCAGCTGGAAGTAAGCACTGAGAGACGAATGGATGTTGAGGATGAAGAAGAGCGGAAATGGGTACGTGAGATGGAAGATCAGGTTATATGATCTTGTATTAGCTGCAAGGCAATGGAGGTTTGATCATTGTGTTTCTCTTTACCAGGTTGGATAATATTAGCTACATTATCCTATTTTTTGTATGATGTGCTTGTTGCAGGGTTACATATACAGGTATTGCTGAACTAAAGGTAAAGCTAGTTCAGGGGTTTGTCATGGAGAATCTGGGAGCAACAAGATTCTTTGGCATGAGTGTGATCTAGAGACATGGAGGTCTTGTTGACTTTGTTTCAGGATGATTGTGTGAAGCCGATTAGCACGCCGATGGTTAGACAGTTCATAGAACAGGTGTCTTGATTCACATAATGAGGTTGAGTGCATGGTATGTACTAAACCTGAGTTTTCCCAAGCAGTGGGAGTTGTCACAAGTTTGGAGTCAATCTGGGAGAGTAATACTGAAGGACAGTTCAGTGGGACCAGCAACAGGTGCACATGCTATGCAGGGTCAAGTTCTTTTTCTACATGGTTGTAGATGCGGATGTGGCAGGTAATTTAGATGACAATTTTTGCACCACAGATTTTGTGGTGGTTGGTCTTCAAGAGTGATCTTGAGGAGGGATACAAAGCCAAGGGAATAAACTAGACGGTGTACAAGTACAGGTACAGGTTACAGCTGTTTATCTCCAAGTGGGAGATTGTTAGGTTGTGGAGCTAAAAGCTTCAACCTTTGCAAACTGAGGAACAGATGGTTGCTAAGTTCTACAGGAACCGGCATCGGCAGTAGGACCGACATCGGTAGAGACCAGTGTAGAAGGCCATCGGTGACGGCAGGAAGTCGACCGACGTCGGTAGAACCAGACTAGCAGGGACCGACGTCGGTAGAACCAGACTAGCAGGGACCGACGTCGGTCACCTGTGTGTTCCAGAAGTGTTCATTTCACGGACAGTTAGTTAAGTGAACGAAGAGTTTGCATGTTGAGACCAGTTAGAGTCTTGGGCTATGAGGATAATTGTCTAAATTAAGAGTCTAAGTTATTGTTTGAGTTAGGGATCTATTTATAGACCCATTGGCATGTATTGTTTAAGGCATGAGATAGAAAGGAAGAGTTCCTTCTAGTTGTAAGATCTATGAGTTGCAGGTTGTTACAAGCTCATTGGGGATCTACATGTAAGTTTGGTCTTTGAATTGTAGGTTGCAGGTTCATGAGAGATCAGCTTGAAGTGCTATAGAGTGCTTGGTGTACCGGCAGGGTTATTACTGACTGGTTGGTGAGGTGAACACCAATTCTGTGTGTGAGTTGGTTGTTGGGACCATTTTTTGTGTAGGAGAGTGTGTGTGAGAAGAATTACTGTACACTTGAGGTGTGGCGAATCTCTGTAAGGTGAAAGAGTGTGGCGGCTCTTTGATGTATTCTTTTCTGTATAGTGTTAATACAAGATAGTGTATTGTCTCTCATATTCTGTGCTATTGGTGAATTCTAGTTACTTGTGTTTCTGGTTATTTCCGCATATTCAATTGCTTATATTTGGTAATCATACTGTGCTCTTTATAAGGAGCAAGATCCTAACGGGTGGAATTAGAACAGGTGTGTTTGTTCTTGGATTTACCTCCACCCCCCTCTCCCAACAAGTGGTATCAGAGCTTTTGGTTGGGATACTAACAGATTGTTGTAGATCTAGGTAGTGTGTTTTGATTACAGGTTACTCACAGGGTTTCTGTTTGAGTGGGAGTTGAGCAATGGCAGAAAGCAGTCAACTACGAATGGAAAAGTTTAATGGCAAGAACTACCAATTATGGAGGATGCAGATTGAGGACTATCTGTATCAAAAAGATTTGTACTTATCGTTGGGTGGGGTTGCTAGCAAACCCTTGGATATGAAAGATGAAGAATGGGAGGTTCTTGATCGGAAGCCTCTGGGATCTGTTAGATTGAGTCTTGATTCATCTGTGATTTCTAGCTTATCACAGTGTAAGACAACGGTGGAGTTGATGAAATCTTTGGCAAATTTGTATGAAAAACCCTCGGCTTCTAATAAGGTATTTCTTATGAAGCGTTTATTTAATTTACAAATGTTGGAAGGTGGATCTGTTCATAGCCATCTTAGTGATTTCCATGGTTTGGTAAACCAGTTAAGTTCAGTCAATATTGTATTTGATGATGAACTTAGAGCTCTCTTAATCTTGTGTTCATTGCCTGAAAGTTGGGAAGGTTTGGTAATGGCAGTTTCTAATACTGTGTCTCCTTCAAAAGTCTTAAAAGTGGATGATGTTGTGAGTGTGATCTTGAATGAAGAGATACGCAGGAAAAGCACAGGTGAATCATCTGGAGATGCTTTGAGTGTTGAAGGAAGAGGAAGGCCAAGAGAGAAGACAGAGCGTGGGAGATCAAGGTCGAAGATAGGCAAAAGATCCAAGTCCAAGTATGGTAGAATAACCTGCTGGAAATGTGGAAAGCAAGGGCACTTAAAGAGAGATTGCAGATCGGGTGAAGATCATCATGAAGAACATGGAGAAGAAGCAAATGTTGCGGGTTACGTTGCATAGGATGCTCTGGTATGTTCTTTGGATAAAGTAGAATCTTGGGTATTAGATTCTGGTGCCTCTTTTCATGCATCCCCACATAGGGAATTTTTTCATGAGTATGTCCAGGGAGACTTTGGAGAAATTTGTGTAGGGGATGGTAAGCCTTGTCAGATTGTTGGCAAAGGCAAAGTGAAGCTGAAATTGCAGACAGGTGACACATGGGTGTTAAAGGAGGTCATGCATGTCCCAGTTCTGAAGCGGAATCTGATTTCTGTTAGAAGTTTGGGTGAAGAGGGTTGCACAGTAACTCTCACAGCGGACTCTTGGAAGGTTACCAAGGGTACACTTGTTGTAGCTAGAGGTAAGAAAGTAGGTACGCTTTATCTATCTACTTGTTTTACTGATTCTCTTTCTGGGTTATCTACTTCAGCTGTAGATTCAGAGATGTGGCTTGATAGGCTTGGCCACATAGATAAGAAGGAGATGTTGGTTCTTGAGTCAAAGAGTATGCTTTCGAATTTGGAAGGCATGGATCGTGGTTTCTGTATGCAGAAGAAGAAGGTGAGGTTTCTTAAGGAATCTGATGTTAGTGACAAGAACAGGAAAGCCCTGGTTTTCAAGGAGAAAGTGACGGACAGAGTTCAGCATAAGGTGCAGAGGAATTCTGAGCAGAGCAAGGGTGATTTGGACAAGGTTTTGATCCAAAAAGAGCTCGCGGGAAAAAGTCAGGTCTCACAAGAAAAAATAGAGACCGACGTCGGTAGGAAAACCGACGTCGGTGTCCAGACAGAGACCGACGTCGGCTATGTGCAGCCCGACGTCGGTGACTCAGGGTAGAAAAAGACCAGCGTCGGCCAGGGGAAACCGACGTCGATAGGGAGGCAGTCGCAGGGAACCGACATCAGTTGGCTATAGACTGAGATGTGACCGGCATCGGTTACTGAGATGAATTTTGGGTGGACAGCGAGTTGTCATGGAGTCTCAAGCACCCATATGGAGGACTAAAGGTGTAAGTAGGTTCTTAAATTCGTCATTTCCCTTCTTTACACTACTTATTGCTCACTTATGGCATAGGACCAGGAAGTTGTTGAAGAAGCAGAACAGGTAGATCCAGGAAACAGTGGGAGCTTGGCATGGATGAGGATGTGATTCATTGGAGGAGAACCAAACAGGGGTTTTGGGTAGTGTTGCCAGCTGGAAGTAAGCACTGAGAGACGAATGGATGTTGAGGATGAAGAAGAGCGGAAATGGGTACGTGAGATGAAAGATCAGGTTATATGATCTTGTATTAGCTACAGGGCAATGGAGGTTTGATCATTGTGTTTCTCTTTACCAGGTTGGATAATATTAGCTACATTATCCAATTTTCTGTATGATGTGCTTGTTGCAGGGTTACATATACAGGTATTGCTGAACTAAAGGTAAAGCTAGTTCAGGGGTTTGTCATGGAGAATCTGGGAGCAGCAAGATTCTTTGGCATGAGTGTGATCTAGAGACATGGAGGTCTTGTTGACTTTGTTTCAGGATGATTGTGTGAAGCCGGTTAGCACGCCGATGGTTAGACAGTTCATAGAATAGGTGTCTTGATTCACATAATGAGGTTGAGTGCATGGTATGTACTAAACCTGAGTTTTCCCAAGCAGTGGGAGTTGTCACAAGTTTGGAGTCAATCTGGGAGAGTAATACTGAAGGATAGTTCAGTGGGACCAGCAACAGGTGCACATGCTATGCAGGGTCAAGTTCTTTTTCTACATGGTTGTAGATGCGGATGTGGCAGGTAATTTGGATGACAATTTTTGCACCACGGATTTTGTGGTGGTTGGTCTTCAAGAGTGATCTTGAGGAGGGATACAAAGCCAAGGGAACAAACTAGACGGTGTACAGGTACAGGTACAGGTTGCAGCTATTTATCTCTAAGTGGGAGATTGTTAGGTTTTGGAGCTAAAAGCTTCAACCTTTGCAAACTGAGGAACAGATGGTTGCTGAGTTCTACAGGAACCGGCGTCGGCAGCAGGACCGACGTTGGTAGAGACCAGTGCAGAAGGCCACCGGCGACGGCAGGAAGTCGGCCGACGTCGGTAGAACCAGACTAGCAGGGACCGACGTCGGTCACCTGTGTGTTCCAGAAGTGTTCGTTTCACGGATAGTTAGTTAAGTAAACGAAGAGTTTGCATGTTGAGACCAGTTAGAGTCTTGGGCTGCGAGGATAATTGTCTAAATTAAGAGTCTAAGTTATTGTTTGAGTTAGGGATCTATTTATAGACCCATTGGCATGTATTGTTTAAGGCATGAGATAGAAAGGAAGAGTTCCTTCTAGTTGTAAGATCTGTGAGTTGCAGGTTGTTGCAAGCTCATTGGGGATCTACATGTAAGTTTGGTCTTTGAATTGCAGGTTGCAAGTTCATGAGAGATCAGCTTGAAGTGCTATAGAGTGCTTGGTGTACCGGCAGGGTTATTACTGACTGGTTGGTGAGGTGAACACCAATTCTGTGTGTGAGTTGGTTGTTGGGACCATTTTTTGTGTAGGAGAGTGTGTGTGAGAAGAATTACTGTACACTTGAGGTGTGGCGAATCTCTGTAAGGTGAAAGAGTGTGGTGGCTCTTTGATGTATTCTTTTCTGTATAGTGTTAATACAAGATAGTGTATTGTCTCTCATATTCTGTGCTATTGGTGAATTCTAGTTACTTGTGTTTTTGGTTATTTCCGCATATTCAATTGCTTATATTTGGTAATCATACTGTGCTCTTTCTGAGGAGCAAGATCCTAACGGGTGGAATTAGAACAGGTGTGTTTGTTCTTGGATTTACCTCCACCCCCCTCTCCCAACAAGCAGTAGGAAGGGTACCCAAGGTGTAATGGAAAATATGTACCCAATATTTTATATCAATAGCCTCCATAATATAGAGCTCAACACATCAATAAATATGAATCTATGGGTAATATCCTTCATGAAATATTAGCTAGTCCTTCCTTACTCCTTTTGGTAACTATAATTGAGCTAGAAGGATTTAGTAAGCTTCATCCCATTACATAGGTGTCTCATTATGTAAAATAATTCATAGTAATCCCCTTCAATGCATGTGTTAGAGCACTAACTCTCTAGTCAATGTCAAGAACATATTGTTGGAATCATAGTATAAACTAACCAACATCCTCGATGGCAAAATAGTGTGGTAATTGGTATTTTGTCGTAAAAACCATATACAGAGGTTGGACCTCATGATCACCCATCATCCAATTGAGAATATGAGTGTCAAAATATCCACTTATTGAATAATCCCTATCCCAAGATAAAATACATTCTCTCATTGGTTCTATGTAACCTTGATCTATTTGA
Source organism: Torreya grandis (assembly GCA_037957365.1). NCBI lineage: Eukaryota > Viridiplantae > Streptophyta > Pinopsida > Cupressales > Taxaceae > Torreya > Torreya grandis. The sequence continues at coordinate 1,896,808 of JARHVA010003610.1, forward strand.
CCAGCTTGATATAAAAAATCTATGTTTGATCAATTTGGTGACCTTATGGACATATTACATACATCATCTACTAATAATAATGAAATCTCCACATGTGGTAGCATAGACTTGAGAGGTAACTCATTTAATCACAATGTTAACTTTGATGGGATTGTGTTATTATAAAGGAAGTCACATTTAGTGGCTTACAAGGCCTATCATTTGTATTCAACTTTTACCATCATCCAATTGTTCTCATTATAAACATAGGAGAATCTATCTCTCTAGGAATATAATATGATTTTTTCCATCCTTATTTAAAGGAATCACTATAATCTTGGCTCTTTGATGAAATTATAAATGGTTCTTTACTATATTGATGGTCATTAAGCCATCATAGGCCCATTTTTCCAATGAGCACAAGATAATACATCTCATCCATATTCATATCTATGGCTTCAAAGTCACCATGAAAGCTCAATTCTATGACTTTGATATCCACATCCTCTAATTGAATAATTGGTTCAATGCACCCATAATCCATAATAACTAGTGTAAATAGGTTATAACATATTGCAGGTCAGCCAATAGCAACCCCTGAAGATAGAGGGATCATATTTTTAGTACTATCAATATTAAACATTACATTGGGTACTTCATACCATACAATTTCAATGTCCATATTTGAATCAACATCCCATAGTTTTTTGGTTTTTACATACCATATCATCTCATTTGCTCATTTTTGGCCCTTTTATGCACACTCTATCAAATTATGGAGAAAATTATGGAACAAATTATGCACACTACATGTCCATACATTTGTGCATCTATGGTCACAACATCATCTTCAATGGTCTCTTGTTATTGAATCATTTTTAGAATTTATGTTGCTTTTTGCATCAATCCTTTCTCTATGGTAGGCTCTAGATACTTGTCTGGTTGTGTTTTCCTGATCCTATGTTCCTATGGTAACTCTAAAGGGGGTAATCCTTGATCTGCATGTTGTCAATGACTGATGGCTTACAAGAATGCATCCTTTTGAGGCTATGTGGTTACCATATTTACATTTCATACAACCTTATCTTCATATTATTTTTCCAACACATGACAGTCTTTTGGATCATGTTATTCATAAACCCTACAATAGGCATAATATAATAGATGTTGCATATTCACATGGAAATTCCTTTATACATGATTGAATTCTCCATATAGATAACATGGAATTGGGGGTAGAGGTCCATTTTCTATATTCCTTGCACTTCTCCTTGGTAATTCCCCTCATTCCTCCCTAATATCCTCATCTATTTGACTAAAACCCCTAGTTACCAAAATATTGTGGTCCATAGTTTGCATAATTTTATTAAGGGTTACACCCTTATAGTTTTTGGTTTCCCCCATATTAATCATGATTTAGTTACAAGGCCCAATTAGACTACATTGGCTATAAGATTGTATAATTCCATGATTTCTAAGTCTGCATAGGGGTTATCCAATTTTGAATAGGTGTGTTCCAACTAGGTGCATCTATAGGTGGTATGTTGGTAATGTCAGTGCCCAAGGTACAATATTTGTATTAGGGTTAGACTTATTCATGTCAGGTGTGATGATAACTTATAATATTGTATTAGCTTTTTGTGCAGCTACTACAAAGATGTTTTTGGTAATGTCTTCTCTCAGTTCTTATAGTACTCAACAATTCTTCTCCTCATGATTATGGAATTTATAGAAGTTTTAATTAAAAAAATTGAGTTATTTACATACTATTGTATAAGATGACATTGAGATGTTGCATGTCCTACTATGTGACAAATGTCACAAAACTTATTTTTTATTCTTGGGCACTCATTCCTATGGTACCCCTCTTTGCCACACTCTATGCACCAAATATCTGACCAAGGTCTCTGAATTTCTTCTTATATTTATTAAAATTATATTATGAGTATTTTTAAGGGCTTCTCTATATACGAACTAGGATCTAAATATCCCCCTTAATCTTTAATCTATTCCACTTGGATTGGAGTACTTTGTTATCAAACTGACTTTGCATAATAATAAACCTTATCCTTGGTCATAGTCCTCTACGAACCAAGTATCCTTGTCTTTGTCTACCATAAAAAACTTGAATTTTTCATTACATCTTAAAATTTATGATCATACTCAAAAATAGTTTCTTTATCTCCTTGCTTAATTTCCTTGAGATCTTTTGTGGTCTGACTACAGCATTTCTAAACTTTAAATTCTATGATCATCATTGATTTGACTTATTTTAATGTATCTTGGTTAACACATTTTTAGAATATAAATTTTAATTCTCTACCATCCAATGATCCAATAAAATTGAACTTCATCACTGATTCATCAATGATTATTTTAGCTTTCCATTTTATAGTGTATATGAGTAGGTACTACTCCAGGTCCACAGACCCATCATAAAAAGCCAAGTGGGTTAGTGCTCCCAATTAAGCTTCCATAGTAGGGTTTATTAGAGGTATATTAGTTAATTTTGTTGTAACCAATTTTAGGGATGGTTACTATTTTGGGTACTTTTATGTACTTTAGAGTGCCTCCTAATCTAGTGGTGGTTGTGATGTCTCCTCTAGTTTTATGGATGTGGTAGTTTTAGATATATCTCTATTGTCTCCTTCTTCTTAATTATAATATTTTAAGTTGTGTAATGAAATATTTAGCCTATGTAATAATTATAGGAATTTATATCTATAGAAATTAATGTTGTTATGTTCTTCTTTTGTTTGTATAAGAAACTCTACACAATTTCATGATATGCAGCCTTTTGTACTCCTAGGGTTTTTATATGAACTTATTCTATAATTGGTCCTTGTTGAGTGTCATCATCTAAAGTTGTATAGGAATTACTATGATTTTTAAAAAAATGGTCTTGAAGGATGTGTGCTACCTTAGGAAATGATCTTTACCTCTAAAGATGTATCTCTTGAAGCATGAACCTGTATTATGTCTATGACTATAAGGTAATCCATAATTTTATTTTTAGAATAGCCTTCCTAAAAACTATAAACTTTTACCCATTTTTTATAATTATATACTACTACCTTCTTCTTTCATCCATGTTAAATCCTCATCACTTCTTCGCACTCTATCTTTACTTGGCCTAGGTTCCTCACTCTATTTCTCTTCATCGCACCCTTTTCCTTGTCATCTCCTTTCATCCAAATCATCAATACTACTACTAATCCTCCTTATATTTGTAACTTCCTAAAACACACTCTATTTATTTCATCTCCTCTATTGTTGTAACTCTCTTTCTAACTCTAGATTCATTTTTTGGTCCTTTTCCTCTAGATTCTCCATGTTAGACTCAGGTTCAAACTCTATCTTTTCATATTTTATTCATTCTCCCTTATCTCACATATATCCCCATGACTCCTAAAGAAACTAATCCATATGGAAAGTAATAGGTACCTTTGATTTCTCCACAACCAACATCTTAATGAGTATAAGAAGTCACTATAGTAATTTTTCTCATATCCCTCTTGTAAATAAATCATTTTCCACTTCAAATGCTATGTAGCCTTGTACTACAAACTTTGTGATATACCCATAATGTTTGAATCTAACCAATGATATGTCACATTAATATAGTTGGTGTCTAAGGCCTGAAGATGTTAAATCTTCTCCTTAGACCACATAATGTCAATAGTAACACAAGATCTAAAACAATGATGTTCTAGATGAGTCAACTAGTCAGCTAGCAATCTAGGTAATTTTCACTAGAATATCTCATAAATTTCAACATAAATATGTTCCTACATAATCTATTGTTTAGAACACTCTATTATTAGATCCTCCTTTTGTGAAAACTTGGTTATTTTCTAATCTAGCCAACATTCCATATCTCCTTGACTAGGCAACCACCTTAGCATATCCTCAATAGTGAGTTCTATACTCATCACACCATTGTTAGTAGAGGTTCTTGGGTTCAATAGAACATGATAATTATAGGGATAACTCTTATGATTTAAGGGAGAAATTGTGGGAAAGGAAAATCATTACTCGACATTCAAATTTTAGCCTAGGATCACAAAGGTTTATCCAATCTAGAGTAATCCTATGACTATCTAATTCATTATATATTTAATGGTAAACTCAAATATGATGACATAGTACCAAAATTATAGAGAAAATACATTTTTTTATTCATTAATATAATAATTTTTCTAACAGATGAAAGTAATTTGTAGATATTTACATATAAAGAGTATCAATTCACAAGGTTATTATGTAATATTACCCAACTTTAGAATGGGTAGAAATACAAAACCAAATTCATACAAGATAGTATTACAACACATATCATTACCCAAAGGATATATCTCACATAAGAGGCATAGAGCTATTGTATTAACCATCGCATACTAATTCAACTTAAAATATTCAAATCATGAAACTCATTACACTTTCATTCCTTAAATCCAAGGATTTACTCAAAAGGCCCGAATATAATATTACTCAATACTATCCAACACTATATAACACTTTCTAACCCATTCTAATATAATCCATAGGAATATATAATCCTTAAAACTATATTATTATAACTATGAATTCTATACTTATCATCCAAGTAGGTCAACCTATATTTTGTTGATAAATATTCCATTTACCTGATCCTAGTTGAAAATAGAATAACTTCATAGCAATCTTGTAGGATAACCACTAACTAAAAAGAAACCATGATCCCTATCCACGTGGTACATTCATAGATACAAGTGGTTAGTATACACATTCCCCAACTAATAACATAGACATAACTAATGGACCAATATTGGAGGAGAGTCACTTGGGGGAGCCATTACTTGTATTTTCTTATCTAGTTTCTTAAGTCCATTGATCCACACCCCTTGATGGAATAGGCCTAATACATTATCTATTTATGTTTTCATTTATTTTATGCTCTAATGCATGAGCTAACTTTTTTTGTAATCCTATTCTACATTCAAGACACTTAGTGAGATCCTCACAACCTAAAAAAAATTCAATTACTTCTCATCATCTTATTTTATCAAATTTTGTTGTTATTTTTTTTCTTAAATTTGGTTAACAATTAAAAAAAATGTTCTCAAACTTTGACTATGAAACTATGAAAATGATCATTGCATAACTACAAACCTGAAGGGAAAAACTATGAAATCATTACTATCAACCATGAAATCATTGTAGGAAATAAAAAATTCATCGTTGTTTCGACCCTCCTCTATAGAATTGCGAATTTAGAGCATTGTTTTACGAAATAGTTGAGGGTATCTATGAATTCGTTCCACAAGTTTTCTTATTTTTTGGTATTTCTATCAAAATCATGAACTTGGAACATATAATTATGAAATCATCCAATAGAATGATGAAATTGTTTTGTTCTATATTGTGTTTTCCTTATAGGTTCTAGACATTACAAAATTAGAAGAAATATTTGTGAAATTTGGACCCTATTTATGAAATCATAGTTGCAAAATCATGATACATATATGTGATATCATCACCCTTAACCATGAAATTGTTCAAAATAATTGCAAATTCATTTTGATTTTTATTTGTTTATTTCCAAGATTAATAAAGTTGTGAAATCATTGAGTTGAGTATCGAATTCATCCATTTTAATGTTAAAATTGGCAAAGTTAACAATGAAATAGTTCTCAAACTATGAAATCATCAATTTAAGTTCTTTGTGTTCTATTGTTTTTCATGAATTATATTGACTTACAATTTTATACTTTACCTTGATTGTGTAATTGTGAAATCATTCTAGATTTCAATCTTTTTATGGTTTTTAAGCTAAATTTATATGTTTCATTTATTCTCTTAGTGAAATCAAACTTCTAACAAGTTTTTGTAGTCTTAAGTGAGGGAAACCAATTTACATCCCAAAAACACTCATTCACATTTAGTTTGGTGCTTTTAAACTCACTCACATTTCTAAATTGGTGTTTTTTAAAACTTTTTCATTTTGGAATTATTTTTTGATATTTTGTAAAGTTGTAAAGTAGTTTTTGTCTTGGTATAATTGTGTGTATGCTCTCCCCTTTCATAGGTAACTCAGAAATGCAATTTTGACTTATTTGTTTGTTTGAGAGTCAAAACCCAAATAAAATTGTGTATGCTCTTTCCTCATACTTAGGAACTTGGATGACTCATAAATGACCCTTTTTTCCTTTTATTTTTGTTTAACTTAGTGAATAATAGTTTATAGCCTCTTTACAAGTCCTTTAGGGGTACATTGACCTAGGGTTTCATCTCCCAATACCATACCAACCCAACTTATCTAGTGGGGTATAAAAATTGAGCATACTATTTGGTTGGAAAATGGTTGAATGGTTAACTAGACCAAATTAGTAATTCCTTAGAGCATGCACAATTTATACATCGTACTTCACTTATCAAACAATGGATGAAGTGGTTCTGAAAGGGATAAGACCCTTTTATAATAAGATAAATAATTTTTCATCCATTTGACAAATATTTTATTGTGTTAGAGTGTTATTTATAACTTATGGACCATTTATAAAGCTAAGTCAAGAATCTTAGATTAAGAGACACTACTTGGCATGGATGATCCTACCAATGTTGATTTGCCTTTGTGCTCTAAGTTCCATGCCACATACAAGTTCTTAAGTGATAGAGAGGGGATAAAAACTCTACCTTCATGCACTCTTTATTTATTGGATTAACACTTTATTCCTCTAAAAATTTGGTATATTGATGGAAGTTTAGAAGATATTATGCAAACCTTGTGTAAATTATTAATATAGGAGCATGGTCTTTCTCAAGTTCAAAATCATGTCGGATAAATAAAACTAGTCCAAAAGTCTCTTAAACCAAGTTCAAAGTTCACTTACAAAGGATAATTAGTTTATACTTGAGTATTTCTTATCACCTGGGCTTGAGTGTTTTACTCTTTGTGTTTAGATTATGTTACTTGGATTGAATTTCAATTTGATTTAATAAGATTTACCTAAAGTTTAGGTTTTTGTGCCCATAATTTACACATTGTCACCTATTTTCCAATTGAGGTGTTACATTATTCACATTACCATTTGACACTTATCCATTTATCACAACATTATGTCTATCATTTGAAATAATAGCCTTTGTTTCACTTAATACCATTATGCTGCCCATTTTATTTTGATTTTAGACTTAGGTTTTATTGTGATAGCCTACACCCTAACTCCCTAGACCATTCAAATTTATTCTATATTTGTCAATCAAGACCACCATGATGTCATTTTCCTTTTATATAGTATCGACACATTTTGGACATAGGTTTCTGTGTTATCCTACACCCTAAGTTCCAATATTGTTCTACCCTCTTAAAAAAAATTGATTTTGACCAACCAAAGTCAAGCATTTTAAAGACTTCACTTCTTCTATGCCAAAGATTATTCTATGTTATTACATTATCCAATCCAATATAATTATGAATCGATTCTAAATTTCCCAAAGACCATTTGATGGTGTTTCCAAATTATAAATTAAACCAAGTGTACATTTGAGACATTTATTAAAAACCCAATACCATTCCAACCATGTAGAGATACACTCATAGAGGGGTCTCTTATGGCCCTAGTTATTAGGAAGAAAACTTTTACGATGGAGAGGAACATCTGGTTATGTTTGAATACATCCCTTCCATTATGGTATCAGGCGAAGGACAATACCTTAATAATCAACCAATTGAAGACCAAGATAAGGCCCTCTTGAGACTAATAGAATCTAGAGCTAGGCTTCCACCATATTTTTTGAGAGAATAATTGCATACCCTTATTCGAATAGAGGATAAAAAATATGAATAATTTTTTTACCATGAACTACCTCACACTCAAGTTCCAAAATCAACCATTGATTATTTTAGCAAGGGCAAAGTCTACTAATGGATTCTTCCCAATCTAGTCATATACTTACATTCACCATATAACAAATTATTCAATTCTATACAAATCAACTTGTCACTAAATTAAAAAATTATTTGGTTTTAACCTTATTTAACAATGCCATATTTTTAGAACAAGATTAGTTACCTAAATAAACACAATAGGACCAAGCTAATCCTACACTTGATGTAGATATTTTATCTCCCCTTTAAAAAATTATGTCAATGAATTCTTCACACCATGTTTTACTTGATATGTATCACGCATTCTTTAACCATTAGGAAACCATTTCCAATGTGTGACATGCATTTAATACATCATGACAAGTCTCAAACCATTCTCAACCATAGGTTTCCAATAATACACCACCATAATAGGTAATGGATAATTCATAAAATGTAAAAAAAAATTTATTCTAGTTTAAAATGATAACAAGTCCCTCTTAAAAAATAAATGGTAACATCTTCTTATGAACCAACACTAGGTTCCCCAAAACTAGTAGATTCCTTATAGCTCACGATAGAAAATTCTTCATAATCAATATCAAATACCTTGGGATGCAAAAAAAAAGTTAAAATATAAACCTCATACCTATTATTATGTGCATCAAACACAACAATAAATTCCTAATCAAGTGCATAACTTAGGACATAGGGTGCACATTCCCAACAAGACTACATAGGGAGGATCCATTCTTACCTACACCAACCTTAACAAAATATCAATCTATTAATAACCAAAAATACTATCTCCTTCCACCAAAAACTACTCCAAATATCCAAAAATAGAACACAATGAAGGAGGTGGTATCAAGAATTCAAACAGGAAACCAGATGAAGAAATACAAGTTTGACAAGATATACCCCTATCTATTTACAATCAATAATCTTTAAGCACCCTTCCCACCTCATTTTGAGGTACCCAAATTTGAAAATATTAAGGGAAAGGTGACCCTAGAGTACATATACTAGCCTTATTTGTTGCATTCTAATAGGTAGCCTATATTAGTGTGTATTTTCTACACTTTTTTCTAGTAGCTTGGGTAGAAAATCCTTATAGTGGCTTCTCAAATGACCTAAAAGATTGGTAACAACCTTCAATATTTTTTTCAAAAGTATTATTAACCACTTTTATTAAAACATCAAACATGAGATGATAGTGGTTAACTTATGTAAATCAAAACAAAGAGAATGGGAAAACTTCATGACATATCTATAATGGTGGAGAGCACATACCAATCACTTCTAATATAATTTGCCAAATAAATAGCTAGTTGATATCTTTGCACATAACCTACACCCCAAATTTTTTCATGATCTGAGACTCACTTATGCCAACATATTAGAATAAATCATTAAAAAGGTTGTATAGATTGACAAGGCACTTATTGCTAAAGGCTTAGTGAAAATATATTCCTAAACTCAAACATCAAACCAAACATAAAAACCTATTCAAACAACTATAATTAAAAATCTCAAGTTTTTTTAAAAGAATAAGAACATGGTGGATAATTGGGTTACAAAATAATGGCATGTGTAAATAATACAAGCACTACTTGCTCAAAATAGGCTACCCATTCCATCACTCATTTTACTAAGGGCTCCTTCATGTATAGGATATGCTAAATGCAGGATGTTCAATAACCTAAGGGAGCCTATTGAGTTGATATTTGATAAACTAGTTATAGCCAACATGATTATTTTGCCCGTACTAAAGCCCTTTCCTAAGAATCAACCTAAACTTGACTGGTGTCATGAATATGAATTTTTTGACTTTCATCATGTTTTTGGCCATACCATTTATTGATGTGTGCTACTAAAGCACATTATTGAATACTTACTAGATAATGGATAGATTGAGTTGGAAAAAATAACACATAATAATAACCAAAATATGTGTCTTCAAATATCCCCTTCCAAAGTATAAAAATCAATAACAAAGGATAAATTAGAACCTAGGCCAAGAATGCAACCAATAGAAAAATTGGGTTCTTAATCAGAATAGAAATATAAACAATAATAATAGTCGATATCATGACACCTAGACCAATAAAATTAAGTACCGTTTCATGCCATATGATCATAACAATATCATGGGATGTATTACTAGTAATCATGTTGCTACTATTAAGATCAAGTCCTATGTACCATCCAAAATTACTCAAAATGTTGGTCCCTCTATTTTAAGATCACCATCCCCTTCTTTAGGTAATTACACACTAGGTTTTATCACTTCACTTACACCTCAATTTCTATGAATTAATATTTTTGGACCTCCTACTCATTCCTCTAATTATAGTAACTCCCTCCCAACTCAAAGTTGTATAGTCACAACTAGATGACTAAAAGTTGTCCTCCATGGCCCTTTGCCTTCTTCCAACATTAATTCTAAGATGAAACTTTACCTTAAAAAACCAATCCTAAACCATAGCCTCTATTGGCTAAATCCAAACCTTCTCATCTTGTTGTGGAAGATCCATACAGTATAAGGGAACAAATTAGTAAAACATCTACGTAGATTTATATTTTGGATCTCTTGCATACATTTGAAGTTCACAGAATCATATTAAATTATTTCCTTAAATAATCCATCATGCATAATGACATTAATCCTAACCAATTCCAATCACTTGTGGGACATTTATCCCTAGGACAATAGATTCCATCCATTAAGGCCTATGATAATACAAAGAGAGAATCTATGGAAACCATTTGTTTACTGATCATTATTGGGATTATCACCCACAATACCTTGGTACATGCCATTGATATAGATTTGACTTATAATAAGATTATTGTTTATCCTTATATCTATGAATTATAATAAATCCCTCCCACCCTACATCAATGTATCAAGTTCCCCCATTTTGGTCTAGAGGTCACTATCTATGGTGACTTACATACCAATATTGTAAATATTTAGAAGCTAAATATGAAAACTACACCTATTGTTCTATCACTAATTTGGCAAGTGAGAAAGGTAAGAGTGTAGCTTCTAAACCTCCCAAGTCCAATTATATTAACCCTAGTAACCTTGCTTCCACTTCTGTTGATCTATTTCCCAACACCAAGCTCACTCATTTCACTATTCAAGATAATGGTATTATCATGTATAACATTTGTGATGAATTACACACCAATAAATTACCTAAATATCCTAAGTCCTATGGCCACCCTAAACCCTCTAAAAATATTGGAAGGCCCAACATGATTTGAAAAAATAAATCCAAATCCACTCTATATGAGCCACTTTTATTTGTACCTTATTCATCACCTATTCAAGATAGGTCCACTAGTGTTGATGGAGGTTAGTTGTATGGGGATGGTTTTACTAACTAATTTTAGAGCACTAAGTAACACATTATAAATCAAATCATGGATAACCTCAACTATATAAGAAAAGGATTGGGACCCAACACATAAGGTATTCTAGAACATGTTTTAGCTACTAAACATATAGGGAATTGAGGTATTAGATTTACACTACCTATGGGTGACCCCATATATTTTTAAAGTGACATCACTTCATTGACTGACAACAAAACTCCTAAAAATGATGTAAAATCCCATTATAATGCCTACAATGAGCTAGAAAAAACTAATTTATTTGATTACATTGCTATATTGACCATTATAACCCATTATCCACTTACCCTTCATCATCCTAACCTAGTCAATTAAGACAAAAATGACTCTCTCATATCACTAAAAGACTTTCAAAATGAGGATCTCTTGTCAAATTCATGGACCTTTGAGATAGGTTGCTAGTGGGTGATCATAAACAAGATTTGAATTTTATCTAGACCTAGATTCCTATTTTAGAGAACTTGTGAACTTCATTGGTAATGATAAAGTAAAACATCAATTTTGTTGGGTGAAAACCTCCTTGAGGTGCCCTTGGGTCAACGAAAGAGTAAATATAAAGATGAGTCCTTAAGTGAAAACATATTACATCTGCTCTTAGATAGGGAAGTTGACCTCTTTCATTAGGAAACATAGTGTCTACCTAGTCCAAGCATTACGATTGGTTTAGGCATCAGTTCTAAAAACCAAGTTTTTGAATACCTTGATCTAGATTTTCTTAAAGTATTTTCCAATTGGCCATTACCTAACATAGCTGATTCATATTTTTCATATATGGGTGAAGGTTGTGATCAACCAATAGTTGAAGAAGATTTATTCTCTTCCTTGCCCATTATTCTTAAAGATAGATTCATATTATTGGTTAAAGACACAATAGAGGTCAACATTGGTACATATGATGACCCCAAAATTGTTTACCTAGGCACATTCCTCACTAATGAGGAACATTAATTCAATTTAACCATTATAAAATATTTTAGTGATATATTTTCATGGTCCCACTTAGACATGCCCATTCTTGACCCTTCATTTATGGTACATCACCTCATTATCCATCCAGATGCCAAACTAGTCAAATAAAAATTACAATAAAACAACTACACATAGCTATCCTAGTCAGAAAAATAGTTATAAAACTTACTTAGCATAGGGTTCATTCATCCACTTAACTATTCTAAGTGGATATCTAACATCATCCCAATCATAAAAACCCATAGGGAATTCACCTATGTATTTATTTCAGTGACATTAACAAGGCATGCCCTAAATATGATTTCACTCTACCTAACATCGATATGATAGTCAATTTAATAATAGGTTATGAAATTTTGTCCTCTCATGGATGGATTTTTGAGGTATAACCAAATTAAGATTACACTAGAGGATCAACATAAGACCATGTTCACCACTCCATGGCGAATATTTTATCACCAAGTCATGCCCTTTGGCTTAAATAATGCAAGTTCAACCTAACAACATGCCATGATTATCATCTTATATGACATGATCA
>JARHVA010003612.1:0-142500 GCA_037957365.1 Torreya grandis
AACCTTTATATATGTCGATATCTAGTACCTTTAATAGAGGGAAATTAGATATCACCCTCGTTTGGGTTTGTTGATAAATAAGTTCTACAATAGTAAGTGGGTTAAGGAGAGATTCATTGGTATCTTTTTATATTTTTAGGTTATGAAGGAGTATCACATATTAGTTGAATAGAAGCTATTTTATTATCTAGTGAATGGAAATAATGAACATAAAAATGTGTGTTTGTGTGTGTGTGTGTGTCCTCTCTCTCTCTCTCTCCTCTCTCTCTTCTCTCTCTCTCTCTCCTCTCTCTCTCTCTCTCTCTCTCTCTCTCTCTCTCTCTCTCTCTCTCTCTCTCTCTCTCTCTCTCTCTCTCTCTCTCTCTCTCTCTCTCTCTCTCTCTCTCTCTCTCTCTCTCTCTCTCTCTCTCTCTCTCTCTCTCTCTCTCTCTCTCTCTCTCTCTCTCTCTCTCTCTCTCTCTCTCTCTCTCTCTCTCTCTCTCTCTCTCTCTCTCTCTCTCTCTCTCTCTCTCTCTCTCTCTCTCTATGTGTGTGTGTGTGTGTGTGTGTGTGTGTGTGTGTGTGTGTGTGTGTGTGTGTGCGTGTGTGTGTGTGAGAGTGTGAGTGTGAGTGTGTGTGTGTGTGTGTGTGTGTGTGTGTGTGTGTGTGTGTGTGTGTGTGTGTGTGTGTGTGTGTGTGTGTGTGTGTGTGTGTGTGTGTTTACATGTGACATATTTTTTGTTTGAATAAGAGAGATATGTGAGGTAATAGAAGAAGTATAAGGTATATATTCTATATCATATTCATCATAATAAAAAATAATCATCATTATGCCATGGTTCATCAAAATCACATTTTAATTCATTTGAAGAAGAAAGAGTAGAAGAATTATCATCCACATGCTCATTAAGATAAAGAGAAGAACAAGATTGTAACTATTTACTATTATTAAATGTATGATCATGTGTAGTTTTAAGACAAGGCATTTGTTCACTATTCATTTTTGAAATGCAAACATGATTATTACTTTGAGTTTTGGAATCAAGGGAAAGAGAAGTAATAACCATGTTTTGTTTTACACATTATGACATAGAGGAGAAGAGTTACAAACATGTGTATTACTTATTGGTTACAAATAATCATTGCATTGAGGTTGAATGTCAATGAGGGTTATAATAATTTCATATACCTTAGTTTATGCATTGTTAGAAGGTGTATTATCTTTTATATTTGTTTTTTCAAATGTAAATAATGGTAAAAAAGATACATTGTTCTTATCTAATTTAATTGAATCATGAAAACGTGATTTTCATATAGTGCAAATAAATTGATTTAATTTGAATAATGAAATAGAAAAAGTAGTTGAATATCTAGGATCACATTAGAATAAAACACTACCAACAAGAGGTTATTTTGGCATTATATTGTTAATTTTACTTTTAGGAATAAGAAAAAAAGTAAGAGGAAAGAGAAGATGATGTATCTAATGTATCCTCATGTTCATTTATATTGTCATGTTTATAGTAATTCTCATATCCATAATTATAAAAATAGTCATCATCATTATTAAAAATGAAGTCGTTATTATATTCTAATGTATAGATCTTGAAAACTAGTCCATTCATTATTATAATCATGAGAGAAATTTAAAATTGCAATAAGTGGATGAGGGGAAGAAGATATTTTAGATGCCATTTTAAACTTGCCAAAGAAGATAGTGTAAATAAGGAATAACAAACACACAAGAGGTAGACTATAATCTCACAAACCCTAATTGTTAATGTTTTGTTTGTATAGGGACCTAGTATGTATATCTAGGGTTTTAATTTAGGGTTGTGTCACAAATATTTAAATTAAATTAAATTAAATAAATAAACCCTATTATTATCAGTTTATATTTCACCCTTGAGGAAATGGTTTTTCAAGCATGCCTCATATAGTTGATATAATGTGATCACCTCTAGGTGTGAATGGTCTAGTTGATGAGGTGAACCTCTAATTTTAGGGCTAGCTCCCTTGGTGTATCAATAATGGATTAGTTCCTAAAACCTACTAAATTACTGATGAAAATGGATAAATATATTCAAAAACAAAACCTAAGGTAAGGGAGGTGATGCACCAAAAATGTTATGTCCCCTCTATTTGACAATTCAAAACACTTATGAAACTAGACAAGGACTAGTAACTAAAACATGTTCTCCAAGATACTCCTAAGCATTAGTATTTCACATGTAGGTTGTGATATATGGTTATAACTTTAAGGTGATGAATGTGAGTCTTACTTCCAAACATTTTTTATCATATTACACTTCAATCCTGATCATAACACTCTCACACACCATATGACTTGTTTAGAGAATTCTCCTAGCAACTAGGTGAGAACAAAGACCTAAAAAGGAAGATCAAACTCAAAAATTATGCAAAAAAAACCAATATGAAACGCACCAAGATATCATATAGAATTTTAAATATTCATTTTATTGATTCAAAATGTTACAAAATAAAATTTGGGTAGAGTTTATTCATACCGAATCGGGGGGATGATTACAATGGATTTTAAGCCTCAATTTATAGAATAATAAAAGTAAAAGGGAGGAAGAATGTGGCATGTAAGGGGAATTTAAAGGCCATAATTACCCTAATCCAATAAATCAATAGTTATGATCAACCTCATAACTCATCCCATGCATTACCTTGACTTCATAATGGCCTTCAATGAGCCCGAAGGTATATAGGTATGATGGATGGTCTATTTTGGTCATAGTTGACCCCATGGAGATGAAATTCACATTGTAAATAATAATTTAGTCCTTTTCATAGAATGGGAGGTCATTATTAGATTAAATTACTTGCTTGGACATATTCATTACTAATCTAGTTTCCACCCTCCACACCATTCTCAATATATTTCAATGCATTTATCCTCTTAAATGGTGACATAGTTAAGATTTGGTAATTTTAAAGTGAGTGATGAGTTTGATAATGTCTTAGAGATGTTGGGACAATGGTTATTGTGCCTTTGAGAGTCTCATCACTATTTTATTATGCTTGCAACACTCCTTCCTTGATGTAAATGAAGGTTATCTCCTCACTTGAGTTGGAATCTACTCATTAGGCATGTCTACACTACTGTGGGAATTTAAGAGTGATTTTTTTAAGGCAATTTTATCCTTTTATAGGACCAAGAGACCTTCGCATCCACTTAAAAGATCAAACACACCCTAGAAACATGAAAATAGTCCTAAAACTAGTCATTTTAAGACATTTATTTGCATATTTGCCTAACATGTGCCATATTTTTCATGTATAAAGGATATAAAATACTTTGAGATTTATTTAGGATCATTTCATGGTGTCTCAAGTCAATTTTGAGTTTTTTTTGGCTCATATTCTCCATTGGGTCACTGATGAGGGTTTTTGAGGGTTTGTAATAGCCTATCATCTTAATGATGGTTCATAGAGTACAAGCCTTGGACTAGAAACTTAATGCCATGGAAATTGAGTATATATACCCCTAAAATATACCTAAAATATCCAATTAACATGCACCTAATTAATATTTGGTAGCCCTTATATTTTAACTACGCATTATAGGCATGCTCATAGTCTTAAGGATCATTCATAAAGATGCCCACCTAAATCCATCTCTCTCATTCATGGATGGAAAGTGAATAGGGGTCCTCAACTTCACCTAAAACCACTAGGCACCTGTTATTGTACCTAGATGCATTAGCAGGTTCATATAGTGTTTAATAAACACTTATCATTTTTGGATTTAAATAATCCATTGCATGAGTTATTCATTGTGATCTTCTTGAGATCTGTGGTGGAGTAGCAGCCAAGCTAAATAAATATTTCACAAAATGAACATGTAAATGGTTGTTGGGATCAACCATGGTCCTAGATATTTGTGAAGATTAAAGTGATCTGAAGTAAGTCCTGTGAATGATATCTAAAACCTAAATTATAACCCTAGTCTAACATGAATATTTATAATGAAAATTTAAACTATAGTGATCTGATAAAAAAGAGAAAAAGGGAAGGTAGGGAAAAAAATTAGGTGTTTCTGATCTTCAATCTAGACATTATGATAGAGCTTAAATTTCATCAAGACATGAACTAAACCAATATATATCATGAAATTGCATAGCCACATATCTTACTATATATTAGGCAAATGTCTAAGGAAAGGTAATGTAAAAAATAAATCAAGTTCACTTTAAAGGTTTACTTCCATAAGAAAATAACTTCTGCAAAACTTCAAAAAAATCAAATGAGAATGAAATGAACCTAATATCTTTTAATCAACCTAGTATAAGCACAAATTTACAACTCTTCATTAACATGTGCACATATAAGATCTATAGAAATAATTCAAATCTAAATATCAAACTAGATAACTGAGGGAACAACCATGATAGCAAACACATAGACAATAAGACTGAGCATTTAAATATACATTTCATGAGGAATGTCATTCATTCTTTGTCAATATGCAACTAGATAAGTGGCATAGACAAGTATCCCTTTACAAATTCTTTAGAACCAATCACATTGTTTAACTATGACTCACCTATAGGCTATATGTTTTATACATTGCACATGCTTTTACATAAGAATATTCCTTCTTAAACTATTATACAATCTTAATTACCAAAGCAATATTCCTTATTCAACTAACTTTGAGACCTAATGGTTGATGATAAATATGACACAACTACCAAAATATCCATGTGTTTTATCTTTGTGGTAATGCCTATCATTTTTTTATTAATTCAAAATGTGACTATTGCCCGTAGGACACATGTCAATACCTCATTGGGTTTGGATATTTGAAAGGTCCACCTAAGCTTACACCATCAAATAATCCTTTTCCAGATGAATGTGCTTCATTAGATATTAATCCATTGGATCATTCTCTTTTCTTCATGTGCCATTAGATCTTGGTTTTACATGATTGAACATGAGCATGCCACTTGGAAACTCTGCAGGCTCTCTGAGCTCTTTTCATCACTTGGGTGTTTCTGTGCCACATGGTAGAATCTTGTTAGATCTAGGCCCATTGAATCTTCAACCCTTTACTCATCAAAGATATGCTACATGTATACTTAAATATAAATCATTGATTCCCATTATGCTCATCATAGTTGTGACACTTATCACGACTGCATTTGTTTAGGTTCTATTTAAAAATCTACCTTCACCTCATGTTATTAGATAATCCATGATTGATCTAATGGGTACTATTGGATCTTATTTTCCTAAGTGAATTTTCATCATTGTAATTTATCTTTGAGCTTTGGGATCTTACCACTAGGAAAATATGTGCTTGTCTTAGAGATTCAATAAAGTTTTAACCCTTGCAATCCATTGGATCTTCAAGCTACCTTTAAGATGGTGACACTTGTCACTCTCATGCTGATCTTAGATCCTTTTGACATTTCAAAATTTTACTCTCTCTCTTAGATTTTTTATTCTTGAGTTAACATGTACCATAGATCCTTTCTTTGACTTATTGACATTTAAATTTGATCACGCACATCATTGATCTCCTTTTGATCTCCCATGATATTTACACATGTCACCCTTGGGTTTAATTAGAGACTACAAATAATTAAATCTAAGTCAGGACTATGGAAATATAAAGAACTAAAACTAAAGTTTTATATTATGGTTTTACTCATGTTGATAAACATGATAAAACCTTAAGATAAAATTGAAGCTAAGTACTAAAAAATAATAAAGGGGACCCCACGAATGATGAAATACATGACATAAAGTTTTAGCTTAGGATTTTTATTATATTAATAAATACAATTAAAATTTTTAGGATAAGTCATTAGGCTAAGTCTAGGGTATAAAAAAAGGGACCCTATGATTAGTTAGGCCATGTGGAGATAAAAGGAACTAAGGGGGCTTGCGAAATATAAAGGACCAAGTATGAATTTTTTAGACTAAGGTTTGGTCATGTTGATAATCATGACTAAGCCTTAGGATAAAAACTAAACTAATCTCATGACATGATTAATTATTCCCACATAAATTGTTCTCACTTCAATTTGAATTTGATTCAAAATAAATTGAGATAAGATAATCAAAATCAGGGTTTTAGGATGACCAAACATTGATTCAACTTATTTTTTTCAATAGACCAAAGGCTAGTAAAAGATCAAATTAACTTTAAATAATGACACCTAGATATTTTCCATTTCATATGGACTCAATTAATCCTATAGCCTAAAACATAGAGATATAATTTTATTAGATTTAGATAAGATCAAACTAGAATCATGCATAAATATGCCAATCCAACCATTGTGTAGATGATATTCAATTTAATATAATGTGCAAAACACTTAAATGGTACTCTGATTAGATTAATTTTTAATTTAAAGCACAAATTTACATAATTTGAAACAAGGGTCTCCATTTTTAGGAATGGGGATATGTTGACCTCAACAAATGGATACTTCTAGGGGAAACATAGCAATATGTTAGAATTTAGATACTCTTGGTTCAAACTAATAACTAGACAAGTTATCCCATATAATCAAGTAACATTTTTAAGAACAACTCATAATTAAAATAAGTCTTACATATGTATAATTAGGTCCAAAAATCAAAACTTAGCCATGTTGTATGTGTGCTTTGATTCCACCTACTGTTTGCTATGGGATTTAGGAAACAAATTTCAGATTTCATATCTTCAACCATTAACACTAACTTATAGCATATTTGGATGTGCATTGAGGATCACTCTTTACCTCAAATAAGGTTTGAGAATTTTTCTATTACTATCTAGGTGTATATACCCCTGATATAGATTCATTTGGATCCACTTAAGGACTTGTTCCACTACCATCCAGACATACATAACCTTGATGGAGTTTACCAAAATTACCTTTGAGTACAACCCTCTTGAATTTTGTAATAAGGTTATTATTTTTTGTATTTATCAAGTCATTTTGACTTTCTAACAAGGTTGGGAACCAGGTTAGCTAGGTCTTTGGGTTTGGTCAAGTGTTTTATCTTCTGATAATCATCCTTGGTTGCAAACTTTAACCTAATAAATAATGTTTATTAAGTGCAAACATGATTGTGTTTCAATAATTCAAACTTTCACCCAACATGTGTAATCCTTATTAAAAAAAATTAGATCAAAACAAGGTTTAATATTTAAAGTAACAATTAACCTAGATATCAATCTATCCCAATTTATCCAAATCATAACATCAAGTATAAATTTATGGAATCCATGATCAGCCAATATTTAAAAGTCATATCTACATTCTTGATTTGATAAGATCCTTGAGAATTTAGGTGATTTTGGAGCCTGAAAACTATCTTGGAAATGACTTATTAAAATTAGGGAACAAAGCAAAGGAAAAATCAAACACACTAAACAAACAAA
This sequence comes from Torreya grandis, assembly GCA_037957365.1. Lineage (NCBI taxonomy): Eukaryota > Viridiplantae > Streptophyta > Pinopsida > Cupressales > Taxaceae > Torreya > Torreya grandis. Next base: position 7,391 of record JARHVA010003612.1, read on the forward strand.
CAATAAGCAAACACATATTTACAAACAATGGATAAGAAAGAAAGAAAGAAAGAAAGAAATAGGAAATAAACTAATCTAAATCCCTACACTAAATCCATAAAGAACCTACCTCTAGGATCAAATGGAAAGTTATTTAGTCTACTACAGAACCTTGAAACATGATTGCTTCCATTCAATGGCCTCTTCTTGTGGATAGGAGCATTTGTATGATTTTGTCTTATGTATGATGCATCTTGGCTTCTCACCTCCATTATAAAGTGCATGGATTGAATATATATATCCAATCCACTCATATTCTTCCCAACTTCTTCTTTATTTCATCAAAAAATATAGCTCTACTTGATTCAAAGACTGATCATTTATTGTCACATTCTCCTTCCTTTATTGTATTATGAACTCATCTAGTATACTTAGATTCATGTCTTCATTAAGGCTCTAACTCATCTTTCTTTTGGATATCTATAATATCATTTCCTTCTTGAAAAATAGATAAAATAGTACTTTCTATAATACATTCCTAAATATCCACATGAAGTGGGAATCGACTATCAATCCTTACATAAAAACTCTTAAATTCATCCCAAAAGGATTATTCATCATGATTAATGGAAAGGACATGATATTTATTTGTAATATTACCATTAAAAAAATGTTAACCACATATTTATAACCTTTCAATGGAATCATATTAAAGTTATTGATCTATTACATTTGCTTCATCTTCATCTTCCTTGCCTACAATATTTTAATAGCATCTTCAGGAACTCCATTCATCTTAGCTGTAACTTATTCTATTTCTTCAAAAAGGATAAGATCTACCTCCATGATTTTTATATTATATTTCTCCTCTAAAGTATCTTTATATTCATCTTCATCTTGAAATGGAAAATCATAAGTCTCTACCATAATATTTATTTCAGAAGTTGTAGATGTCTTAGAAGAACTAGATGACCATGTAGTATTATTATGAACCTTGAAATAATTAATCAAAGTCACATCAAAAGTGTTTATGTTAGGCACATTCATAATTTTAGATGGCTCATTGTTATAGTTTTCATTGTTGTTTTCAAACCTAGATGTGGGTTTGTTAAACCCCTGAACATAATAATTTATATTAGAACCTTCCCTATTATTACCTAATTGCTTTTGTGTCTAACAAAAATAAATGATAAATTTTTTCAATTATTTTAATATGGCATCATTTTCACTTTTAGTTCCCTCTGAGTTGTTAACTTGAGGACTACTTCCATCTATTGACACCATAGATCTTTGATCTTATGGATGAGATCCACTTCCAATGTTATTCAAGAATCCTAGGTTTTGACTAGGATGATCATGAATCAAAGGCAATTGGTTTGAAATCAGAGCTTGATTTAAAATAATCATGCTCTAATTAACATCAGGCATGAAATTCAAAATGGGAAAATTAAGATTGATATTTAGAATAGCATATGTTATTTGACCCTGGGGTTGCATTTGGTGATTAATTGACCCAACTTTAGTATAGACTAAAGCTAATATATTAATGACTCTAACATATCCTTTCAAAAAAACAAAATTTGATGGATATAAATCATCTTTATAAATCTCTAAATCTAAAGCATCAATAGGTCTATAAGGAGCTATAGTTCTATTCAACATATTTTCAAATCTAGCATTAAATCTCTAATGGTTTCATTTGAATCCTTCTTCACAGTAATGAATTTTTGGTAAAAGACATATGGATTGATGGTCTTTCCAAATTGATTAATGAAATAATTATTGAAATCATTCCATCTAGCAATGTAATCTTTAGGAAGGTTAAGAAACAAATAACATACCTCATCTCTAAGAGTAAAAGGAAACAATATATAGGAAACATCTTCATGAAAAACATTTAATAATCCTAAGGCAAATTAAAATCACTTGATGTGTTCTTCAATAGTCATAACACTAGTAAGATTAAAATAAAGGAAATACCATTCAAGATTTTGAGACAAATCATTTACCTGGCCAAGAACATTGATAGAAGATCCACTTAACCATGCCATACCTTGATGAAGATCTTAATTTTTCTCATTTCAGCTCCAAATCTGATTCACAATACAACATAGAAACTAAATCTCTATAAAGACAAATGGATCTTCAAATCTTTGTAAAAAAATCATATAGATCTTCAAATATTTACAAAAAAATTCATATATATCTTCAAAAAATAACTATCTTTAGCTAAATAAGCCTAAAGACTAGTTTGAAACCATGAATATCAATGATCTTTACAAACTTGAGCTAATAATAACACAAATATTCAAAGGATCAACTGATCTTTGAACAAAATTCATTAAATTAGGAAAATATACTATAAATTCACAATGGTTTAGCTAAAAGACCTCCTTATATCACCAATTTTTTTTCCTTTTAATGCACCTAGATGTATTAGTAGGTTCATATAGTGTTTAAGAAACACTTCACATTTTTGGATTCAAAGAATCCATTACATGAGTTACTAGTGATCTTCTTGAGATCTGTGGTCGAGTAATGGCTAAGCTAAATGATTGTTTCATAAAATGAACATGTAAATGGTTACTGGGAGCAATCACGGTCCTAAATATTTATAAATATAAAAGTGATCTAAATAAATTCCCATTAATGATGTCCAAAACCTAAAGTCTAACCTAATCTAGCATGAATATTTACAATGAAAATCCAAACTATAGTTATCTAATTAAAAGGGAGCAAAAGGGAGGGTAGGGCAGAAAGAAGGTGTTTCTAATATTTAATCCAAACATTATGATAGAGCTTAAATCTTTTCAAGACATGAACTAAATCAATATATATCATGAAATTGCATAGGCACATATCCTACTCCATATCAAGCAAATGTCTAAGGAAAGGTATTGAAAATAAGAAATCAAGTTCACCTTAAGAGTTTACTTTGATAGGAAAATATCTTTTACACAACTTCAAGAAAACAAAAAGAGAATGACTTGAACCTAAGATCTTTCAATCAACCTATAATAAGCATAAATTGACAGCTTTGCATTAACATGTGCACATCTATGATCTATAAAAACAATTCAAATTTGAATATCAAACTAGATAACTAAGGAAGTAGCCATGAAAGAAAACACACATATAAATATTGGACAAAATTTGTAGAATTCCTTACTTGTATTATTTGTTCCAAGTTTACAAACTAATTTTAGCTCTAAGAACTCCCCCCCCCTTTCATAAAGGATAAAATCTCTTTATATAAACATTTCATGAGGTATGTTGATCATTCTTTGTCAACATGCAACTGGACAAGTGTCATAGACAAGAATCCCTTTACAAATGCTTTATAACTAATCACACTATTTAAATATGACACACCTATAAGCCATGTGCTTTATAATCTTCACATGCCTTTACAAAATAATATTCCTTCTCAAACTATTATACAAGCTTAGTTATGAAAGGAATATTCCTTATCTAACTAAATTTGAGACCTAATGGTTGATGATAAGTATGACACAAGATCCAAAATATCCATGTGTTTTATCTATGTGGTAATGCCATGTCATTATATTTATTCATTTAAAATTTGACCATTTCCCTTAGGACACATGTCAACACCTCATTAGGTCTATATCTTTGAAAATTCCACCTAGGCTCACACTATTAGATCATCCTTGCCCAAATGAAAATCATCCATTAGATCATGTTCTTTTCTTCATGTGCCATTTGATCTTACTTTTGTTTGATTTAATGTGAGCATTCCACTTGGTAACTCCACAATCTCTCTAATCTATTTTCATCGCTTGGGTGCCTCTATTACACATAGCATACTCCTACTAGATCTAGGCCCATTAAATCTCAACCCTTTTCTCACCATATATTTGATACATATACACTTGAATGCATATAATTGATTCTCATTCTACTCATCATGATTATGACACTTTTCACAATTGTATTTGTTCAAGATTTATTAAAAATTATACCTTCATGTTGTGTCATTAGATCATCCTCGACCAATCCAATGGGTTCCATAAGATCTTGTCCACCTAAGTGAATGCGCTCTATTGGATCTTATCTTTGATATCTATGATCTTACCACTTATTGAATCCATGATTATCCTATGGATTTTTTGAAGTTTTGACCATTTATCTCTATTAGATCTTTGAGCTACCTCTGAGATGGTGACACTTGTCACTCTTGTGCTTCTCTTAGATCCTTTTGAAATTTCATAATATTTCTCTTGTTTGGATCTTTAGTTCTTAAGTTAACATGCACCATAGATCCTTTCTTGGATTTATTGACTTTTAACTTTGATCACACACATAATTGATCTTGTTTTTAGCTCCCATGATCTTGACACTTGTTGCCTTCAGGATTAATTAGAGCCTACAGATAATGAAAGTTAAGTTAGGATTATGGAAATATAAATTATTTAAGCTAAATTTTTATATTCTAGTTTTATTAATGTTTATAAACATGATAAAACCTTAGGATAAAATTTAAGCTAAGTTATAAAACATAATAAAGGGGACACCGTGAATGATAAAAAAACATGACAAAGTTTTAGCTTAGGGTTTTCATTTTATAAATAAATACAATTAAAATTTTTAGGATAAATATTTAGGTTAAGTCTAGGATATAACAAAAATGACCCTATGATTAGTTTTTCCATGTGGAGATAAAATGAACTAAGGGGTCTCGAGAAATAGAAAGGACCAAGTATGAATTTCTTAGACTAAGGTTTGGTCGTGTTGATAAACATGAGTAAGTCTTAGGATAAAAACTAAACCAAGCTCATGACAGTTTAATTATTCCCACATAAATTGTTATTACATTAGTTTTAATTTGTTTCAAAATAACTTGATCTAGGGTAATCATAATGAGGTTGTTAAGATGACCAAACATTGATTCAACTTATTTTTTCAAAAGACCAAAGGCTAGTAAAAGATCAAATTAGCATTTTATTATGAAACCTATATATTGTCCATTTCAAATGGACTCCATTAATCCTATACTTAAAACACAAAGATCCAATGTTAAAAAATTTAGAAAATATCAAACCAGAATCATGTATAAATATGCCAATCCAACTATGGTGTGGATGATCTTCAAATAAAGATAATGTACAAAACACTTTAATGGTACTCTAATTAGATGAATGATCAATTTAACATAAAAATTTAAATAATTTGAAACAAGGTCCCCCATTTTCAGGAATAGGGGTATGTTGACCTCAACAACACCATACATCTTGTCAAGTAATATATGAATGTATAGATCATTGTCTTGAATTGGAAGACTGCATAGAGAGAGCTCAAGGAAGGTTCTTTAACCCAAAAGTCATCTTACTTGTCTTTTTTCCTACCTAAAACACATTTATTAAGACCTATATTATCATCATACAATACTTCATGGTTTTGGATCTACTTGAGGATCTTGTCACATGATAAGAATTGATCTGGGGGTATGAGGGTTTAAGTAGATATTTATGACTTATAGTCCTAAGATGAGTTTCAAGACATCAGACCACCTATAAGAGTTGATGATGAATTAAAAACCTTATTATCATCCATTTCCATTCAAATACAATCCATTTTTAAATATTATATTATCCTATGTCTTTATCTCTACCATCTTCCCCCTTTAGGTGTGTCATGACCATCCTAGGCTCATATTAGGTTTTTGGGATGTTGATGTCAAAGACTTTAGTAGTCTTGTCTCCTTTAATTTTCATCATTAATTTATTTTTATCCTATTTTTAATGTTATTAAATTTTCATCAACACCTCTTTGAGCTAGTGGTTCTCACATCTTGAAACCAACACACTTTGCATCCATACACATAAGCTTGTAAGTGCTAGTTTGAGTTCAATTTGGCCTAGGTAACTCTCTTAAGTTTGAATCTACCTAAAAAGGCCTTTAAGACTAAAAAAATTTGATATCACCATTATTTAACTACTCTAACATATTTTTTTATCTCTATTATATATCATTACTCACACTAGCTAAGCATCCCAAATTGACTAAGCAGATTTGTATGCAATAGGTTCACTCTATGTGCAAGGTTTTATAGGTATATCCTTACCATTTTTCTTGATAAATCCTTTATGACCTAAAATTATATGACACTTGACCATTCATCTATACTTCATCCCTACACACATTCTGTATGTCTCTTTTGGCCTTCAGACCACATCACTCTATATAAGCTTATCTCATATACTTGAAAATGAAGACCTACAAGTTTATATTTTCATTGTTTGAAGATATTAATGGTACATATATGGATCATCTTGTAAATTAAAAATATTCACACACTTCATAAAAATTTTGATGTAATTTTATACCCTCATATTTTCTTGACTATGCAAGTTCCATCAAGTTTCCATATATAGTCCTGTGTATCACTATTTAGTTCCTTTAAGCCTAGTTGGACCCTTTGTTCATGAGATTTTCTTCAATATACCTATTATAACTTGGTGAGGTCACTTTGGGAACTTGGATTAGATTTCATATGTGTCTTCATCTCTCACAACCTTCATGTTTCATACAACTTATTTATTTCTACCAAAAGCTTTCAAATGCCAATGAACTGTATCGTTGTAGGTTTTGATTTGGAACATTGATAAAAGTTGTATTTTTATATTTTCTCCTAATCTATGTCATTGACCTCTTACTAGTAGCCAAAAAAATTCTTTTGATTCCTCTCTCAATGTTTCACTAAAATTTGAACCACTAGGTAGTCTTATATGTATGATTTAGAGTTTATGAGTTCCCATCCTTAAAACATGTCTTTACAACTAAGACATTGGCCTTAATGAACACTTTGAGTTATATGACAATTATTTCATAGCCAACTTGATATTTTACAAGTCCATTGGCATTCTCATCATTGAATTATTAATGATATATCATCTTAGTCTGCCTATAGTGTATTATGCATTCTTTTGGAGTTTTATGTTTAGGAAACAGGCTCATTATAGGGTGAAAATGGATTTGGATCTTTAGTATATATCATACATTCTAATGAGACCATAAGGACTACCTTTCCCCTACTTAAGACCATTCTATTGATCCCTAGGTATCATCCACTTAGATATTCAACAAAATATTATATTTCACTGACTAGATCAAGCGTTATAATGGACAAAAGTAAAACCTAGGCATTTTCAAAAAACTTTAAACTATGCTAAGAAACCTAAAAATTTGCTAAGAAGCTTGTGAATGATTTTGGAGAGAGCCTATATGTGTTGGTCTCTAGGGTGATATTGAAACTTGTTTCTCTTGAAAAAATGATATCCTCCATAATCTTGAACCACCCTTATAGCCTAAAGAAGGAAATCAATCATGCACTTACAACCTGAAGATAGACTACAATGAGAACAAACTTGAATATTTTCCTTCCTCATTCACATGGTGGTCACTAAGAGATTAAAGGAGGTCTAATATGATTAATAGTGAGCTAATGAAGTGTGTGATAAAAATGTAGAAAGCATAAAAACTATGTATTGATCTATTTCATGCTTTATTCCTTCATGAAACATGGAAACTCTCTCACATGACCTAGAATATACCAACCATGGGGACTATGGGTTGATCGACCCTTGAAAGTACTATAATAACATACTTATAGGAGTTTAAAACACTCAATATACCCTTATATACCTTCCTCCATGATTAATCCACCACAACAAGCTCAAAATTTTCATCAATATGCCTGTAGCTAGCCATGTGAGGTTTTTAAAGGGATTAATACCACATAAGGGTCTTTAAAATTATTCATAAATCTCAAGGGTTAGATATAAGAACCAATGCCACTGATTTCAAGCCTACTAGGGGCCCCACATTTAGCTAATAACTTAGCCTCTGAATCCCTTTGTATGGCCCACACTATCTATCAACAAATGGGCCTTATGAGCTTGACAAGAGCTTGATGGTGATTTCACTACATTTTATTCCTTCATTTTCATATTTTGGATGTGAAACTTCCTTATTATACCTAAAAGAGACCTTAAATGAAGTTCATGACCTATTTAAACTCTAGCATGACTATACAGATCTATATAAGATTTGGAAACACATGTACAACATTTATTTTCTACACTTTTTTAGGTTTAAAACTTTGATAGGTGATTGGAAGGTAGAGGGAGGGTAAAAAAGAGATAAAATACAAGTTTAAAATAGGTGGTATGGATGGAGGGAAGTTAAAGAGACATTTTCAACATGTGGGACCTCCTTTGGATGGATGAAAATTACTTGACTTTTAAAAAGAGACATTTTACATATGAAACAATTCTAAAATGACATTATGATGGTTATGAAGACCTTTGAAGGCATAATTTCTGGTCTTGATGGTTACTTAGGGCCAAAAAATAATTATTCACATGGTTAGACACCCTTTTTGAAGGAAATGCATGTATAATTTCAAATGAAACATCAATTTAAGAAGATAACTTAATATTTGCTAAATAACCTTAAAGTATTATAAGGCTTCAAACAAGGGTCTTCATACTGGTCCCCAATCTCTTGAATTCTATGTCATGTTACATGTTGTTGGCATGTTCACATGGTTGGCTATGGATACAACATCATAAGTCACCTCTTACATGAATGATTTGTGTCATAAATACCACCTTAAGTCTGGTTATAAATATCATACATGATCAACACAAGATGAAAATTTGACACAAGCTAAAACAATGTAAGGAGGTGACCACCATGGTACTATATTTATATGACTCATTACTTGAAGATGTTGCCTACATCCTAAGGACAAATAACCATCTCATATCTTTATATGACAAGGTTTAGATCATCATATTCTAGCTTTGAGGGCCCAATGAGAATGTTTTGAACTATAGGGGTTGAAATTTGTCCTAGGAGGCAAAATTATCAACACCTAGTATAGGAAAAATTAAACTAGCTAGGTTAAGCAAAAAAATTAGAAAATAAAATTTTTGTAACCCTAATTTAATGTACAAAATTTAAAGGTAAATCGTAATGAAAATAAGTTTTTTAAATAAATATTCAAAATAAGATGGGTTCACCAAATGTTTTTACATTTTAAGGTTTTACTATGTAAATCTTAAGCTAGATTAAAGGGTTGGGTTTATTGTTAATCTAGAATAAAATTGGAATTTATTGATTCTATGTGACTTTCCCAAAATAGTAAATACAAGGAGAAAATGATTTTATCTAGAAATATACAAAGTTTTTTCATGGATCAGGATACTATAGACTATTGAGAAGACAAATGAGTCTTTCATATTTTGATTATTTTTAAATATATATCTTAGGAAAGTAGTTCCCCCTTTAGGACAATAGTGCCATATGGTGCTAGTGAAAAATAATGGTGCTTATGTTCTTTATATAATGGCTATCTATAAATTTTAGGGAAGCTGTAAGAACTTTTAGAGGTCTCATAATTGATTCTATATTACACAAGAGCTCATCTATGTCATTGTTTTATCTTATTCTTATCTAAAACCCTAATGAACAGTTGCACACATGAAATAAAGAACTAATTATATGCAAAAAGAAAGTAAAAATTGGGCTATGGGATGTTACAATCACATAGAGTAAAACCCCTATTGTCTTGGCTACTGCCTACATTAACCCTAATGTTAAGGGTATCAGATCACATGTAGTTATCCCTTAGGGATCATCCACCATTACCTTGCATGGTATACTATAATCAAATTTACCTAGGCCCTTATTTTATCAAGCATACAAATGTATAGGTGTGAAAACTGAGTATTATGTAGAGTATTTGAGTTGTAATATTGATTGATTTTATGTAAATAAGTGCCACAATAGTAAGTGTTATATGTAAATTTCCATGTGAAGTTATTTATATGTGAATATATTTATTTTGAATATAATACCTTGTTCTCTAGATAACAAGACATGAAAAAGATATAAAAAACATATGAGAAGGGTCATAGAGGAGTTAGGACTCAATCAAGAGTGAATGGGTGCATCAAAAACTAAATCAACAAGTAAACACTAACACCTATTGGAGGTTTGTCAATAATGTCTCCAAGATAACCAAAGTTGTTATCGAAGTGTCATGTACACTAGGATAATAATGATAAAGTGTTCTTAAATGTGCTCCAGTGTTCTTGCATTGTTCTTTAGTGTTTGCTTGATATAGGTAATTGATGGTTTTTATAGATAGCTTAGATAGCTATTGCACATTTATAGTTCTATTAGGATAAAAAAGAAGTTATGAGGCATCCATTGATGTTTTGATGAAGTTCTAGTATGTCACTTGATAATTTGGAATGAGAAACATGTATATTCTAGATTAAGAGAAACTCAACTATCATAGACCATCACTTCACATCATGTAGATATAAATGAACCAACAAGTTTCTAAATTTATTTTTGGTACTAAAAAAGTCAACCAAGGTAAAAGTATTTCATGGAAATTTTGTCTATAGTGCCAAGAAGGTATCCTAAAAATTTGGACTCTTGATGTGTTTTCTAACTCAAGTTATAAACCTTCAAAGTTGAACTTGTAGACTATGTTGAGCTAGAGACCATCAAGTTTATCTTTGTTAAATTTTGAGGTCAAATTTTCTAGATAAATCTAATGGTGAGAATTAATCAGATCAAGATCTAACATGGAACATTTCATCAGACTAGATAATGATCTAATGATGAACATGATCTTGTCAAAAGTGATCTAATAGTGCATATTTAGTCAATATGTCAAAGATTGCTCAGAAGACATGTGAGGATACCAAGTGGTGGAAGATTATTAGAGTTAAAAGGTAAATATGCATAAAAGGCACATGGGGTTTCCAAGTAGCATGATTGTGAAAGTGAGGATCTAAGATAAATTGGAAGCATTACAATATAAAGATCAAGTTAATCCTAAGATATAGATGGAGTGTGTTTGTTTAAATTTTCAATGGTGCATGAAATGATGTCAACATGCTCAATGTTTAACATCTACTCAATCATTGTTGGAATCCAAATATTCAAATTTATGAAGAAAACTAACACTCAATTTTTGGGCTATATTTTTTTATCCAAGATGAATTTATTGATGCAGTAAAAAGAAAAGTTGTAGATGACTCCAAAACATATCCAAATAAGTTGACTAAAGGATTTTAATGTTTGTAAAATCAAATATACTCAGCTCCAAGTTTACTATGTGTTTTAACATGGTTTATAAGTGATTTGAGAAGGATATTTGAGCTATTCTTGATAGTGTCTTGATGTTTTAAGATGACCCAACTATTGGATAATATTATATACTTAATGAGAATCATTTGTGTGGATTTTGGATGTTTGAACAATCTATATTAAATATGAACAAAGGATTCAAAGTTGACTATTTTTTCATTCATGGTGTTCCTATGTATAGAATAATGTTTGACCAATTTGTGCTTTAGCATAAGAGTGTTTTGGAAGGAAAACTCACATGAATATGTCTTAGGGGTCATATGGAGTGGACCCAAGTATTTAAGATTGATTGTATGTTCTTAATTTTGTTGATGGAGTGATAAATGACTGAATAGGTCTCCATGAGACCTATAAGGGCTACTTAGGCATATTTTAAAGGTGTATATACTTAAGTGTGACCCATAGATGCTATGGTTGACCTATGAAAATGTATTTGAGATATGTATTAGCATGTTAGATATATTAATGGTTAAGGCAATTCTTATGGCCGATCAGGAAGATAATATTGTTGAAGACTCTATAAATAGAGGAGACCAAGGCAATGGTTTCTAGACTAGAGTGTAAAATATTTGAGAGAGTAGATAAGAGAATATGTGATATTGAGTGAAGGAACTTTTGAAAGATAATGTATAGGTTAATAAGGACCATCAAAGAGCAAAGAGGATTAGTCATGTTTATCTAATCAAGTTTATGAATGTGAACACATTGGACATTGGACCTAATAAGCCTAAAAGAGGTAGATTGAGTGAGTATGTTCAGTGAATGGATTGAAGATCTGATTTAGTTGAGGACTATGTACATGAATTATAGGTTTTGTTGTTAATTTTGTGATAGTATGTTTTTTGATTGTGTATGTGTTTAGAAGTGAAGAGTGATCTAAAAGGGTGTTTTGGATATATTACTTGTGTATTCAAGTTTGTGAGAGTGTAAAATGGAAAGAGTGAAATAAAGAGAAGTCCATCATCAAGTGTAGTAGACATCAGATCAAAGGTGGAGATTAGATCAAGGTATCTGAGTGGGTGCTTGGTTATTTAGGGGGTTGGTTCCTCCTAGTGGGATGGGTATCTCACTAAACTAAGGGATGGGTGTTCCTTAATCAATGGGTACTGGTCTGAATTTTGTATCCTACTTTATAGGATTATAGTCCATATTGGAGGGTTTAATGGGTTTTATTCCCAAATAGGGTTTCCCACATATATGATGTGTTCATGTGATGTATGCTTTATATGTATGTTCACATTGCTTGATAAAGTTTATGTATGTTAAATGTTTAAGAGTTGGGAATTGAATTGGAATATATAGCATCACTTATTCATCCCCCCTCTTAGTGATTATACCTCTAACAATTTATATTAGAGCAAGACCTTATATGCAAGTTTAACCACTTCAAGGTGATCTAAGGTACAATATGGCTAAGCAATTGAAGAAAGAGAATCAAGAGTTGAAGGCTTAAGTAGAGGTTACTTATGCATTTTTAAAATTAAGTGAAGAAAATTTCAATAAGATCAAGGCACTTATTGACAAGTACAATGGTAAGATGAGAAAGTGTGATCAAGAAGAAGCTTAGAAAAATATCATGGCCTCAAACTTTAAGTCTATTATGGATGAGTACATCAATCTCAATAAGGATCTAGAATCCTTGAAGGCAATCTCAAAATCAAAGGATGATAAAGAGAAGATCAAAATTCTTGAGGATCAATTAAGGGTTACAAAGACAAATATGAGTTCAAAATAATAAGTTTGTAGACATCTCAAGACTCAATTATAAGAGACAAATTCAAAATTGAGTTCAAAGAAAAGTGAGAATGATTATTTGAAGTCCAATATTTATTTTATAAATATTATTGAAAATCACACATGTAGATTTAATGATGACATGGCTAAAGAAGCTAAGAGGGATAAGGAGATTATCCAAGTTCCCAAAATTTTATTAGAGTCTGCAAGTTTAAGTATGAGAGATAAAGTGGATGAGAATGATCAATTGAATACCAATATAGATTCATTGAAGGATGAACATGATAAATTTGTTTTCAAGATAAGCAAAATTGAAGAAGAACAAAAGAGATTAGAATAAGGAAAAGAGGATGGTAGCATGAAAGACAACAAGCCAAATCAATTCAAATGCAAAAATGAAGAAACCAATTAGAAAAACAAATACTTCAAGGTATGAAAGATATTTTAATGGTCATTATTATTCCTATCATAGGTTTGTTCATAATGGAAAAATTGTATAAAAAAGAGCAACTAGTCAACTAGAGGTATGGATAATGTAGTCTGCTATAATTGTCATGACATGGGACATATTGCTAGATTCTACCTCAGAATGCATGGGAAAATACTAACCTAGTTATGGAGACCTAAGACAGCCAAGCTTGAGCATAATGAACCTAAGAGATAAGAAGGTGTGTTTTTTAAGATTCATAATATTAATCAAGTAAAACGTATGAATGATGTTATTTGTTTTAGTTTTCATCAAGTTGGTCATATTTAAAAAATTTGTACAAGAAAGATCTTAAATCATAAGGAGCATGGGCATCCTAGTGTGATGAATAAAGGTCAATATTTGGTATGAAATCCTAAGGAAGTGAAGACAAATAAAACTATTTCAGTTGAGCTAAAAGATTGAGGTGGACTAAATGCTAAATCAAAAGAAGGATCAGATATGAACAAGGTTTAGGAATGCCAAATGAATGTGTCATATATCTAAATAGAAAAGGAGAATCAAAATTTATTTCAATTCAAGCTCAAGGAAAAAACCAAAGTGATAGTTGATACTTTTTCTAAGGTATGTATGGATCTAAAATAACATCATGTTATTGTTGAGCAAGTTTCATGTGAAGAACATTAGTTGTCAATGCCTGGTGATAAAGATTTTTATTTGGTTGAAAAAGTATGTCATGAATATTTGTTATAAGAAAAGGAAAGCATTGTATTGATGACCATGTTTCTTCTCTTAAGGATAAAAGGAAGAATAAGAACTATTAAATGACAAAATAAGGATTGTTTGACATGATAGAAATGAAGGAAAGTCAAGAGTTGTTGTCTGCATTAGTTGACAAGTCTTAAGTAAAGAATGAAGTCATGGATCCATTCAAAATCAATATGGTCATGAGGTAAGACTAAAATTAAAATGAGTGTATGGATATATGGGAGTATCCTATGTTTTGGTACTTTTAGTCTCACTATGTCAAAGGGGTGTCTCTATATAGGCTTTGAGGAGACACTTGATAGCAAGAGGAAGCATGGTGGATACTAGTTGAGCTTTGGTTGATGTTTTAGGACAAGAAAGGTCATATGAAGATGTGTTATTTTACTATGGAAGGACATGATAATATTTATAGGTATATAATCGAGGTTTCCAAGTGTCTAATCAAGGATGGTGAGTTATCAAGATATTTTATTACATAGAAAGTGAATGTTGATCTTGTTCAATTGTGCTCAGGCTATGTTTAGGCTTTTGGTTCAAAATGTTGATTAGTCAAGACAAGAATGATGTGCATAATTTAAGGGGGATCATATGTAAATATTTTCAAATAATGGTGGAGATTTTAATATGTCTTCTCAAGAATATTGATATGATGACTTGATCAAACCAATTCGTGTATTTTGACAAGGTACTGAATCTTCATGCATGAGCAAAGAGAGCTTGTGAGTTTGGTAGGAATATAGGTCCAAGGATTAGAAAGGCTCGAATTCATATTGGTTTTTGTTAAATAAAAAATTACATGAGATGGAGCTTGATGTTAGGGGTAACTTTCTAAGCTCTGTGAGCAGTTTGTTAGGTCCAAAGATCAGAGGTGTCCAAGTTAAGATTGGTGCATGCCAAAGGGGGAGTAATTGATTCATATGCTTGAAAGTCATAAGATTATAGTAATATTTATTATAATCTAATTGATAAAAGATATTTGAGATTATTCAACTTTTGGTTTGCCAAAGTGGATGAGGTGGATTGGTGATGTCAAAATGTTTTCATGATCAATTTTTGGTTATCTGACATGTTGTCTACTATATGTGTAAGATCTATATGCTAGGTATAGATATTTACAAGTGTCATTTGAAGAACTTTAAGTTGTCAAAAAGTTTTTTAGAGTCATCCAAAAGTGTGTGGTATCTTCCATGGATGATGATTTTTTGAAATGGTGGCCTATATGCCTATTAGGTTTGTGAAATAGCTATGGTGTAGAAGTAGAGTTGGAAGATGATTTTTGGCATGAATGAAGAGGCATATGATTGTGCTTTAGATATGTAATTTCAAGTCTTGAATAGTTATACACAGTAAATTCATGGGTGTTTTAAGTTTTAATTAGGGTTCCTAGGCCTCTAGGCAAGGCTAATAAAGATAAGAGTGATCTTTGGTCATTTTATCCTAATGACAAAGGTATGGTTATTCCTAAATGATTTTTTTAGTTGTTTTTGTACATCTTTCCTATTTTAAGATTGGCTTGTTCATCTACTGCTAATCATAGAGGTAGCCTAAAGTGAGAAGGTATAGTGTCAAGTGTGTTGTTTCATCATAGTTGGAGATGTTTTGAAGGTGCTCAAAGGATGCCTTAGCTCAAAATATATGTATGATCAAAGAAGAGTGTAGTCATGGAGCATGTTTGAGAAGCTCAAGGTAAGAAAAGGTACACATAATGTTAGGAAGAGTCTGTATCATCTCTCAGAGGTGGTCCTTTCCTATTATTTATCATTGAAGTATTTCCAAGTCTACAAGATTAGAATTTGAGCCTACTTTATCATTGTGTCAAAGGGGGAAAAAGTGATTGAAGAGAGAGATAGAGACTTAGCATAATATTTGTATTGTTATTTGACATCAATGACAAAGGGAGATATTGTTAGAGGTTTGCCAATGATGTCTCCAAGATGACCAAGGTGGTTGATGAAGTGTCATGTGTGTTATGATAACAATGAGAAAGTGTGCTTTAATGTGCCTCAGTGCTATTGTATTGTTCTACAGTGTTTGATTGAAATAGGTAATTGATATTTGTTATTGATAGCTTGAATATTTATGTCACATTTTTAGGTCTATTAGGATAAAGAGGAAGTTATGAGGAATCCATAGAAGTTTTGATGAAGTTATGGTATGTCACTTGATTATTTGGAATGATAAACATGCATGTTCTATTTTAAGTTAAGCCCAACCATCATAGACCATCACTGCACATCATGCATATATAAATGAACCAACAAGTTTGTGCATTGATTTTAGGTACTCAAAAATTAAACCAAGGTCAAAGGATTTCATAGAGATGTTGTATATAGTTCCAATAAGGCAACATAAAAAATTGGAATCTTGATGTGTTTTATAGCTCGATTTATAAACCTTTAAAGTTTATCTTGTAGACTATGTTGAACCAAATACCATCAATTTTAACTAAATTAAAGTCTGATGTCAAATTGTCTAGATAGATCTAATGATGAGCATTAATCAAATCAAGATCTAACTATGAGCATTTCATCAAACTAGATAATGATCCAAAGGTGTGTATGATCTTGTCAAAAGAGATCTAACATTGTGTATTTAATCAATAGGTCAAATATTGCTCAGATGTGCAAGGCTACCAAGTGGCAAAAGCTCATTGGAATCAATAGGTCAATATGTACAGAAGGCACATGGGGTTGACAAGTGACACTATCATGGAAGTGAGGATATAAGATTGACAAAGAGAATTAAAAGATAAATATTAGGTTAATATAAAAAGGTTGACATAGCATAATTGTTCAAATTTTCTAGGGAGAATGAGATAAGGTCAACATACTCAATGTTTAACCTCTGCTCAGTGACTGTTAGAATTTAAATATTCAAATTTGTGAAGAAAACTAACACTTAGGTTTTGGGATATATATTATGATCTAAGAGTAATTTATTGATGTCTTAAAAAATTTATTTGTAGAAGAATCCAAGTTGCCTCCAAATAAGCTGATTAAAGGATGTGAATCTTTGTACAGTCAAAGATATTGATCTCCAAAGTTGATTGTGTTTAACCATGGTATATAAGTGATCTAAGAAGGATATTTGAGTTTTTCTTGATAGTGTCTTAAAGTTTTAATATTAACCAACTATTTTAGAGTATTATATACTCAATTATTATCATCTATGTGTATTTTGGAGGTTTGATCAATCCATATTCAATATGAACAAAGGCTTCAAAGTTGATTATTTGTTCATTCATGGTATTCTTGTGTATAGAATAATGTTTGAGTAATTTTTGCTTAATAAAAAGAGTGTTTTGGTAATATAAATCACATGAAGAAATCTTAGGTGCCATATAGAGTGGACCCAAGTATTTGAGATTGATCGTATGTCCCTAATTTGCTTGATGGAGTGCTAAATGGGTGAATAGGTCTCTATGAGACCTATAAGGGTTACCAAGGCTTAATTGAAAGGTGTATCTACTTAATTGTGACCCATAGATGCTATGGATGACCTATGATAATGTATTTTAGATATTTATTACCATCTTATATATCATAATGCTTAAGGTAAGTCTTATGACTTATCAAGAAGATAATATTCTTCAAGACTATAAATAGTAGAGACCAAGGCAATGGTTTCTAAACTAGAAGACTTGTGAGAGTAGAGAAAAGAAGATGTGATATTGACAAAAGGAACATTTGAAAGAGAATTTACAAGTAAATAAGTACCATAAAAGATAAAAAAGGATTAGTCATGTTTATATAATCAAGTTTATAAAGGCAGATTGAGTGAGTAAGCCCTAGCTGCTGATTAAGTGAATATGCTTAGTGAATGGATTGAATAGATGAGTAGGTTGAGGAGTGTTTTCATGACCTATATGTTATTTTTATAATTTTATGATATATTTTTTGTAGGTTTTCTAATTATGTATGTGTTAAGAAGTGAAGAGTGATCCAAAAGGGTGTTTTGGATGAATTGCTTGTGTATGCAAATTTTTGAGAGTGTGAAAGGGAAAAATTACAAGTAAGATAAGTAAATATTTAGGTGTAAAATACATCATATAAAATTTGGATATTATATAAAGGTATTTCATTCAGTACTTGGTTGCTTAGGGGGTTGGTTCCTCCTTGTGGGATGGGTGTCTCACTAAACTAAGGGATGGGTATTCTTTGATCAATGGGTCCTAGTCTAAATGTTGGATCTTGTTTTATAGGACTATAGTCCATATTGAAAGTTTTAGTGGTTTTAATTACCCAAGAGGGTTTCCCACATATATTATTTATTCATGTGATGTATGATCTTATGTATGCTTTGGATGTATGTGCTTTTATGTTCATGCTGCTTGATCAAGTTGATGTATGTTGAATGTTTAAGATTTGGTAATTGAATTGGATTATCTAGAATAATTGATTCACCTAACCTAAATTATTTTACCTATAATAATTCTATTTTTTGATACTATCCTAAAAGTGGAACTAATGTCTTAAGGATCATAACAAAGCAAAAATCAGGGATGATAAGCTAGGGGCCTTGAAATTGGGAAAAGGTGACTTGTGACTATTGGGGGTGTCAAAAATAAGGAAAATATGACACAATAAAGATACAAATTACTCAATATGACCATGTTAATAAATCATATAACCATCACTAATACACTTGTGTGAAAGAGCAATAAAAGAAAGTAATTGAGGTTGCTTGACCAAATTAGAGTGTTTACACTAGCTTTAGAAAATGAATATCATCTCATGGAATTTAAGAGGGATTAAAATAATAGAAATAAAATAATAGTTATAAAAATTAATAAAAACCATAATCCATAGTTTTCTAATCTTAAAATAATCTAAGATACCTTAAGAATGTCTTAAGGAAGCTAGTGAAGGTATTTGGAAAAACTCAAAATGTGTAGGATCTAGTGTGTATGGGGTATCAAGTGGATTGGCTATATTTTGAAATATTGAGGATATGGAGGGGGATATAATTATAAATAATATGAATCATATATAAATTATATTTAGAAAATAAATAAAAAAGTACAAATGGATTTTGTCAAATATGTATGCCCCAAACCCAAGGCTAGGTAGGAAGATCCTTTGGAAAGAGATGGAAGCTTTTAAGAAAAGTTTTGAAACTTGGAATTAGATGGTGGTAGGGTATTTTAAATTCCAATATCTCTCTAATGGAAAAATTATGAGTCTCACATAATTATATAGACAACATGTATGATCTTAATTATTTTATCTCTAAAGCAGGCTTGTGAATGTGGAGTTAAGTAGAACTACCTACACTTGGTCAAATAGAAGGTTAAGGGAAAATAATATTCAAGTTAGGTTAAATAAAAAATTATCTATAAATTAGGATATTTAATTGAGATACATATTAATTTCTCTCCATCAAATTGGGTTTGATCATAGTATGTTAATCTTTACTAGGGAGGGAATGAATAAAATCATAAATCAGCCCTTCAGATTTAAAAATTATGGATATACCACCATGGTCTATTAGATTCAGTAAAATATTAGTGGAAATATGCCTTATATGGGATTTATATTTTCATTATGGTTTATAATCTCAAAAAAATTTAAAAAAATCAAAACATGGAATAGAGAGGTGTTTGGTAGCATCTTCACTCAGAAGAAAAGCATTGAGGATGAATTATTAAATATTGAGGAGATTGTCTAGGAGGATTGCCTAAAAAAAGAAAATATTCAATAATAAAATGAAATTATAAGTAATTTTCATAATTTGACTTAAAAATAAGATACTTATTGGAGACAAAAATCTAGATGCTTATGGTTGAAGAAAGAGAAGAATAATAAATATTTCTATCACTCAACTTCTAGAAATAGAAACTCTACCATAATTAGGGATTTGGTCAATTAAGATGTAAATGTGTGTAAGTAATAATTATAAAATAAATATGAAATCATATATTACTTTATTAATTTATTGTCTGGAAGCTCTAATCCAGATCTAAAGAAAGAATAAACAATTTTTGGGCTCTTTCCCAAGATCATTAACTAGACTGATAATGAAGCTTTACAAAACCACCTTCTCTTGAGGAGGTTATTTTATTTATATTTTTCATGGAGTTAAATAAATCACTAGGTATTAATGGTTTCCCCATATTCTCTTCCAACACTTTTGAGATGTTATCTAGCTAGAGTTAGTTTTTCTGGTGCCTAAATTTGTAATTTTAGAACTATCCTTAGAGATTTGAATAAATTTGTTTTTAAATTATCATACCCAATAAAACTAGATCCAAGTAGTTTAAATATTTTAAACACATAATTATGTTCAATAATTTATATATAATATTCATAAAATTTTTTGGTTCTAATAATTTAGCTATTGTCGCATAAGATTGCAATTGAACAAGAATGAGATTTAAACTCTGGTAGACAAATCATAAATAGTATTATCATTTTCCATGAAGCAATTCATTATCTATAAAAATAATGGAGAGTGTTTAAGTTTTTGAAATTATGAATGAACAAAGCATATATTGGAGCTTATTAGATAAGGTTCTTCAAAAAATATGTTTCAATCTAGGTTTCAGGGGGTTGATTACACATTGCATTTCTTCTCCTAATTTTTTTATTTTGATCAATGGGGTTCCATAGGGATTTTTTCCAACTAAAAGAGGTTTGAGGCAAGGTGAACCTATTTCACTATACATATTCATAATTATTTTTCATTCCCTTGGCATAACTCTAACACATGTAATAAAATAGGGAAAAATCAAATGGATCAAGATAGATCCTCACATGGATCCAATCACTCATTAATAGATCCTCGATATCACTTTTGTCATTGGATAAGATTTAGTGGGTGGTTAAAAAACACTAAAATTCATCTTATTATAATAAATATATGTGTTTTTTCATGTTATCAACCTCTCTAAAAGTTTACTTTTCTCCATCCACACCCCATAATGGATTCAAAAGAATATTTTCAAAATCCTAGAATGTCAAGTTTAGAAATTTCCTTCAACCTACCTATGGATGTCATATTTTAGAAGAATATTATTATATAAATTATATTATATACTTATGAATAAAATTAAAAGATAATTCATGGTTTGGAAAGGTAAATACTCTCTCAAGCATGGAAACTTAAGATGTTTAAAATTTCCCTTCAAACCATCCATGTTTACATGATGTCTCTATTTAGCATACCAAGAGATGTTATGGAAAGAGTGAAGAAAATATCAAAGAGGTTTTTATGGTCAGGTTTTTAGGAAATAAATATGTTCCCTTTAGTGTCTTGGGATATATTATACACTCCAAAAATAAATGGCGACCTTGCTCTTAGAAGAATAAATATAATATAATATGCTTTGAATTCTAAATATGGGTGTAAGGTGATGGAGGAAGGATGTTTATAGACCATTATATTAATATATAAATATATATAAATAAGGTAATAATATAACCTTATATTATATGAAATCCTTACCAACATATATGGCTTTTGTAAATCCTTGACTAGAAGTAGATTCATGCTAAAAAAAGGTAGAAAGTATAGTGTGGTAGATGGGAAGAAGGTGTATTTTTTAGATGATTCTTGGTTTTAAGGTTATCCCCTAATATCCAAATATAAATGGAATGAGATGGTCTAGATATTAAAATTGAATATCTATAGCATCTTGAGCTTTTACATTTGAAAAAAATCAATCAGGGCTCTACCCTTGAGTTTTAGACCACCCTAATGTTAAAAGGCATACATTCACCATCTCACTATGCATAAATGGTTATCTATTATTTTGATCCATATAATTATGATAACCAAGGTCTCTTTTACTACATAAAATATTATAACTTTATAAACATCCTTTACTATTAGTTTCATGTCAGTACCTATTTTCTATTCTTCTTGACACTGCTAGCCACATAGGGCCACTAACACTGATGGTAGTGTCTAGATACTTATCTATTTTCTAGTAGACAACATTCATCTAAATTAAATATTTTGAAAACTATGTATTTTCCTAATTTTCTTATTGAACCCTAACATGAGATATTTTAAAAATGAGTGGTATAAATATAATTTTAATCCTTCTCATTCCTTATCTATTAAATACCAAGAAAACACCTACTTAAGCTAAATTAATCAAATACACAATCACTTTACTCTTCCATATTCATACCTATATTCATATCAATCATATGATAGTTCATACCACATGTTTGAATCATTCAAGGATTAGCATTTGACAAATATTTGTCAAATTAAAAAAATAGATCAATGTATACATCTACATATAATATATTGTACCCTTGTGCACATACTTTCCCACACATAGGGAAGAAATATATAAGTATAAGTCCCTCCTTGAGTATTGGATATGTAGGTAGTTCCCATTGATATAAAGGTCTCTAGGATAGCTTAACACCATGATCCTATTAACCCATTTTATAGTAAACTCATTCCAAGGGTGAAGAAGGGTGAACAAGTAGGATTTGGTCAATCAAGAAAGAGAAACAACCTAAATCCTTGATTTGAACACAAAATCATAAATGGGATATAAAACCCAAATTATATATGTTTTTTATTCCATATCCAACCACTATTTCATGCTTGACACATGAGTCAAAGTTGGATAGTAGCATTGATGATATTGTCCAAGTCTGATGGTAGTGTTTGTGGCCATATAAGTATAATTTATATAATATAATGGATGATATAGAACACTAACCCTAAATACTTTACACATTTTTTTAGTCTAGATATGTCTACACATATTAAACCAACTAAGTATCATTGTTCCTTATTTATTGTAATATCTTAAAATAGTTGTACTTTACTATTTTTTAACAATCTTAGTTGTATAATTTTAGAATATTTTTTAATTAAGTTTTGTAATTAATTATCTTATTATAGATTAGTTTTTCACCCTTTTGTTAAAACTAATTTGATATTTATTAACTCTAGATACCCACACATATCTAAATTTATGGTTAATATTTTGGTGAGCCTGACTATTAATCTCAAAATCCTATATTAACCTATGGTTTGCTTATTATTTTCTTGAATTTTAATTTCTAATTTCACAATATTAAAATTTTTAAAATAAGAGTTTATTTTCCTAAAATCATATTTAATATGGATACATCCGTTATCTATTTAATTTTTCCAATATATAGTGATAGTCATGGTTTGTTATGTTAAACTAATCAGAGATATAATCAAAAGGCATAACAAAATCAGTTAACACGAAAATATTTTTTTAAAATAAGATCAAACTTTAATATCTCCCTAAAAATATTTTTGTCATAATATATAATTAGTTTCCAAATACCAACATGATTTTCCCCAACATTTTGTTCCTCTTAAAGCCTATTTGAGTGAAAACTACCATCTAGCTCCCATTATTCGCATAATGCTTATATTGGATTATGTGGTCCATGTTATTATTGTATGAGGATATATGAGTGACCAAACTATTCCACCACATTTTAATATACAACAAGTTCCTCGTAAGCTTAAACTAGTGATTAAAATTAGAGGATATGATATTTTCAACCAATGAGCAATAAAAATGCTAAGATTTTAGTCCTTAAATTTTTGAAATAATCTACTATATATAATGATATCTTATATGAGTCATTGTGTGAATTAAAAGTAAAAAATGATATATAACCATGTTAATTTGTAGATACTATGCAATATCTCAAAAATAATGCAAATATCATTACCTTTGATCTAAAATATTTACCATTAAAAGATATTATTAACCAATATTTATATTTATTCATACAAGTGAATATGCATATCAAGGGAATAAAAAGGGTACTAGTTGATAACACATCTAGTCTAAATATTTTCATCATATAATTCCTAACAACCATAGGTATTATCACCAAAATTATTCAAAACTCAGACATGCATATCAAAGGATTTGATAATTCATGTAGCTTTCCAATTTTCCAAATCACATTAGATGTGATATTGGGACCAAAAATTAGATCCAACTACATTCCAAGTAATGTCTCAATCATTTCATTATAAATTAATTTTAGGAATAACTTGGGTACATATAATGGAGCCATTCCCATATACATTACATCAATGTGTCAAATCCATACATGATGGGACCCTATTCACAATCCCTGTTGATGATGAAACTTTCAAAGTTTGTCAAATGTTACATTCTGACATAGAAGTTATTCCTAAACTCATACCATCAAATCAATATATTCCACTTGAAATCATACCAACTTATGAAATAGGTGAATCATGAAAAATAACTCATTTGGATAAATATTATTGTAATCAATAGCCACTAAGATACACATGGATGCACACTTAGAGAATGAAAGATTACCAAAGGAGAAAATGAGATCAAAACACCAAGAAAACCAAATAATTGAGATTATTTTATTGTTTAATAATGAACAAAAATATGGAAAAAAATAGATTACTATGATAGTGGTGATGAACTTCCTCATGATATGACTAATGAACAGTTACAAAAATTAAGTTCTGATCCACTTGAGCATCTTTTGCATAACTTATTTACACATGTAGGTCTTGGTACATACAATTTAAATTTATCCCCAAAGAATGAAAAATCACATTGATACAAGGTTAAGGAAAATATCAGATGAACATGAAAAAAATTATTATTTAATATGTCCCTCTTGGATACAAACATTAAGTCAACCTTACAATGGAAAAATGTAGATACATCAGTTGAATAATGCAGAGCCTTTTCATAGGACTCCATAATAGATTTTTTAGATCACAATAAAAAAATATGCTTCAACAACTATAATTTATATGTTACTTGATGACAAGATGATAAATTTACATCATAATAGGCATGGATCAACTTCTCAAATCATTTCTAAATATGGGTCACTATTTTTTAGCTATCATTGGATTACTGGCCATAATAAAAATCAATGGGAGGAATTGCAAAACCAAATTCAAAAATACAAAGATGATGGATGTATAATAATCATACTTGAAAGACAAAAATAACCTACAATTTTTTATATTTAAAAATTAAAAGTGTAATTAATCATACTTATAAATGTCCACACCTTGAAGATATAAATATTGTTGTGAATATTTATGGTTTTTACTATCCACATTTCAAGGTGGATATACATAATTGTGTACAATTTACAACACCATAGCTTACCAACATTTAATACATAATATATATGAGCTACATTACTCTCCATTATTACCATAAACTCTTGGCCAATCATACTACCCATAACATCTGGACCCAAGGTTGTTTATACCATCATTTAGGTTGTGAATCAAAACCAAACTTCACTTTTCATCTTGGTTAGTATTGGTTGTCTGAGATGAGTGCAATGGTGAATATTAAAAACATGTGATTAAATTTAAATTTAAAAGATAAATAAATTTATGTACCACATGATGGATATGCTAATAGGCCTATAACAATAGTTGTTGGCAGTAATTTATTTAAAAACTTTGAAATATTGGTAATGAAAAAACATAGATTTTGGTGGCAAGAAAAAGGGCCACAGAGGAAAACAAATAGTTATTTATCTCCAAAATGGTATTAATCATATCCTTTCATTATATTTAAACTTATAATTTCCAAAAAATAATGAAAAAAATCAAATATTCCAAAAATACAAAAATATTTAGTATTCCCAAATTTCACTAGCTCATTAACATCTATGTCATTTACTTTATGTTAGTAGTTAGCATATCACTTCATTCATGTTTACACATATGTTTCACACATATTTTAATGTGATATGGACACACCTAAAAACATGATCTATGTATTTTTAGACGTTGGACATTTCCTCTACTCACATCAGATAGTACATTTTGGGCATCTACTTCTTTGATCATGATTGATACTTGTTACATGTCCCTTATGATCATTTCTACATTATCATGTTTGAGTTTATATTTATATCACATGTATATATCCATACTTCTAAATTTCATAGTGTACTTTATATTATATACTACATAACATTTTTTATAACACATATATGCATGGACTAGTATAATAATATTATGATAGTTTCTCATACTTAATTTGTTCACATTGTCATTTCCTTGAGTACCTTGTATTACTTTATATTTTATTTATTGTCAAATATTTGAATATGTTCTTTGCCTATTGGACATCTGCCACTATATGTTGATTGGGAATTTAAATATTTCATTCTATGATGATTGTACATTAAAATATGCCATTCATTTTGATTATGTGTTATTTGAAAATGCACATTGCATGAGGTCTCCTTGGACCATTATTTTTCATTAAATTGAGTGCTCTTGTATATTTGTTTGATGTCATGATGAGATTTTAATATTAAAATATATATATTTATATGGTCTATATTATGCATTTTAGGAATTGATGTGATCACATACTTCAAGCCTAATTGACATATTTACTTTGACATGTTATCCCTATATAACACATGATTCATACACATTATACAACCACATTTTACTTTTGAGGTAAGGTACCTACCACTTTCTATTTCACTCACCTCAAAATGGGTGAAATATTAGTGGGGGCATGTCATAGAATCATGACCTCCACATTTTTCACAAAGACTATATTATAGTGTGGGAATGTTACAAAGGCATAACCTCCACACCTATACTTTTTCATAGTTTCCAAATTGTATTGGGGGAATGTCACAATGACATGACCTCGACACTTATACACTTACATAGTTTCTCTAGATGTCAATGGGGGAATGTAATAAGAGCATGACCTACACACTCTCATAAATTTCTAATTTAGTTTCATGATTCAAATACACACTTGAGTTAGAATTATATGCATTGCACTAATTTTGCATAGATTTGAAATTAAAAAATTAATGTTTATGATATGTATACTCCAAATCAAATATATCAAACGTGCATATTCCATGACAATGCACCAAAACAGATCAAAATTTTCCAATCATACTACTCACCAAGTTTCACCAATTACACCAAGATGTACTATTATCAAGCCTATTCTATTGTAATAATAGGTTCATTTTATAGGTTGAAGATATTAAATCATCCTATATCACCATATTTATATGATGCATTGATTAAATCACTCATCCTCACTAGATTATATATATATATATATATATATATATATATATATATATATATATATATATTCACACTTGAGTTATATGATTAAAATATAATGATCTCAATTGTCATGTCACAACTCATCCTTACACTAGATTGAGGGAATAATACCTTCTAATATTCCATTTCATATCTTCAAGGTCTAGGTCTAAATATTTTTTAGAGATATAATGATTTATAATGCAACATGGTTTCATCGACACTTGTGTATTCCTTTTTTACTCTCTTTATTTTCAAGCATTTCAGTTATTTCAAATTTTAGATTATATACATTAATTTATACTATAACATGATCTTGATTATAGTTCATACACTATCAAATCACTCAAAATGGGACAAATAAAAGGCAAGGTGTGTTACACACACCTAATTACATATTTATTTCCTTTAACCTAGTAACTTAATCCTTATGAATTACTATAATAAAGGTGAGAAAATGTACTTATTAAAACTAAAAATTTATATCATATCAATCTTATACATTTGAAAAATATCAATCAATACTCTACCCTTTAGTTTTGGACCTCCATATTGTCAAAAGGCTCACATCCACCATATCATTATGCATAAATGGTCATCTCTTAGTCTGATCCATATCATTCTAATGACCCAAGTCTATATGCTACATAAAAATATTAAAACCTGATAAGCATCCTTCATTTTTAGTTTTGAATTACAACCTATTTTTTATCCCTACGAACACTACTAACCACATAAGGACTATTAATTAGTGTTTTGACATAGCCAACAATAGGTAAGGTTGTTGAGTTGTGGAGCTAAAAGCTTCACCAAATGAGCAAGTGCAAAAGTTGCAGGAGTCACATAGTCACCGATGATGGTCAGGAATGGACCAGAGGTTGATGGCGTCAGTCATGGATTGGCCGATGTCGGTCACAAGTAGATAGGCAGGGACCGATGTTGGTCACCTGTGCATCCAAAATCTATTTTCGTGGACAGAATAGAATGTTTACATGATAGGATTAAGTGTTAGTCTTAAGTCTACATCTCTATCTTTAGTAAGACTATTTTGAGCCCTTGATTAGGAGGTGCATCTAATGGTTGTGATTGTATGCTCATGAATCCCTAAAGTTATATAATAGGGATAGATCTTCATAGCTTGTGTGTGTAGAGTAATAGTACAAGAATTGTATATGTGTATCAATCCAAGTGTTGGAGTTGATTGTAATTGAGAGAGAGAACTCTTGAGGGAAAGAGATCTGGAAAGAGATCTATAATTGTATTCCTTCTGTAAAGAGTTTAATACAAGTTTTCAGGGTGGTTTCTTGTATCTCTTATTCTTTGCTATTTTTGATTCTAGTTACTTATCATTCTGGTTTAATTATGTGTTTAGTTGCTTGCACATAGTAATCAAGTTTGTTGGTTGATCCCTACTAACCACATAGGGACTATTAATTAGTGTTTTGACATAGCCAACAATAGGTAAGATTTGTTAGGTTTTTCCTCTCCTAAAAGGAAGAATATCCCATTAGGAAAATGTTCCCTCAAAGTCTAAATATACTAGGTATTCATATATTGGTCTTTACTAAGTAAGCTAATGTGAACTATTCCTTTTAAGGGGTTAGTTTCAAGAATTAAGGTGTAGGTTGTTTTGATTAATATAATCATTTGGAGACTACATAATTCCTAACAATACTTGTAATTTTAAGCCTTAGATAAAAAGTAGACTTTATAAGAATTATATATACAAAGCACAACTGATTTATTTACTAATCTACCATGTTCATAGATGCAACAATGCTACAATGGTGATAAATATAATTTGAAATAATAATCAAGATAAATTTTTAATTTCATATTGATTTTGTTCCTAAACTAACTTGATTATAAATAAAATACAAAAGAGTAAGGATAAAGCGATAAAAAAATCTTGTAGTTATGAGAATGAATCTAAGGTTTGATTGAATAAGATCAAAAAACCAATCTTCAATTGATCTAAACTTAGAATAACTCCAACTAAATATTGTGCAAGAATTTTTGGATATTGATTATGAGAATAAAAGGCATAACCATCAAAAAACATGTACAATAAATGACCACATAATCTCAATAGTCTTCAAATATCAATATTTTCCTTTTATATTAACAAATTTTGGAGTTTATACATTAATCTAGCTATATACTTCACCTTAATAAAATCAAAATCCTAAAAAGAAGAGAAAAAATCTAATCTAAAAATTTGTAAAGAATCATAAAAAGTGTTTGGTTATTTATGTCTCTTTTACAATTCACAAAGAACTAGCTAGGCATAACATCCTCTAATCCCAAAAAATTCCAACCTTGAGAAAGGCTTTCGAAGTCTTGTAAATAGGAGCTAAAAGAGAGATTAAAAATTCAAAATTAAAAAATGGGGTAACATACACATTATATATAAATGTCTAATAATTTAATTAAAAATCATAAATGTAGTTGACAAATTTTGCTATATGCCATGATAATATGAACATAGTAGTAAAATTTGTCAGCTGTGTGTAGTTGGGAGTTATTGGAAATATCCTTGGTTTTCCATTCAGATTTTTTCCATGTCATCATCATAGTAGAGAATGCTTCTTTTCATGGTATATTTACCCTTAGCACCTTTCATCTTCTCCTCAAAGGTACACATCATGTCTATATTTAATGCATATTAGACACATTAATATTCCCCTACAATTAAGTTCTTGTAAGTCATATTAAACACAATCCATTCTCAGGTTTTAATAGTTTTAATGGCTAAACATGCCATCAAATTTAAGCTCGTGTCTTGTTGATATCACTATTAATGTGTCTTATGTTGGTTGGGTTGTTTTGCATAGATAATCCATGTTTTTTTATTTTTCATCTGGGGATTTATATATTTTTACTACTACTTTACTGTTGTGAGCCAATATTTCACCATGTGGTATCATATTGATACCCCAGGGCTCTAATGTTCTGGTGATCTATATGGACCACCTTAAGGATGTGAATTATTGGGGTGTTTTCATGTGGCAACATAATTCTCATACACTTTCTTAGAATACTTATATTTTATGAACACTTATAGATTAATGGGTTATCAGGATCATTCCATGTGGTAGCATCTTGTCAACCTACTTTCCTAGAAGATTTTCTTAGTATGGACTTAGATGGGTTCATTGGGTGGCCAAGATAATGTCACCTGATAGAATCCCACTAATCTACTAATACATAATAATAACTAACTATTTCAGCCCTTTAGGATGGCATACGAATGCCATGTGGCTCTAGCCTGAATTTGGGAAATCAACTATGTTTTAAAAGACTTTTTGAAGGGGTTAGAGCTATCAAGAGCTATGAAATATTCTGATGTGGTGTTAGGATCAACTTTGGCACTTGTGGGCACAAAATGAAAAAACACAATTAGTGATTTTAATTTTAAAATCTAGCCATTAATAAATTTAAATTTAAAATGTTTAAGTCACTCAAATTTAAAATGGCTAAGTCCTTGAAATGTAAACAATACGGTGCAGAAACTTAGCAAGAGGAGACCCTTTCAAATGAATATGAATCCATTTAAAAAAAATTTAAACAGTTTGATGAAATTGAATAAGGCATAAGATGAACATAAATAGATTTTAGGGAATTTAGAGTAACTTGAAGTAGAAATGGATTGGAAAAGGGGGAAATTTAATGGGAATAAAAATTAAGAAAAAAAAGGGTCCCCAATTTAGCTAAAAATGGGGCATGTTCTACAAGCAAAATCAAATGGTGACTCCTATTAGGAGATACTCCTAAGTATCTCAATAATCCATAGTCTTAAGATCTTATTCAAATACAAACATTAACTACATGAAACCTTCCAAAATAAATCCAAAACATAAAGGCATAAAATGTTACTCCAACATATCAAATACTGAACCTCAATTCTTCCTAAAAACCATTGGTATATGAGTTTATGTGATTGAATCAGTTATTTATCAAGCACACACAAATAAATCATATTTGTCTAACTGATGGGCACTACTAAAAGGAGAAAATATTTTATAGTTTGGCTAGGGGGAATGGCATGGGATTTATTTTTTTTCCATCTAGGTGTTTATATCCCTAACAAAGATACCTATAGTCCCTTCCTAAGGCCTTGATCCACTACCAACTAAGTTAGATAGCTTATGGCAGAGGTTGCCAAGATCACCCTTTCAAAGAGAAAGTTTATATTTTTCATCTTAGTTCAATTCTTTTGAGAGGATATTTTAATTCATTTTATCTGTGGAAGGTTGAGGACCAAGCCATAGTCGAGTGATATTTAGAAAGTTCACTTTAAATTAAATAAATGCTAAAAATTGAGAGTTTCATCATGTCTCATCTTTTCTCTTATGTGCATTTGATGATCTTGAAAACAAGAAATGAAGCCTTTCTAAATTCATATGTTCCATTATAAATCATAGGACATCACCATTCTAACCATATAAGTAAAATGTAGTAGTTAATGCAAGTAATTGAAAAAGATTTTTAGAAATTTTGTACATAAGAGTGGCATTGGGGTTGTTCATGGATCATCCACACTTTTAGATTGATCTATTAAGAAGGGGAGGCCAAAGGTCAAAACAAAAAGTTCTACTCAAAAAGAGACATAACAAGGCTAAACCAAGCAGGGAAAAAAATAAATAAATAGAAAATAAACATAGAAGGCTAAAACTAAAACAAAATAGCATATCAAATAAATTGAAAGATAAATTACTTATGGAGATTTTCTAAGCCAATCGGGCATAGAAATAGTTCTTGAGGAATTTTACATTAATGAGCAATGGAACATACCAATAAAACACCTTAGGTAGAAAGAAATCTTGCCCAATATTTTAGATATTTTGTAGGGACCAAGCCATAAAGCATAAAATTTTCCATGTAGTCCCTTTTTTTCATGAGCCTTGTCCCATAATACGACTAGTTCAAAGGTCTTTTCTAAAAGACCTTCACTTTGGTTCATTTACCAAACTAACATTTGAAAACCTCTTGATGCTTATTAAAATGTAGAAAAGTTGCATCCTATTTTTCTTCTAATTACATAAGGTTTAATAAGTGATCTTATATTTCATCATCTATTTCTAGATAATCTCTTATAAATAGTAATGTGGGTACTTACATATTAGTTGGGAAGATAGGATCTTGGCCATATATTATATGATAAGGATAGATCCATAAATAAGATTTGATCTAGTGTTCTATCAAAACATAAATAAAATTCCAATACATTATTCTAGTCCCTTGGGTTTATTTCTAAGATCCTCTTAATTAAATTAAAAAAATTATTGTTTATTGATTCAATTAACCTATTATCTTGTGACTAATAATTTGAATAAACTTTAAGGGTTGCCTGATGATTGTAAGCCCATTAATGGAATTTTAGGGATGATAAATCAAGGCCATTATCATATACCAATGTGGTAGGCATCTCAAACCTAGTAACAATGTACTCCTCCAAAAATTTGATCACTACATTAGTGGTGTAATTCTTGAATGGTTAAACTTCACCCCAATGAGTATAGTAATCTATTTTTATAAGGAAAAAATTGTATACTAAAAATTAATTGGTGTTAATTTCTCCCACTAAATATAACCCCCATTTAGCAAATGGTCGATATTCGATAACCAACTACAATGGCATAGCTAGGGTGCATTCATAGTGTGTAATGAATTATCAGGTGTGACAACTTTGAGCATACAGATTTGCATCCTTGAAAACATGTAACCAATATTAATCTAACCATAGTATTTGATGATATTTAGTACTCCCTAAACCATACCAAGTTCCATATCTTCCATGGAAATTTCTAATTACCATTGTTTTTTCTTCTTTATTCTATCATCTCAAATATATGCCTTCATTTTTTGATCTATAGATAACACCAACTTTGATCATAGAATGGATAATTATTAAGCACAATGATCTTAATTACTTGGAATTTAGGTACCTAAGATACTCTTTATTTAGAAGAAATCCAATTATGGACCATATTCTTCTTCACTAATCTAAGTTCTAGTGTGTACCAATCATCACTTATGATGTCCTACATTGATTACTATTAGAAAATGATTTAGGGATCCACTTCAGCTATGGATTTGTATGTTACTTGTCCTAAAATAATTTTCATCAATTGAAACTCTAGGTCAAACTCATAGAGTATGATCATCCATTTACCACATCTCTTCTACAATTCATTATGCATTAGCAAGGCCTTTATGACTAGATCAAGTACTACAACAAACACTTCATTATGAAAGATGTAATGTTTGAACCCTTTAAAAAATTTGATAAGATCAAAAGCTTACTTATCAATCATGTAATATCTACATTTAATATTTTTGAGTGGGATGATCATAAATAACACCAACCTTTCATCTCTTATTTATTTATTTTGAATTATCAAAACAATGCTAGAATGATTTGAGGCAATGAATAAATGTATAAGGTTTGTGTATAATGTAGACTAATGAGTACTAGCATGTATATGATGATATCCTTGATTTGGTTACAAAAAATTCACCTTAGTAGTCCAATTAATTTAAGTGTACTTATTCAACATGTTATTTAAGGGCCTAATTATCTTAGTAAAACATAAAATAAATGTCTTTATGAAGTTAATATTACCGAAGAATATTTTTTATTTATTTTTTATTGGTAGGAAATGGGATATTTAATATTACCTCTAATGTACCTATGTCTATGGTTATTCCCATTTTATAAATGATATGACTTATCAGTTTGCCTTCGATTACCCTAAATATACACTTTTTAGGATTTAATGAAACCCCAATGTCTCTACATATTTATAGCACTTTCCTTATATCCTTTACATTATCTTTAATTATTTTGAATAATAATATCATATCATATCATACATGTACAAAACTACACTCTTGTCCATAATATCTTTTAATGCAATGTACACTACCCTTTGAAAGGTATCACATGTTCAATCAAGCGAAAAGGCATTCTTATGTATACAAAGGTGTCCCACTTAATTCTAAAATTTGTTTTGATTTTATCTTCATAATTGAATACCATTTGATTATATATTAAATAACCATCAAGGAATGACATCATTTTGGCACCATTTATAATCTACAACACTTCATCCAATGAAGGAAAGTGGTAGTTATCCTTTTTAGATGTTTTGTTTGAACTATAAAAATCAACACAAAGTCAAATATCTCCATTCTTTTTCCTCACCGACACTAGGTTTGCAATAAATCTAGAATGTTTTTCCAAGAAAATGATCCTTGATGTAATTAGTTTTTCGACTTCTTTGAAGATTAATGGATCCAGTAGTTTATTGATAATCTTTTGCCTATGTCTAAAAGGCTTGGCTCTAATATTTAAGGAGATAGTGTGTTTCAAGATAAAAGTGTTAAAGACCTTTATATATTCATAACTCCATGAAATAACATATCTAAAATCATTGATGGTTTATGCAAAACCTTATTTCTCTTATGGGGTACAAGTGGTGCTTAGAAGCACACTTTTCACCTCATTTGCATTACCCAAATTACATTTCTTTTTATACATGCCCTTAACAAGGGTCGATAGATATTTGACCTTATATTATTCCATGCCAAGTAGCCTCTCAAATGATACCATTCCCTTATGTATGTTTTCTATCTTAAAATTCATCATCTCATCTTCATCTATTTTGAAGTCATCTTGCCATATTCATAAATAATTTGATATACAAACACTTCAATTTTGGTGATGAAGTCTAAAATGTGTTGGTTATCATTGAAGACTTGGAAATTGTTAATATTATCTAGAATTAAATGGGTAATACTATATATACTCTAAATATTCTCATTCTTGAATTGGAATTGGGATATAAAGTGCCCACAATAGTGGCCAATGCATTTCTTATATATTTTTTATATCTAGGCAATGTTTGAATGCCAAATGCATTAAAAATATTTTATCAAGTGTCATACCTTGTTATGATATCTAAAAAAGTGTTTGGCATTGATTAATATTGTATCCTTACTTGTTTAACCACTAATTCAAAATTATCTATCACTCTGATGTTTTTCACTTTCCTTCTAAGGGAAAACTAGACTCTGTGGACCAGTGCCTCATACTTGGCCACATAATTGGTACACACAAATTTTAGCTAGTGTGTAGCTAGATAATGTTTTACAATAGGATTAATCAATTCAAATATAGTGCTATAAAAAAATTTAGACTTGGAGACATCAAAATTTAGTATCTACAAATTAGATTTTATTTTGCATGTTGTTGATTAGTATGAGGGAAGTGTTGTTGCAATGTTCTTCTCTTGGTGAATTTTATCACCTTTAATTGAATATACATTTTTATTTTCATCTAGTGAGGGCCTATTGATTAGATATCCTATACAAGGGGAATGTCTAGAGATATCTAAATTTGTCCTTATCTCATTGGAAGAGCTTGAGATGAACTCTTCACTCCCACTTAGATTATCTAGCCTTGTGCCTTCATCTTTTAAAGAGAAAATGCCTAGTATTTCAATTGAAAAATATGTTTTGGATAAGTATCCCATGGGAAAAATATGATAGAGCTATCCATCATGGTCATTTCATCTTTTTAAGATCATAAAAGTTCTTCATTTCTACTTAAATCATTATGCTTCAGAATTTCACATGCTAGAACTCAATCCTTAAATGATATTATCTCAGAAGCACCATATAATTTGTAATAAACCCTTAGGGTTAACTAGAATTAGGTTTAAAAAATTACTCATTAATAAATTACATTAATTAATTTCATGTACTAAATGCTCTTTAACTAAATGCATCATTTGTGTATACTATACTATTAACCATCAGGTTAACTTTTTGAATTATTTAGCTAATGATTACTATATAATAAATACTAATTATAAATTACTAAATTACCTAATTTAATACTTTAGCCACTGTTGATTTAAATATCATAATAGATATAAACATATACAACCAACTACTGCTATTATATAATTATCATCAAATAGTACAAGTATACAATATTATATATATGAATATCAAAGTACATATATATAATGTTCCATAGAACATACAAGTCCCAATGAAGTCATTAATATCCAAAATTAATCCTGAGTAAAGCCTCTATTGGCTGACTACTGGAAGGGGTGCGAGAGTATCATCTGAGTGATTTTCCACACCAACCATGGACCATTAATCCCCCACACAGTCTTCCAACAATGGAATGGCCCTCCCTTC
Organism: Torreya grandis; assembly: GCA_037957365.1. NCBI lineage: Eukaryota > Viridiplantae > Streptophyta > Pinopsida > Cupressales > Taxaceae > Torreya > Torreya grandis. The sequence continues at coordinate 43,785 of JARHVA010003612.1, forward strand.
ATAGATGGGTTGATAGTGACAGTGTAGAAATCAAGAAAGTCAACTACTAAAACCCATATGTTGTAATATAACTATCACATGGAACATATCATAAAGAAATATGTTCTAACATGATATCATGAAATACATGCAAACTAAATCAAACAAATGGATTGAAAATGTTCAACCATAAATATTAATTTGGACAAAGTTTTAATATAGTTTAATATCTCAAGATCAGTCAAATTCACACACACAACTCATTTGATTAACTTCAATCCATTTATTAGTGACACTAAGTAGTGAAGTCCATCTCACCTACTTGATTAGAGTCATTAATACTAGATTCATTTAATTATTAATAATACTTAAATAAAAATATTTAGGTACTATATTTCCATATAAAAATTCCACAACATTAATTAATACAAGGAAATCATTAAATACCATACATTTCATCACATGCCTCTAATTGTTATAAATTAGCTAACTGAATTTTAGATACATAATTTTACATAAAACAACTAATTTATTCAACATATGAACAAAAAAAATAATCATTTAATTCTCCATCAAATTCAATGATCTTTTTCTTTACAATCTAACTTTCAACTAGGTTCAAATTTCTCATAAAATACTAATCAAGTACATATAAAAATTCTTGTATTCATAACTATTCACATAACAGTCTATTAATATATCATGAAATCCTCATAATTTATTATGTAATAAATAGTCCCTTTTACATTATAAATCTCCATCCATTACTATTATTTAAATATTCATGAAATAACTATCAAGATACAAGTATTTGATCAAAATGAATCAAAGAAAAATTTAATACCATGTAAGATTAATATGAAAGTTTATGTGTATACAGCCCTATAAAACCTTAGATACTATTTAGGCTTAATATTAATAGATATAAAAATGATATGTGTGTGTGTGTGTGTGTGTGTGTGTGTGTGTGTGTGTGTGTGTGTGTGTGTGTGTGTGTGTGTGTGTGTGTGTGTGTGTGTGTGTGTGTGTGTGTGTGTGTGTGTGTATGTATGTATGTATGTATGTATGTATGTGTGTGTATGTATGTATGTGTCAATTTGAAATAAATCTATTGACCTCATAATATGTGTGTGTGTGTGTCTGCACGCACGCACGCACACACACACACACACACACACACACACACACACACACACACACACACACACACACACACACACACACACACACACACACACACACACACACACACACACACACACACACATGCGCGTACGCACGCACGCACACACACACACAAATGTATATGTATATGGATGTGTGTGTGTGTGTGTGTATTTTTGTATGTGTGTGTGTGCGTGTGTGCGTACATGTGTGTGTGTGTGTGTGTGTGTGTGTGTGTGTGTGTGTGTGTGTGTGTGTGTGTGTGTGTGTGTGTGTGTGTGTGTGTGTGTGTGTGTGTGTGTGTGTGTGTTCACATTTTATGTTTAATAAACATTATAGTCAATCCACTCTAAACAACAAGTTTTTAAAACAACTATTCAAAAAACTTAAGACATAAAACACAAAATCAATGTTCCTATTCAACTACCCAATCAAAAACATAAGTATCAAATGTTTCATATTATCATTATAATAGCTAAATGCTTAACTCTATTACATTATGTTATCACATCTGAATCGATCCCCCAGCTATTGTAAAAATCAAAGCATATTAATTTCCAAAATACATTTTATTTTAATAAAATACAGTCATATAATTATTGAAATAATTAAACTATAACCCAAAATGTTTAATGCATCAAACTTTATCAAAATATAAGTCTCTACTAAACTATTAAAGTTTAAATTAACTTCCAATCCATATTTCATAAATAGTAAATGCAAATATACCAAATGGTTTGAATTTCAAAATAAATTATAAGTAGCTACAACTTGAATAATTCAATTACCAGACCCAAGTATATACATAGCCTTAAAGTTGTTAAATAAAGGGTGACTTCCAATAAAACAATCATACAACCCTAAATAAATTGTATTCTTGGTAACTAAACATGCACAACCATTAAATGTTAAGTCTTGGGGATCATTTGTACTCAACCTTATGGATGGATCGAACCCTCTCCCTAGGGTTGTTTATAAATGAGCCTCTTATTTATTTTTTTATTTTTTCAAGCAACTTGGAATGTTATTCTAATTAATAAAAATATTAATCAAATACAACTTTCCTTAACCTAAATGAAATCTATATTTCAACTTAAAAAGGGTACAATAGATACACAAATGTGTACAAAGATACATTAGGGTTGAAATAGAATTAACCCATTAAAAATCACCTTGAAAACAACCTCTATAAATTTTAATGAATTATTCATGCAAACTAAAGCATCAACATCAAATTTTATAGCTAATCATAACCTAACTTCATTATAAACAAAATGCTAACCTTAGGTCCATAAATAACTCTTGAATGAAATGGAATACACAACCATTTACAAAAAGGGTAGATTTTTATGTCTTTGGCCCTATGGATGGGTTGTACCCATCCTTACGGTCAAATATGTATATTTTTTTAATGATATTACTTCACAAAATAAGTATAATAACAATAATATATCACAATTATATGGAAATATAGCAAAAAATATAAATAGTATATAATCCACTTCGAGGGGGCAACCTCTAAAATGCTTGCAATAACAAATTAATACTCTAATATGATGATGAATAATTAACCCTACCTCCTATTTATAGTCTACCAAGGCCATGGAAAACCTATGGTTGACATAATAATCATATGAGTGTATAAATACATGTAAAATAATATGCAAAAGGGTTATGCAAGCCAAAGTTAGCTACACATATCCCTAAACATGCCAATAGTTAAGGACATAAAATGTTCCTCTAATTCAAAACAACATTATCCTCAACATTAAATAAATCTCAGATGTTTTTTCATGAAATATTCATCATCTTAGGTAGCATCTTTAGAAGTAGATTCTTCCATTTGATCAGATACTCTATAATCATTCTAGATTATAGCTACTTAGTACATGTTTAAAGTATCGCTTCAGGATCAAGAATAACCCTTCCTTATTCATCTAATTATTATAAATTTTTTGAGTGGTAAATTTGAGTCCAACAACCTTCTTAAGGCAAGATACATGAAATACTAGATGAATGAAAGTGGATGGAGTAAATTCCAGCTTGTAGGCCACACTACCAATTTTCAATAAGATTTGATAAGGGCCATAATACTTTGGAGATAGCTTTTTATCATTTATATATTTCTTCAAGGACATATGATTATATGGATGCAATAGAAAAAATACCTAATCACCAATTTCAAAATTCTTCTCACTCATGTGTTGATCTGCCTATCACTTTAAGTGATGCTAGGCCAAAGCTAAATTTTCACACAAATTAGTAAGGACTTCATGTTGATGTTGAGGGTGTTCCTCCACTACATGCACATTTGGGTGGGAGTTCAAAGTTAAATTGAGGGATGGAGTATGTTATACATCTAATTCCATAAAAAGAGACATTTTGGATGAACTATGAATTTAATTATTATACCACTATTCATCTAAGGGAAGGCACTAAACCCATTTATCCTATTGATCTTAATAAAATAATGAAGATACCCTTCCAAAAACTTGTTGACTACCTTAATTTGTCCATCAAATTGAGGATGATAGGATGAGATATGATCCAATTGGGTTCCCAAACATGCAAACAATTATATCAAAAAATTACTAGTGAATATGGGAACTCAATCACTGACAATAATTTTTGGAGTAGCATGTCATTTTTGAACTATATTTAAAGATAGAATCTATTATATTAGCCACCAATGTTTGAGATAAAGAAAAAAAAAATGAGAATATTTTATGAGTCTATCCACAAAAACCATGATAACATTTCTACCTTCAAATCATGGTAACCTAGTAATGAAATCCATAGAGACCTCTTCCCATTGTTGATTAAGGATGGATAAGGGTTGTAAAAGACCTAGGGTTTTAATGGTTTCAATTTTATTTTTTTGATAAACCATACATTTGGAAACATATTTCTATACATCCCCCTTTATTGGTTCCCAAAAAAATTCTTCTTAAATCTATGATATTTTTTTAAAAAGCTTGATTTACTATCAAGTGAAGATGCATGAAGTTCTTGAAGGATTTTTTATTTGAGAAGAGAATTCTAACATAGATATAATCTATCTTTGTACCATAATGCATTCCCATTCCATGTAAAATTTTCAATCCCATATGAACCCTACTATATATTATGAATCAATTCATCGGTAGCATTGTCATTCTCCCAATATGACCTTTCTTCCTCGAGTTAGTCTACATACTAAATGGTCATGACACATATCAATGCCTCAACTGGTTCATCTCACCTAGATAGTGCATCAACCACCACATTTTTTTTCCATTCTTGTACACTATTTCAAAATCAAAGCGTAACATTTTTCTCACACATATTTTATGTTATTTAAAATATAACCATTATCCCAAAAACTATTTAAGGCTATCATGATCAATTTTTACCTAAAATTTATGACCTAATAGATAAGGTCCCCATTGTTTGACTACATGTAGAATAACCATCATATCTTTCTCATATATGGGTTTGAGCCAATTTTTAACATTCAAATGATGGATTTAAAAGGCAATGGCCTTACCTTATTGCATAAGTACCACACAGATACCATATCTAGATGCATCACATTTAACCACAAAAGTTTAAAAACAATTTAGAGTAGCCAATATCATATTGGTGCACATACCCATTTTTATTTGTTCAAATGCCTTGGTAGTTGTATCATTCCACTATAATGAGTTTTTATTCAATAAATAAGTGAGAGGTGATTTAATATTATCATATTTTTTGACAAACCTATAATAGTAACCAATTAGCCCCTAAAATCCCCTTAGTTTTTTTAGTATCTTAAGAATCTTCCACTCTATTTGGCTGGTATTTTTTAGGATAAAATTTTACTCCCTTAGGTGATATAATGTAACCCAAATAATCCACTTCTAGAAGTCCAAAATCAAATTTGGATGGTTTAGCATACAACTAGTGTTGCTCAAGAATTGAGAGTACCCATTTCACATGATACAAGTGGACATACCAATTTTTTTGTAAATAAATATGTCATAAAAGAAAATAAGTAAAAAATTGCTCAAAAATGACATAAAAACCATATTAATCAAACTCTAAAAGGTTTATGGTTCATTGGTGAGATAATTAACCAAAAAAGTTTCTCCACATAAGAAACTTTAATGAATATGGTTTAAAGAAGCTAAGCAGAGTTCTGGTTAATGAATGATCCAATCCCAAAAAGAGTTGATCAACTTCAAGGGGAGAACACAAGTCACCCACAAAGCTTTTGAATCACTTTAATCAATCTTAAATAATTAATTTGATGATTTTCAATGAATCAAACTATAAAGGTACATCACACCAAGAATAAATAGGTCAATCTAGTTAGACATTTGATAAGTGTAATTGGGAGGTCAATAAAGGTTCAATAATTATATGAAAATAATTTTATTTGTGCCATAAATATCCTCTACAAATTTGGTATCTTGATGAGTTTTCTATCTCAAGATATAATCCTTCAAATTTGAACTAGCAGAGTGGGATGTGCATGGGGATGTCAAGTTAAAACCATGGGAAGAAGCCATTTGAATTCAAATATTTTAAAAGATCCTAAGGTTGAATATGGATCCAAAAAGTGTCAAAATATTTCTTGATTGAATCAAGATCAATAACATGTAGATAATAGCTTGATACAGTGGGACCATAAAGATCAACAACACATGTTCAATCATGAAATCAAATATCAATAGTGAGTTCAAAGTATTATCCTAAGATTGAATGTGGCAATAATAAATGGCATAATCATGGTGAATTAAAGTATAAAAAGTGTTCATTTGATCAAGATAATCAAGACCAATGATGTACATTCAACCCTATAGAAAACATCAACATTTTACATGAGGTCAAAATTCAATGAGCCCAGATTGCATGAAAATATTCCATGTGGTGCAATCATGTTAATAAAATGAAACTTAAAAAAATAACTTGAGGATAAATGCAAGGCTACTAAGTGTCATGATCTAGAGAGTAGATAGAAGATCAATGGTAGTGATTAAGGTAAAGCCCAAAAGACTCTTGTGAGGATAAATAGAGCATATTTGATTAAATATTTAGAAGGCACAAGATGAGGACATGTGTCCAAGCTTGAAGTTATTAGGTTTTAAAAGGAGATAAGTGGCTTGAGAGGATACCACAAAAGTAGACACATCAGATCAAATATTTTTCCACCCAATTTGGTGAATGCATAAATGCAAGATTAAATATGAATCTAAGTTGCTAGGAAAAAACCCTACAAATTTTTCTAACACCATTAAAGCTATGTTAGGCCTTTTAAAAGCCTATAGACATGGATTTTAAATATTTTCATGATTAAAGAGCCAAAGTAGCCTATGGGTCTTTATTTGAAATCTTGACCATCTATAAACCAATAAATGGGATTGGTTTTCATCAACATTAGACCTATGTTAGGAGTTTATAGTAATGAAATAATGGTGATAGAGAATGAATTTAGCATAGGGCCATGGTGATTATGACAATTATGTTCTAAAGGGACACTAGAAAAATAAGTTCAAGTGACTGTCTAAATAATGTAAAGGGCATATCAAGAAAAAGCATGGTGTGATAAGCTCAATAAGTAGATAAATATTTTGGAACATGAAAAGTCCAAATGGAGAATTAAATGAGGTTCTAAAAGTATTTAGGGACTTTCCCATTGGAAGTATCATGGATCACTACTATCAAAGGATTCTTGTCTTCTAGCATGTTTTCTAAGCCAATGAGGGGCTTGAAGTTATTTGGAGCTAATGAATGTCTAATTGGGAGGTAGGATTAATGCCAATAGATCAAAAGGTGGTTAGGACTACATAAAATTGGTTCAACCTCATTCATTGACCATTTTTTTCTCAATCCCCTCTCTCTATTCCCCTCTTCTCCTATATCACCCATTCTTTCTCATTTTTTTAGTATCTCAAAGAATTTTCATTTTTTTTGAGATAAAAAACTCTCATTTGATAAGGATAAAACCTATAAAAAAATTTATGAAAGACCTCTTGGAGAAATAAATATTTTTGTTAGCCATATCTTGCCTCTAAATTATGTTTAATAAGCTTATGCATGATGGCATTGTGAAGGAGAATCTTCCATGTCCATTGTCCTTCTTTCTTGCCTTTTTTTAGGTGTTTTCAAGTAAGTTTTAGGTATAGACTTGTGTTCTTTCTACCATTAATGAATACCTAGTATGAGTCTTAGAATTCTTCTTTGCTTCTTTAATTAGTTGGTGAACCTAGTTCATGAAACACTAGTGCATATTAGTTAGATTGTGATATTGTGTGAGCTATCATTGTCTTAAGTTTCATCACTATATTTTTCATTCTTATGTGAGTGTCTCATTTAATTTGATGAATCACCTTTTAGATTACTTAGTAACCCTATCACCCCTTTCAAACCATTTTACAAGAAATTAATTAGTGTAGTTGACCCATCAAGAGGAATCTGGCCTTTTCCATAGGTTCAACCTCACCATAGGAAACCCACATATTGAGGTTCTCCCAATATTGTGGCTTAGTGAGAGGGATCTTGAAGAACTGCCCCCATGGGTGTAGATTAATTTTAGAGTAGTTTTTAGCATGCTCAATGGGATAGACTTTCAAATAAATATTGGTCAATTTTGATTAATTTTTAATGGTTATAGATTTCATACAATAGTATCTACTAACTCTAAGCAATACTCAACATTTTGGTGTAGATGAATAACTATCTTTCATGCCAAACGTAACTACAAGATCATCTCTTAAAGGTATTAATTTTTAATTTATTGAATTACCTTTGAAATTAGTAAAAAGGTTAAAATTTTCTAATACACATCCCTATAAAGGAATATTTCCTCTTAAACCAATTTAAAAATCTACCCCTACAAGAAGATATTTGTTAGTCCCTTTCAATGCCATGGCAGCCCCTAGAGCTTTCCCTTTTATGGACTTCAATGGTCAAAGTTCTTAGACCTCTAGCAGTATGATCCTATACCATTATTGAATCTTATAAGTGTGCCTTACTTCACTAGATACCACTCTACAACCCCTTCTTAACACCTTAGAGACATAGCCAACTTCTGTAATATTCATGACATAACTAAGGAAAATATGGATAGTAGGCTATTGGCCATCTCTTTAAAGGGTAAAGCTTTTGACCGATACAGAAATCTTACTACCAACTCTATAAAATCATGGGATCATTTAGGTGATGCATTTTGTGAGAGATGTGAATAAAATAGTGACCATTTGTCACTTGTAGAGCAACTAACCACAATCAAGAGGGATCCTCATGATTTTATGCAAGATTTAAATAATAGGTTTCAGAGGACATGGGATAGGATCCCAATCTCTATTAGGACTAATCCAAACTTTGATTTCTATTACTACTTAAAATCCCTCAATATTGACATTGCAATAATGATCTAGTCTATGGGATGAAACACACTACCAAATACTTATAAGGTGGCAATTAGAGTAGAAAATTATTTATTTCAAGCTAGCAAGCTTACACCTAGACCACCAATGCCTTTATTCCCTAAGATTAAACCACCTACTATCATCATTCCTCCCATAGTTTTCATTCCTCTTAGGCCAACACTTGTCATATCTACACCAAAGTAAGAGAAGGCTTCAACTAGTCAATCTAGTGACTCCCAATAAAATAAGAAATTTTAAGATCTTAAGAGCATGTTTCAATAATTTTTAAATGAATTGGTAAATTTGAAGAAGTAGAAGGGCCCATTATAATAGACCTTATCAATATCCATATCAGTCTCATTAATAGTCTTATCAAGCAAATAGGCCACCCTATAAAGGATATTTTTTTAGGACAAGGCCAACAATAAAGCCAAGGACAAAGGGTAGCCTAACTATGATAAGTAGAAAAATTATAATCCAAATGCTACAATCACCTCTACTAATTTGGTCACTACTCAAAATAACATTTATCAAGAATTAATGGTATCATGCCTTAGAATCAATCTTTTAGTCAATCCATTATCCCAAATACTGAGTTCAATCAAGATTTTAATGAGCAATAGAATCAAGGTGCTAGCTATGGATACATCAAGCTCTTATGGCTTAGAACACAGAATTACCTAAGATGATAAAACTATAAGATCCTCAGCAAGTTCAAGGGCCTAATTAATAACTAAGCCATTTGGGTGTTACAATGGTTAACTATGAGCAAGAAGAATGTTATGCACTAAATCAACAAGCTCTTTTTAGTCAAGTATACATTCCAGTGGATGCTAATACAAGATTAAAAAGAAGGAATATGGATGGTAAATAAGAAGTAGTCAAAGAGATTCCTACCATTACTCCTTTAATATCAAGTCCAAAGGAACCTACGGTTGCCCTAAGGGTTCTAATAACTCAAAGGAATCAGAACCAAATGACCACCTTGGTAGCCCAAAACTCACAAGTTCGAAGTATAGTTATGGATCCCAAAGCACAAGCAAAAAATGGTGGTTTACCCATCAATATTTTTGAATAAATGAATAAAACCAATGTGATTGTTCCAATATGGGACATGCTTTCTATGCCTATTCAGGTGGATATTCTTTAAGAAGGATTGGAAAACATCAATTTTTATAAGAAGCCACTAGGTAAAGAAAATGTATTTCTCACCAACACAACCAAAGGGCCTAATAAATGGAAATCAAATAAGGTTGTCAAACCTCCTCCCTTATATATATTTTTTATCACTGTTAACTCTTTAGTACATAATTTCTTGGTAGATAGTGGATTAAGTACTTCAGTGATGCCAAAGTCAATAGTTGATTAGCTTGGTTTAGAGTATGAGTCCCAATATAAGGCATTTATGTATTTTTATGGATCTTCCACCAAGACATATGGTATTATCAAAGGGCTCAACTTGACCCAACATGCTTGTCCTAGTTTTTTCAATGGCTCAAGAAGTGTTGATTCTAATTTTTTCCTATGTTTATCTAGAGAATTCATAGTAAAAATTAGAGGTTATCTAGTAGTAAATTGGTCCTACATGGATTTTAGGGAAAGGTATGGGACAAAGGTGTTAATAAATGCTGATCCTATTACATAATTTCACATAGAACTTTATGGGCCAAATAACAAAAACATCAACTACACCATCCTTGATGAATATGAACACCTATTTGGTCAAGATATAAACACTCATCATAAAGAGATACCTGAAATGTTATTACATGAGTTATGTAGTGACAATAAGATAATAAAACCTTTTTAAGGTGTTAAATAAAGAGACATGGGGGTATGTGAACTAGGAATTTGACTAAGAAGAGGAGATTAGTATGGTGTTAGTGAATGAAACCAAATTAAAAACACACTAAGATAACATCTTCATGCCTAATTACTAGGGTGAGATTAATAACAAAAAAAATGACAAACATAACTAAAAATTAAGGAAAAACACAAGAATTAATTCACCTTCCTTGGATGCTCCAAATGCCTTTGTAGTAGTGGCTTTCTCGGCTTGTGCTCATTAAGTCCTTAGTAATGGAAGCTTGGCTACCTACATCTCTCCTTGTCACCTTTGGCTTATGGCTTGGCTTGGAATAAATTTGGCATGGTAACATAGTTGCATGAATCTTTTTAATCAATTATGCATTATAAATTTTCATAATCATGTCTTAGAAATGATGTTCATGGCCTCTCTATTTATAGATTTTTGAGAATGTCTACAATCAACCTGAACCATCCATCCTAAGATTGAGATGTGCGGTTAAGAATTAATTAAATTTTTGTAATTAAGTTTGTAATTATCCTCATCATGACATTGGAAGAAGGGGAAATTAAGAGTCATGTAGGGTATCATGGAAGGCATTGATGAGGCATGGAGGGCATCAATCCTAATATTTGTGGCATTTATGGCCTAGGGATGTCTTCCCAAGAAATGAGGTCACCTGATGATGTAAATATTCAATATTCATTTTCAAAACAAATTATTATAAAGTTTCCATGGAATTATTGATTAGGATCTAATTTGGTTTAATTAGCTCTTAATCATGTTTAAGCACTTTATGCACAAATTACTCAAATTGATCAAAATGCCTTGTTCGTGGTCCAAAATTTGACTGGATTGGAATTAGAAGTCAATGTTAGATGCGTTGGAATATTTATCCCATTTAGGATGTTACCAATAAAAAATAATGAAGGCACATGTTTTGTGAAAGGTATTTGATAGAAAAGAGTAATCCAGAGCACTTAGGTGTAAAATTGGCATTTTGACTGAAAATGATTTGATCAAAGTTAGCAGGGCCATAAATTGTATTACCCCATTTAATGATACTTTTAGCCAAAATTGGCACTTGAATATTCTAGTTTCACATCATTTAGTGTGTTTTAGTTTTTTTAGGCTAAAATATGCATTTTAGGTGGAAATTGGTCAAAAGCCTGGTTGGAGGTCGTTAGTGCCCAAATTTAGGTGTCTACAGTTTGACCCTATTTGGGAAGGCATTGAAAAGGTCTTATATGCCTACCATTTAAATGATGATAAACTAACTTTATGATGCCCCCTCAAGGGAATAGCTGGAATAAGTAGGTCAGCAAATAGTCCCTCAAAAAGAAAGAAGTGAAACAAGAGGACCAAAGAAAGGAAAGATGGAGTGAAAACACAATGATATTGAAAAAGTAGTCAAAGTAATTAAGAATGTAATTGGAATAGTGCATAATGGTTTTTCCCAAAGCTAGCTATAATCATTATAACCCAATAGTGGCAATGTGGTATGATAACATAATGGTTTGCCCAAAGGTGGTTATAATCATTGAGAAGATGGAGCTTCCCCAGTTAGGATAGATAAACAAGATAATAACATGCCCCTGTATGGGGAAAAAAAGGGAAGTGGTGACAACATAGTGATTTGACCCAAAGTGGTTATAATCATTGAGAAATACAAGTAGGATGGTGTGCAATGATTTTCCTATATGTTTTTATAGTCATTGGACCCTAATTATGGAAAACATGATAAAATTGGTTGAGGATGATTATAATTTGACATAGAGGGTAATGATGAATTGGAACAACCTACTAGTAGGGAGATACTAATCTAGACTAATAAGGATTGAAATTATTCTATGTTTAATTACTATGTTTGGGATATGATTAGGATGAAATTAGGATGTCAATGCTGAAGAGATGTTGACGTTAGCTTTACTAAATAGACTTCTTGAAGTTGAGTTTTGTTGTAGCATGTGTTGGTAGACATCATGGTATAATATCATGAAGACCTAACTAAAATATGCATGAGGATTGACTCCCATAATCCAATACTTAATAGAAAATAATGCACCAATGAGAGAAACCATAATGACAATGTAAATAGATGAATATGGATGGATTAAATTGTAAGTGTGGGCAAGGAATCACCCAATGAACACACTCAAACTGAATCAAGGCAAAAATGCTAAAATAAAATAAATAGGTAGACAAACAAACAAAATAAGTAGAAATAAACAAACAAATAATGTAATAGAAATCATATGAACATTGCCCCTAGAAAAATAAGTGATAACTAAACAAATTAAAAAAATGGGGGAATAGAAAAAAAAGGGCGGTGGTTAAGTTGTCTCCATATGCACAAGGCAAGTGGACACTACCTACATAGTTCCATGGATGTAATATACAATAAAAAACTTCAAGCCAAATGTAGTTCTCCAAAGGAATAGGAAGAATTTGACAAATAAGAAAAACAAATAGAATGGATGTGATAGAAGAAGAGGAATGGTCTTTTAAAATGGTAAGTGTGTGAGAGAAAAGGCCAAAAAGGATGGGGAAGCTAAGTGACAAGTAATTTGTTTATAACTTAGTAAGGGTTCCTAAAATCCTTAAGGCAAAGAAGTGGCCAATGTTTTTATTTTTTTCTAATGTTTCTTCAAATGTTTTTGAAATTTTTTGAAGTATCTCAACTTGATCAAGAATGATGAGACACTAAATTTTTCAAGCTCTCAAAATAATGACAGCATTTAAACTAAGGTCACTCACAAAATGATGAGAGCATTCAAACTGAGGTTATTCATAAAATAGTGAGAGTGATCATACTTAGATTGCTCACAAAATGATGAGAGTGTGGTGGAAAGGGTGACTAAGCTTACCTCAACAAGTATCAAGCATTTCCTATAGAATCCTAGAGTAGGACCTCAAGTCACTGCAGTTCTACCCTTATAGTGAAGAAATTCGACTAGTGTAGTAGCCAATTCAAACAAAATAGGCACAGTTGGTAAAAAGGTATAGTATGACATAAGAAGTGGCAAGTTGGTACATCAAGGCATAATAAACAAATTTTGCCCCTAGTTTATCCATAGATGGTTATAATTAGGACATAATGAAATAGATCAATGATTCTAATTTTCCCAAAGGTGGTAATAATTAGTAGCAAGACCAATGGTAATAAAGGAATAATAAATGAAGGATGTAACTACCGAAACATCTATCACACTACTCCAAAAAATGATTTTTGTTTGAAGTAATTGAACCAACAGATGAAACTAATTAGATTCTTCGATGTTGAGAATACATAATAAATGGAAAAAGAAAAACCAAGGTCAAATGGGCTAGGCTTTAGGACATACTGGGTTGATAAAATGGAATGGTAAAATAGATACAACTAATAAAATGGTTAAGAATGATATTTGTATAAAGAATAATAGTGATAAAATAGCATAACTAAAATGGTTGTTATAAACAATACACCTTAGCATTCAAGAATATTACTGCTTGAGATGAATAATATTCATCAGCTTAAGAAGTTCATCTCCATCTAGTGTGGCAAGCCTGTATGCTCCTAATCCATAATCTACAATAATGATGAAAGGCCCTATCTAGTTTGGTTAGAATTTTCCTTTATGCTTCTTCTCAGCCATGGTATTGTTTTTATCTTCTGTAAGAACAAGATCACCAAGTTTAAATGTTCTATACTTAACCCATCGATTATAGTGGCTTTTGAGCTGGTTATGATATGCCTAAAAATTGTTGAGCACAATTGTGCATGTTTCATCAAGTATGTCTAGCTCTTATAGGCAAGCTAATTCATAGTCATGATCATCTAGGACATGCTTAAAAGAGATGCAAAGTGAAGTCAATTCAACCTCAATGGGAAGGATGGCTTCAATACCATAAATAAGTGAGTATGGAGTGGCTCTTGTAGGGGTATGATGATTGGTATGGTATGCCCAAAGGGCAAGGAATATCTGTATGTACCAATCATAATCGGCATCATTGACAATATTTTTGAGAATATTGACAATGGTTTTGTTTGATGCTTCAGCTTGGCCATTACCTTGAGGGTAATATTCTATATAAAAGTGTTATGTGATGTTATATTTAGTACATAAATGATCTACATCCTTATTCTTGGATGGTCCTCCATAATCAAATATAATATTAGAGGGGATACCGTAGTGGTAAATGAGATGGTTGAATTTGAATTTAGAAATTTGCTTTCTAGTCATGTAAATGAGGGGTATACCTTCAAACCATTTAGTGAAATACTCGATGGTGGTAAGGATATGTTTATGGCCATTAGATGAAGTGGGGTTGATATTTTTAATGAGGTCAAGTCCACATGTAGAAAATGGACATGGTTTCAACATTGGTTTCAAATTTTTGGTTGGGGCATGAATTATATTAACATTCCATTAAAATTTGTTACACTTTTCTACATATGTAGTGGCATCAACATCCGTCATGGGCCAATAATAACTAGTATGCAAGACTTTTTTGGATAGTACTATCTTGCTAGAATGAGCTACACATATTCCTTCATGAACTTCTCTTAATGCTAGTATATACTTTACCAAAGTTAAATAATGAAGTAGAGTTCCATCAAAACTATGATGGTAAAGGGTGGATCCAAGTAGAGTATAATGAGTGGAATGATGAATGAAGGCTTTGGTTTATTTTTGAGAAATGTTAGGTTGTATAAATTAGTTTAAAAGGTATTTATAAAGGTTTGGGTACCATATAGAATTATGAACAATAATGTCACAAATCATTGTAATGGTTGAAGGTTCATGAGCTGGTGCTGACAAATTCTTAATGAAGAACTGATACTCTCTAGCTTTATCTATTTATTGACTCAGAGAGAAAATAGTATCCATGGCATCTATAGTTCTATTGTTAACCCTTGGTACATGCTCAAACTGAATGTTGGCAATTTGTTGCTTAAGAGTATCGACCATACATTTATATAGAACTAACTTATCATATTTGGTCTAAAAATGATCTATGACTTGATTGATGATTAAATAAGAATCACCATAAACTTAGAGATGAGATATGTTCCAATTCACTACCTATCAAAGTCTTGCAATAAGTGCTTCATATTTGGCCATGTTGTTTATGTAAGGAAAGATGATTTTAAAAGATTTAGGGATTAGATCCCCCTGTCAGATAATAAATAATAGGCCTATCCCCAATCCATGTGCAATAAATAAACCATCAAAATATAGCTTCTAAGGTTGCTCCTCAAGGGGTGTGTTAATGACGTTCATTATGGATTCATCAATAAATTGAAATGTGAGTGGTTGTGTGTTTTTGAGAGGTACTTTAGCAAGTTGATCTATAAGAACTTGTCCTTTGATTTCCTTCTAATTTGCATACTCTATGTCAAACTCACTGAGAAGCATGATCCATTTAGCCATTCTACCTTTCAAAGTATTTTTAGGTAGTAGATACTTAAGTGCATCTAATTTTTAAATGACCATGGTCTCATTATTCAACATTTAATGGCATAGTTTCAGAGCTATGAAGACCATGGCCATACTTTTTCAATAGGTACATAGTTATGCTCCTATGTGACCAAGGTATATCTTAGGTAGTATACAACATACTATTTTATATTGTCATCATGTTGATCCAAGAGTTCCCCTAGAGCATGTTCATTAATTGATAGGTATAATAAGAATGGCTTTCCTAGCATAGGAGGTAATAAAATAGGTGGATTAACAAGATAGTCTTTAAATTGTTGAAAATTTGTTTGTCAATGATCATCCTAGTAAAATGCAACTCCCTTGTTTAGAAGATGTGTAAATGGATGACACTTGTATTCTAACTGAGAGATGAAGCATTGGACTGATTGGATCTTGCCCTGAAACTATGGAGTTACTTTAAATTGGTTGGTGGTGGCATCTCAGTTATAGCATGGACTTTAGCTAGATAAACTTCAATACTTTTGGGAGACATGATGAAGACAAGTAGTTTGCCTAAGGTTAGGCAAAACACACATTTCTTTGGATTAAATCTAACTTTGTAATCCCGTAATATTTCAAATATATTATGCAACACTACTACATGGTTGGCCTTAGTTTTGGATTTTCCTAATATGTCATCGACATAGTCTTCAATAATATCATGCATCATATCATGGAATATGATAGTCATGGCCCTTTGATATGTATCTCTAACATTATTAAGGCCAAATGGCATTACCTAATAATAAAATATTTTCCATAGAGTGGTGAATGCTATTTTATGTTGGTCTTCTAGTGCTATTGTGAACTAGTTATATCCTAAAAACCCATATATGAGTGAAAGCATTTCATAACCTATCATGGATTCAATGATCATGTCAATATTAGGTAATGGAAAATCATATTTAGGACAAGCTTTGTTTGTTTCTTGAAAATTAATATAGATTATGATCCCTTTAGGCTTTTTACTAATAGGTACCACATTAGAGATCCATTCTCAGTAGTCAATAGATCGAATACATCCTGCTTCTAAGAGTTTTTCCAACTCTTTCTTTACCAATATAGAAATTCAAGAATGCATCTTACATAGCTTTTATTTTACTAATTTGGCATCAATATTAACCACAAGGTGGTGTAGAACCAAGGCAGGGCCTAAACCTAGCATGTCAAAATAGGCCCATGTAAAGATATCTACATATTCTCTCAATAGAGCTATAAAGACTTCATGTTCCTCCTTAGTGAGGGACTTGCCTAATTTTATCCATTTTAGGTATGATGGAGTCTTGATTTTTACCTCTATTGTATCTTTGACTATAAGGGTCAAACTATCTTCTAGGATAGTAGGTAATGACTTAAATTATTAAACTATATCAGGGTCCTTTGTTAGGACTTTCTCTTCAACTTCTCCTAGGCATGATGAATCTGAGTCCCATCAAAAATTCATTAAGAATTTGATCAAATACTTGTTGATGTGAAAAATTGAACTTGAATCCATAAGCAAGTTCATCATTGGTGGTTTCTTGGTCTAAATTCAAAGAAGAATGGACATTCCAATCTAATGGCACCTGAAACAAATTTTCACCACTAGACTAACCTTTATGTTTACTTTTTCCCTAGTCAAAAAGTGCCTCAAAGAGATTTTCACTTTAGGACCTCAATGTTTTACTTTTTTTTTGTGGCTAAGGGTGTTCACTCAGTCTCTAAAATAGGCTACAAGATCTAATATAATTGAGAATCTTGCCTTGTGATCTCCCAATGAAATTTTGTCTCTAAGGCCTAAGAAGTCACAGAATGCCTCATCATTTATAACTCATCAATTGGTAGACTGGATTATTTTTGGTCCCAATCTATCAGTTGGGGGTGATATAATGGTAATGGGTTATGATGAATGACCAGGGTAAGGGTACAAATGGCATTGTTATCTAATAGTTTGGTTTCATCTAGGTCATTAAAAGTTAAGGCTATGATTAGAAACTACTTCATTTTCAGCATCATCATCACTATTCATTGGTGATGGAGTTTTAATAAGATATGTGGGGTCACCCCTGGGTGGTTTAAATCCAATTCCATAAGGTCTTTCATACTTAGTCATAGAAATTGGCTTGATGATTATTTGTTGATTTGGTCTGAGGCCTCTTCTTTGATAATTGTAATGCTCCATGATCCTATTGGCAATAGGATACTTTGAACTTTTATAACAATCATCTTAGTCATCATTGTATAACCATGATTCATCCCTTTTAAGAGGGTCAGGTTCTATTCAAGATGTTGGAATAATTATGATAGGTCCCTTATGTTTTTTATTTTGTTACCAATGCATATGTGGGGTGACTTTAGTTTGCCCAAAGGTTTTTGAATTCTGAGGAAGATTAGAAATATGAAATGTATCATGGGTCACATACTCTCTCAGTCTATTATCTAAAATGGTGAAATGATTAGAATCTTTAAGAGGTGGCATGTGGGAAAGGGATTCTAAGGTATTAGGATCTATTTAATTATTCATTGAAGGATTAATAAATATGGCCTTGCCTTTATCCTACTTGGAACTTGGATTCATGTCACACTGATAATTTTAGCTTTGAAATTTGGCCTCAAGATGTTTATAGTGTTCATATGGGTGTAAATATCCTATAATATTCACTTCCATCCCTGAGTGGGAAAACTTGATAAATTGGTGCAATGTTGATGGGACTGCATGAATCTCATGTAACTAAGGCCTAACTAGAAGTATACTATATGACAACTCAAGATCAAACACATGGTAAACTGTATCATAGGTCAAAGGTCCAATGATAACTGGTGAGATAATGGTGCCTTGTGATTCTCTTTCTTGATTATCATAGGCTTTAATGGCTATTGTTTGTAGCTATAGATCTACCATTGTGTACCCAAGAAGCTTGATGAGCTTTAGAGACACTATGTTGAGGCCTGATCCATTATCTATAAGGACATGTTTGACTTTATGAAATTTTATATAAAATTCTATGTAAAATGGATTATTATGGAATAGGCTAAGGGAATAAATATCACTTTAGTTAAATGTGACTTGTTGAGATAGAGTTATGTGTCTAGCCAAATCTTGAAATTTATTAAGGGATATATCACTAAAAATAGTGGATTGGGTTAAAAACTCATTCTAGATGTTTTTATGGATTATTGACATTTGTATTAAATCTAAAACAAAAATTTGTGATGGTGTTTTTTGTAATTGTTCCATAATATCAAATTGCTTGCCTTGGTCATTAGTGAATGGTTTATTCTGAGGCTAAACGGTTGGTTAGATGATAGGAAAGTGGTAGATAGTTGTGGGCCTAGGATAGTAATATTTAACCTTCGAGTTGTGATTACATAATCAGGATTAAATATTGGACCGTTATTGCTAACAAATGTTAGGAATGGTGTGGGACTAGACATGACAAGTCTCGATTACTAGTGCACTCATATGTGGTCATGTGGCAAGGATGAGTTTTCAATATAAGGTCCAAAATGGGAAGTCCTAATTTGTTGGTTTGCCTATATGTACTCCTAAGTCAAAGAAGGATTATCCATATAAGTTAGCTAAATGTTGTTTTTTAGTAGCAATCTAGGTTGATTAGTGCTTGGTCTAAGATTAACAGAGATGGTATTAACACTACTCCCTGCAATATGACCTATAAACCTATTATAGTCATGTGCAACTACATGGTAGTTTTATTGGTTGTTATCGTTATGACCTTTGTTTTGTCTATTTTTCTATCGTTGTGGGTTTCACTATTGATTTTGTTGATTCTACTAGTTTCGCCTTTGATTTTAATACTATTGATTTTGTTGTTACACTGGCCATTGTTGTTGTTGTTTTTGATTATTCTACTATGATTGATTACTATGTCAAAGAAAGGGGTTTTGATAAATCCCAAGATTTTTATTGGAAGTGGAAGCACCATTATCCAATGTTATCTCCCCATTCTCCAACATATTCTCAATTAAATGCTTGATTTGGACACATCTTCACAGATTATGCTTATTGACCTAATGATATTCATAGAATTCATTTTCATGGTACCAATCAAGATAAGGAATACCCTAAAGATAATGCTTTGATGTAGGAAAACCAATCATATTAGTAGTGGCAAGTTTGTGAAATATAGATTTAATAGGCTCTCCTAGGTCACTAAAAACATGATGTGAATGCATGGTTCTCCTAGGAGGAGGGGTTTGCAATGGTAAAGGCTGATGTATTTGTTGTGTAGGTCTTTGTTGTTGTGCTTGTGGTATTGGTTGGAGAGGTTTTTGGGTATGAATAAGCTAAAAAGGTGGTGTAGATGATGTTTTTACCATTTAGACATGACATGATTTAGTTACCCCATTTCCCACAACATTCTTATCACGATTGAATTTCTTCAATTTTTATTATTTATTAGCCTATGCCGGTTATGATGCTTGCACTTAAATGGGATGTTTTTTGACCATTCCCCTGATTGGTACCTTGATTTTGATTAGTTAAATTAATCTTGATGACTACTTTATTGATGAGCACCCACTCGATCAAAAAACCTTTATCAATGATGTCTTTGAAAGTATGTGCACATTATAGTTCTAGATGATAATCTCTCTCACTATGAAAATTTTTAGCAAACACAATGGTTAATTATTTATCTAGTAAATTATGGGTGAAATGACTTACAAGAGCTCTCCATCTCTATAGATAACTTGAAAAAATATCACCAACTTTTTTCTTTGCTTGTGTTACATCCACTAATGAAATCTCATTTTTGAGATTATAAGAAAAGTGTTGTACAAAATTATAAAAAATATCATCAAAATCCACTGTTAATTTTTGGGCAACTTTAAAAACCATTCCGAGGCTTATCCATCTAAGCTCTTGGGAAACAACAACAAAAGATATATGTCATTATATACCACTGGTTGACATGTGATAAAGAACTTGATCAAATGAGCCTTAGGGTCACCTTTTCCTTTGTATTTTTTGAATTTTGGTGGTTCATATCCTAGAGGAAATGGTATCTATAAATAATCCATGTTGAATGGATAAGAACATATTTCATCCAACTTAAACTTTTTAGTCTATTTCCTATTTTGAATGGTAGTAATTGCATCCTTCATCTATTGTAATTCTTGAGATAGGAAACTAGAAGGAACATTGGTTTGAGGGAGAATATTGGTTTGATTAGATGGTTGGGAGGTCAAAAGTGGGACACTTTGACTAGGGTATGATGGATATATCTATTGGGGTATATTGGTTTAGTTAGGAAATGGACTAGGAATATGCATATGTGGATTAGGATGTACTTGAAATTACACATTTGGTTGTATGATATTCTAGTTTGGGTTGGTGATAAAGGTTTAAATTAGAGGATTTTGTAATTAAGATGGAGGGATATAACTATATTGTGCCTATTATGGTTGAAAAAAGACATGATGTCAACTAATCAAACCTTATTATTGAGTGGGGACATGTGGACTAAGACTTTATCTCTAAATTTGTGGCACATTTGAACCAATGGTTGTCTAGTAGGTACTTATCAAACATGGGAGCCTATTTGTTACATGAATCCATATGGAGAAGTTAAAA
Organism: Torreya grandis; assembly: GCA_037957365.1. NCBI lineage: Eukaryota > Viridiplantae > Streptophyta > Pinopsida > Cupressales > Taxaceae > Torreya > Torreya grandis. The sequence continues at coordinate 65,163 of JARHVA010003612.1, forward strand.
TAGGTTATAGATTCAGCTTCTATCATTAACCAATACTTGCATGTTTTTGACTAGTCATTGCTTGGTTTTAGATTCGCATATTAGTATGTGACTGAAGAGATATGTTTATCATTACCTAGTTTGGTGGAACATTAGTTACCCCTGATTGAGGTGGTAGTGTATTTGTTTTCTATTATGTTGGTACACTATATTGTGCCTATTTTATGGAATGTTACTCATTACTTGTTGATGAGGACTATGAGTCATCATATTCTATCATTGAGGAATGACATTGGTCATTGTTTGACTACTTAATCCCATAGGTCTCACACTTGAGGAAGCTATGGGTTGAGGTTGGGAAATATGTGGCAACAGTTGGGGTACAGAGACTCCTACTACTTGGTATAATGATCCACTCATGGTATTAACCATGGGCACATGTTGTTGACTAGTTGTTTGTGTGGTAGTACCACTTTGATTGGGATTAGATGTTGCTTGTACATTGTCCACTGCATTTAGCTCACTATTTTTCATAGAGGTTGAAGACACTTCTTTGATAATGGGCATATGCATCAAGTTATCTATCAAATCAATTTGTATGAATGGGTTAGAACTCATATTCTCTTTTCTACTTAACTCTATCAACACTCCTATTAAAGGAACTGATTCAATAAGAGGTTTGTTTATCATGTTCATCGGATTAAAATTATGTGCTAGATTTAGGTAGGTTTGATATGTTGTCTGCATTTAGTTAAAGCAATCTTCCATGATTTTTTTACCTCTATTAGGTATATTAGGGTCCTAATATTTTATTTGAACTAAATCTAAAGGATTTCTAGAAGAAGCTTATTGATCATAAATTATGTTGTGGGGCACTCTCACTAGACTTGGTAAATTTTCATGAGATAAGTTTGCTAGAAATTTGGCCCTTATCTCTATGGCTCTAACCAAAATATATGGAAGCTGTATTAGTAGAATATGACTATTTAATAATGGTTTCATTAGTTTTGGGTATTGTAGCTAGGTATTGTGTGGTTTGTTCTTGGTCTTGTTCTAAATTAGACAATATATCGTAACTTTATGCCCCTAATTAAGTATTATAAGAGGGATATTAATCCATCTCATAAGCAATATTATTGACATAGTGGTCTTGGAACATTTTTTCATGTGCAACTACATTACTAATCCCTAGATTGTACATGACTCCACTATGAGTGTAGGAATATATGTTGGGGTCCATAGTCAATGCTTTGTGATAAAAGGTCAAAGAGTTATAAAAACTCTAAAAAGTATAATATCTAAAATAGATGATGTTCCAACTTGGTATATATTTGTCAAAAGGATCAAAAGGTTTATGCAAATATTTGTGAGGAAACAAGCTAGCATAAATTATCTAATGTTTCACTATTCAAACAAAGATAAGCAAGTAAATGGACCAAAAATCAAAATTCTAAACTCTAAGGTCGAAGTGTTTCAAATTAGTCTAATTTAAGAATTTAAAAGTTGCTATGTCATTTGGCCAAACACAGCATCAAAATCTAAGACTCTTGGCCAAATGGCATCAAAAGCTAGACTTTGAAATAGATGAAAGTTTTAATCTAATATATTTGAAACATTTCTAACAACTACTAGGAATTTGATTCTTGGACATGAACTCGATCAACTAGGTATAAGGTATAAAATAAAAGGCACTTTAGATATAGTTTATTTTCTCACAAATAATGGTATAAAACTTGGTTCTTTTGACAAATAAACTAGACAAAAGTGAATGGTATAACTGTGCTAGACAAAAGTGAATAAAAGTACACTTGAATTGGTCTAAAAATGTAGGAACGAATTTGAACTCTATGCAAGAGGGTCTATGAAATAATATTTTAAATTTTTTGGGTAGCATAACAATGTAACACTACCCAAAAGGTGTGACAAAAAAGTTTGTTTCAAAAAATCTCTAAGGCAAAGATAGTTTCCCATAATTTTGATAGCATAACACTATCTTTCTTGACTCCAAATGTTTATGGTGCATAGACTAAAAGTGCAAGTGTTTACCAAAAAATGGCTTAAGTCTATCAAGTGGTGATAATGATTATGATTCTTAAACAACCTCCAACCCAAATTGGAAATTAAACCTAAGTTCCCTCAAGTTTCGTACAACTAGTGAAGCCACTTAAAACATCAACCCTATGAACTTATAAAGGTGAAATTTTGAATTTAGATTATAATTTAAGGATTTAAAAAAAATTGGTAAAGGTTTAGACTTAATTGGGAAGTATAACTATGCCAAAGTGGATGATATGAATCCCAATATTTTGATGAACTTTGAAGAAGGAAAATTGATGATTTCACATGGGCAACATAATGCCTCTTTGTTCAAAGGAAAATTAGGAATATGTGTTTGGTTTGAATTTTTTTTTACACCAAGTTTTGACTCCAAACAAGACTTTAATATAGGACAAGACTTCATTTATTAATCACTCTTTAAATTTTAAATTTATAATTTTGCTTGGTATTATTGAAATCCATCAATATACATCATTTGAGAGGATTTTAAGTGTTCATCCAAAAGTAAATGCACATTAGATAGTAGGGTTTTTACACCCCACTTTCTCTCAAGTGATAGTACTACAACATGGACCTTGATGTCCACCTTGCACCAATAATACTTCTATGGCAAGTGAGGATTTGTCTAAGATCTAACAAGTTTTTAAATGTTTTAGGGGAATTAATTGCATAATGACTTTCACACCAAACAATGCAAAAGAAAAGCATAGATTTTGGGTTTGTATCACTTAGTTTGTTGCAAAAAGGTCTAGTCCTTTTTATAACTACTACATCCTATTATTTGTTTAGTGTAGTGTGATGTCCAAAGTACCACTACATATTGTGTACAAATCCAATTAGAATCTAAATAAATTCAATGTCAAGAGGTGAAACCCTGGGTCAAATCTTCCCTAAAGAACTCATGGGAGGTGATGAAGTCCCCCTCACAAGCCAAGTTTGCATAAAAATAAAGAAAGCATGAAAATATAAATAATATAAGGTCATTTTAAAGGTCACCCAAAATTTTATGAGTTTTTGGGGAGTGGTTTAGATGACTTTCTTTCTAAGCCTTGGACTAAGCTACTTGAAATATGAATGGAAATTTTGATTCTAAGGGTTCCCTAAGGGGGACAAATGGAAGAGCATACACACAACACCTCTCTTTCTGCCCAAAAATAATTTAATTTAAACAACTGAGTACAAAAGTCTTATAAAGGTGAGTTCATTTTTAAACCCAAATTCAAAAAATGAGGTGGTGTTCATTTCACCCCTTCGTCTTAGTTCTACCTTTAAAAACTAATGCTAAAAACACTTATTTAAACAACTTAAATGTTACTTTAAACACCAAAATAATCTTCCTAATTGATTTTTAAGCATGAAAAAAGGTGATATAAACATTTTTTTAGTAAATTTCAAGCTTGGTCCTATAATAAAAATGTTATAATGTCCTTTACCCTTGAAGTTATTTTGGGTTTGAAATAATGAACTTCAAAAAAAGAGCTCTCAGGTTTGTGTTTTAAGAAAAACACAATGACCAATGTTAGTTACATAACCAATGATGGTTACACTTACTAACCGATGACGGTTATGTAACCAACATTGCTTATACCAATAGTGACCAATGATAGATATTCAACTAATGATGGTTTTAATAACTGATGTCAGTTACTGTGTAAACCTGTAACAAATAAAAATGGTAAAACAAAGTTAGAAAATCAAATTTAAAGAGTTTTAATGATCCAAATGAAGATTTTAAAGATACGTAATGATATTATTCATGTGTGGGATGTGTAAAGTCCCAGTAGGCATGCCATTATGTGAACTAGGAATTTGACTAAGAAGAGGAGATTAGTATGTTATTAGTAAATGAAACCAAATCAAAAACACACTAAACTAACATCTTTATGCCTAGTTACTAGGGTGAGCTTAGTAACAAAAAAAAATGAAAACACAACTAAAAATTAATGAAAAATATAATAATTCCTTCACCTTCGTTGGATGTTCCAAATGCCTTTGTAGTGGTGGCTTGCTCAGCTTGTGCTCATGAAGTCCTTGGTAATAGAAGCTTAGCTACATCCATATCTCCTTGGTACCTTTGGCTTGTGGCTTGGCTTAGCTTGAAATAAATTTTTCATGGTAACAATAGTTTCATGAAGCTTTGTAATCAATTTTCATTATAAATTTTCATAATCATGTCTTAGAAATGATGTTAATGGCCTCTCTATTTATAGATTTTTAAGAATGTCTAGAATCAACCTGAACTATCCATCCTGAGATTGAGATGTGTGGTTGAGGATTAATTCAATTTTTGGACTTAAATTTATAATTATCCTCATCATGACATTAGAATAAGGGGAAATTAAGAGGCATAGAAGGAAGGCATTGATGAGGCATGGAGGGCATGAATCATGATATTTATGGTATTTATGGCCTAGGGATGTCTTCTCAAGAAATGAGGTCACTTGATGATGCAGATATTCAATATTCATTTCCAAAAAAAATTATTTAATAATTTTGCATGGAGTTCTTGATTAGGCTCTAATTTGGTTTAATTAGCTCTTAAGCATGTTTAAGCAGTTTGTGCACAAACTACTCAAATTGATTAGAATGTTTTATTCTTGGCCCAAAATTGGATTGGATTGGAATTGGAAGTCAATTTCAAATGAATTAGAATCATTATCCCATTTAGGATTTTACCAACAAAAAATAATGAAGGCACATGTCTTGTACAAGGGATTTGACAGAAAAGAGCAATCCAGAGCACCTAGGTGTAAAATTGGCATTTTGACTTGAAATGATCTGATCAAAGTTAGCTAGCCCATAAATTTCATTCCCCATTTAATGATATGTTTAGCCAAAATCAGCACTTGAATATGTCAGTTTCACATCATTTAGCATGTTTTAGTGTTTTTAGGCCAAATTGTGTATTGTGGGTGGAAATTGGTCAAAAGCCTGGTTGGAGGTCAATTGTGGCTAGGTTTAGGTGTCTACAGGGTCTACTATTTATATGAGGAAAACTAGTCCATGCCATCCTTCACTAGGTCACAAAATTACTATAAAGGTTTGTGGAAATTATTCTTTGATGGCTTAAGGAGAAAAACATGGGGCAGGTCTAGGTGTGATGCTAGTATCCCCCTCCAATGATAATTACTTCTCTTCTTACAAGCTCCAATATAATTGTTCTTTCAATGTAGTAGAGTATGAGGGCCTTATCAATGGTTTGCAGTGGGCTATTAAAAGATGAATCAAACAATTATAAGTGTATGGGGATATTGATTTGATAGTGCATCAGGTTAAAGGCTAAAACATCACAAAGAAATTCTTGACAAAATCCTATAAGTATAAAATGTGGGACATAATTAAGAATTTTGAGGCCTTTAGCATCCAAGTAGTGCCAAAGAACCAAAATCAACATACTGATAGGTTGGAAACTATGGGAGATCAATTTGACCTCCCAAATGAATTGAAAAAGTCTAAAGTGTAGCCACATGTTAGATTGGTAGTAAGACCATCAGTGCCAGACAATGAAGCTCATTGGCAAGTCTTTAACAATGACAAGTATATTACTTGTTTCTTGTAGTAGGAAATAGAGTTTTCCTCATTGAAATAGAAAAAGTTTCAACATCAATATGAAGATCAAATTATTCAATTGGGGTCTAATAAGCCACCTAAAGGGATGGTCACCCTTGAAGGTCTCTTCCATGAAGGAGATCATATGAAAAAAGAAAATTTAGTGATGTCAATTGATGAGGAGAGCTATGAAAAAATTATGATCCTTAAAGATAAGATTCTCAAGCTTGGAAGGTAAGCATCAGTGCTAAAAGCCATAATTTCATTGATATTTATAAACAATGTATAGATATCTTTACTTGGGAATACATTGATCTGAGAGGTTTTGATCCCAAGCTAGCCCAACACACTATAGAATTAGAGGCTAATGCTAATCCTATTAGGAAGAAACAAAGGCCTATCAACCCCAAAATTGATTGAATCCAAGATCATCTTTCCCATCAAGAACTTCTCATGGGTAGCCAACCTAGTTCCTGTAAGGAAGAAGAATGGGGAGATTAGATTATGTATTGATTTTAGGGACCTAAATAGGGTCTCCATAAAATATCACTACCCATTACCATCCATGGAATAGAGCCCTCATATAGTTGTTTGTTTATAATGATTCTCTCTTTTGGATGAGTAATTAAGATACAACCAAGTACTAATAAGAGAAGAAGATCAATATAAGACTACCTTCACCATAAAGTGGGGAACATATGATTATCATAAGATGCCATTTGTCTTGTCAAATTCTAGGGATATATTTCAAAGAGCCGTGAACATAGATTTCCAAGGATTACTAAATTAGATGGTGTTGATCTACTTGGATGGTATCATAGTTTTCTACAAGAAAACTAGTGAGCATTTAGATCACCTAAGATTGATCTTTAAAAGATGTAGAGAATATGGGATCTATTTAAACCCCAAAAAATGTGTGTTTGTTGTTCACGAGGGAAAATATTAAGACATATTATCTCAAAATAGGTATTATCTATTGACCCTAATAGAATACGTGCAATCTTAGCATAATTCTTACCTAAGCATAAGAAGGGAATCTAGAGCTTCCTTGGGAAAATATATTTTATGATAAGGTTTATACCTGGATTTGCAAACTTGGTCAAACCCATCACTTCCATGCTAAAGAAGATCCAAGTGTTCACTTGGTAAAATGAAGGTAAAGCAGCATTTGAGGTTATCAAGTAAACCATTTCTCAAGCACCCATAATCATGAATCCTGACTTCCTAAGGGATTTAATATTATATGCCTTTTCTAATGTTGATAATATATCATTTATTCTGATTTAGAATAATGACAAAGGACTTGAGCAACCTATTATTTTTTTCAATCAAGGGCTTGAAGGATATGAGCTAAGGTGTACTTTTATAGAAAAATAGGTTCTTACATCCTTAAGAATCCTTAAAAAATTTAGACCAATGCTCTTTAATAGTAATATTCAACTTATTATATCTCATCTTGGAGTGAGGGACTTCCTTCTTAATAGGGACTTGAATGAGAAGAGAGTTGGTTGGATTACCAAGGTCGTGGATTATGATGTGGATATCAAGATCACTAATCTAGTGAAAGGAAAAGGCTTATGTGATCATATGGTGGATAACTTTTAGGAAGACTAATAATTTAGCTTAGTGACACAAGGAAACTCATAAATAGATGTACCTCCACCTGACACTAGCTGGCTCCAGGAGATGACACATTTCTTGATGGCAGGTGAGTGCCCACAAGGTATAGATAAGGTAAAGAGAAGCTATTTTAGACTTCATAGCATACCTTATAAATAATTTAATGGGGTTTTATTTAGAAAGGACCTTAATGGAGTTCTTCTTAGTTGTATTGATGATAACCAAGTGCCAAGGCTTTTAGAGCAATTCTATGATGGACCTATAGGAGTCCATTTTGATCTAAGAACTATAGTATCAAAGGTGATGAGAGATATTTATTACTAGACCAGCCTCTTCAAGGATGCATATGCATGGGTCAAAAAATTTCAATTTTTTTCTCTTTTTCTAGGTAAACAAAGATTGATAACCCTTCCTCTCAACCTAATTCAAGTGGAGTAACCCTTCATATAGTGGGTTTTGGACTTCATACGAATGATCAATCCACCTTCTAATGGAGTAAACAAATGGGTAATCACTATTATTAACTACTTCACTAGATGGGTGGAATAATTTTACCTAAAACAAGCCAATGAAATAGTGGTATTGGACTTCTATGATAGCATAGTGATCAAGTTTGGTATACCAAACATAATAATTTTAGATAATGCCTTAGCATTTGTTGGCATGAGAACAAGTGAGAGGGTACTTCATCTAGGCATATACCTTAGTATATCTTCAAATTACTACCCCCAAGGCAATGGATTGGTAGATTCCACAAATAATAACTTGATAAGGATTATGAAGAGGACCATGAAAGAGAATTAGAGAGTGTTACACACAAAGCTAAAGAAAACCATGTGGGCTGATAGATTGACCCCATAAGTTACCATTGTAAACTCACCATTTGTCCTTATATATGGGAGGGAAACAAAATTTCTCATCTCTCTTAAATTTCCTTACTTGGAGTTAACCCATCAACTTGAGTTGATGTCAAGTGAGCCTATCAGCATGAGGATGACAAATCTCATGGAGGTTGAAGAAAACAAGGACCTTATAATGAATAAACTAGAGTCACATCAAGCTCAAGTTAGAAAATCCTTTGACAAGAGAGCCATATCAAGGGAATTTTTGGCCAATTTTGGCTTACATACAAAGCTTTTATCTGAATGAATGAGATGAATAGATTTATGGATGGAATGAGTGGTCTAAAGATCACATGTAGCTTGCACAACTTTTGAAACACTTTAAGTCAAATTGAAGTGTATTTTGTCAAATTTTGTGGAATTAGGTTCTCATGGTGATCAATTTAGTTAGGATCATAGAACGAGTTCACATAGGTCTCAAAGCCTCTTCAGAGCTTTGAAAGATCAAGAAACAATTCAAGTATACAAGTCTAGAAGAACTAGACCATCATCACACATCATAGATAAATGGATTGGTTAGCTTGGTTTTGCATTTTTATAAGTATTCTTAGAAATCCTCTTAGGCCAAAATATCACATGTACATGACTTATTCATGCCTAAATCATGTTATACAAATTTGGTGTCTTGATGAGCTTTCTATCTCAAGATATAAGCCTTTAAAGTTAGACTTGTAGAGTAAGACATAGATGGGGATGTCAAGTTAAATATGCATAAAATAGTCATTTAAATTTAAATTTTCCAAGGTTGAACATGAATCTAAAAAGTATCCAAATCATGGAGGCTTGAGTCAGGATCTAATGACAAGCGATGATCTAATGATTTAGTGGGACCAAATATATCTACTATGTATGTTAAATTATGTAATCAAAGATCAATTGTGAGCATTAAGTCAAAAGGTCAATGTATCCTAATATGAATGTGTAGATAACAAGTGGAAAGATATCAAGTACTTGAATGAAGATTGATAGTGTGTACTGCTTGATGAAGATAGTGGGTCTAAGTATATCAATGAAGCATATGTGCTCATAAAAAATAGATCTGATGCTGAGTGATAGTTCAAAAGGTCAGTAGATGCTAAGATCAAATACATGAGTGATAAGTGTCTTAAACATGTTATATTATTAAAATATTTATCACTCACATTCATTCATACCTAAGAAGATAAATGATGAGTAAGAGCTCAATGATTCAACATATCCTATAGAGTGAATGGGGAATGTATAGTTAGCACAATATGAGAAGCCTAGATCAAGATCGACATTTGATATCAAAAGTTGAAATCTAGGGACTTCAAATGGAGAACAAATTTGACTTAGGTCAAAATAGAAGCAAGTCCTACAAGGATCATCCTATCACCATTAGAGCTCAGTTGAATGTCATAAGAAGACATAGTCATATAGTCAGGGTTGGTCAATGATAAATTTCTAACACCATTGAAGCTCAGTATGAACCTTTGATTCTAAAATTTGTAACATATAGGGTCCATCTTCTAGGGTAAAAATATTATTCTATGATTGTGTTTACTATTTATTTAAAGAAGATCTATGCATGCAGTGACTTTTCATCTCCCATAGATTTCAAAGGTAAGATAGGTTTATTTAAACCTAATATAGTCTAGAAGGAAGCTATGCAACCTATAGATCTACATTGATATAATGACTATATGAAAACTAATAAATTATATTGATTTTTAATCTATAATAAATACCTATGCTCAAATTTTATAGTAAGGGTAGATATATGGTTATAGAGAAATGTCTCATTTGTCAACATGGATATCTACTCAACAAAGCAGGTACATAATGCTACTCAAAGCAAATATGAGCATGGCTCTGTCAAGTCCATGGATATGAGGACTTTATCCTCATAATGAAAATAAGTGGAGAGTGGCATAGAAGTTGAAAGCAAATGTATTTGGGGATTAGAGAAGTAGTTAGAGCATTCAATACCATTTATATCATAAGGATCTTTCTTTCTCGAAAGGATCATGACTCATCATCTAAAAAATGTATTCTTGTCTTCTAGTGTATTTCTTAGCCAATGAGAAAGCTAGAAGACTTTTGGAGCTAATACAAGCTAACTTGTTGATGAAGGCTTAACCCTTTTTTATTAAAAATATGGTGGAGCATTCATCAAAATTTGGTAGCTTATATAATGATCTTAGATGGCATGCTCCCTCTCTTCTCTCTTCCCCCTTTCTATATATCACCCATTATTTCTCATTTTTAGGTGGATGCTCATTTTTAGCAGTATTAGGGGGAATTTTTGAGATATTGCAAGATATTCTCCTCTTGATTAAGAAAAAACTTATCAAGCCTTTTTAAGAACTACCTCTTAATGTAATAAAGGACTTTCTTTACCTATATCTTACCTTGGATCAATGTTTAGTGAGTTGTGCATGATGGCCTTGTGAAGGAAATTATTCCATATCCATTGTCCTCCTTCCTTGCCTATTATAAGGTGTTTTTACATTGTTTACAAGTCTAAATTAGTGTTCTTCCTAAACCTAGTTTATGAAATACTTATGCACTGAGCTAGATTGTGAGGTTGTGTGAGCTAGCATTATCTTCTATAGATCTAGTGTGGGTTCAATCTTATAAGAGCTTCTCATTTTTATTTGGTGCATCACCTTTTATCCTTTTTAGGATGTGTTTCCCCTTTTCTAACCCTTTTCCCTATAGTAGCATTAGTTTAGGTGATCTATCTAGAGGAAGTCATCCTTCTTCAGAGGTTCAACCCTACCATAGGATACCCATAGCCTAGGGTTGTTCCCTTATTATGTCTTAGATGGATCTTGATGAAATCTCTCCAAGGGTGCATATTTATGTCATAATAATTTCTATCATGCCTAATGGGACATTACTACATTTTTCATCTCACTAAAAGGTTCTTGGTATTGCCTTTCAGTGTAATCAGCCTTTGGACACACATTTGTAAACACCAATGGTAACTCCATTATGAACATCAGTTGGTATAAGTATCCTAAGTGACTAATCACCATTATCTAGTATATATCATCACCCATTTGATCAAAATGCATGTTCTTTCATTCCTTATCCTTCATATCAAGTTAGTAATGTTCATGGCTTCTCCCCAAGTGGCCCTCAAGATCCAATGTGGCAACCTTAGAATTTGCCTCTCTCTAGTTAATAAAAAATATCCTTAAGGAGATATGGATTGATATTAAAAAATAATTAAGAGAGTTTGATAGGGAAGAAGATTACTAAAGGAAACAATAAAATCTTGAAAACCAAGATTATGTTCAGGAGAAAAAGTTGAGGCTTTAAAAAGAATGCTTGGTTAAGTAAGACCAAGCCAAGAGGAAAAATGACTATCAATTTTTCCTGAGATAGAGAGTAGCCAACCCTAGACGCCAACTACCATATCTTACTCTTGTTTATGCTCAATCCCAACCCCCTAGTCAACCTTGTCAAGTCTTATCCTCATCAAGATCCAAACAAGTCACTAAAAACCATTCAGTTGAGGAGCATGAAGCCATCCCATCTTGGATCTTCTCCTATGTCAATGACCCTGACTATGTCATACCCTCTCTTTTAAAACCACCCTCTCCCAAACTCATTCAGTAAAATGAGAATGTGGCCAAGCCTTATGCTTTCCCCTCATGGAAATCAATCAAGGAAGGTACACAAAAGAATGAGAAAGTACTAGCTGAGGTAGTCCAAGAACTAATTCAAGAAAAAGAGGTGTTATCTTAGCTCAGTGAGCTTACCATATAGAAGGTACATGACTCTATTTACCTCCCCCAAGATCCACCAGAGAGAGCCTTTAAATTCCCTATGTAGAAGGATACTCTCTTAAGTTGCAATCAAGGTGAACTTCTTCACCCTCCCACCATCTCCCTCTTGGATAAAGAGCCTATTTTGAAAAAAAATAGAGGAGGAACTTGTAAGCATATGTGAACTTGAATAAGAAAAAACAAGTATATATGATTAAAATATCATTATAGGCAACCCATTCCATCTAGAAGAGGAGAAATCATTTTTTGACCAACTATTGTGGCATGGCTTTGACACTGATGAATTAGAGCTTGAAGGTAGTATTGATGCCTTCATATTTGAAGAGAGGTGTATTTAGGATACAAATTAGAGCAAAGGATATTTTTATTTATTCCAAGAGCTTCTATTTGGTGGGGTTGAATATAAAGATGAACAAAGTACAAAAATTGATGTGGTTACAATAGTCGACCAGTCAGTTGATTAGGTTAAAGAGGTCATAAACAAGAAAGAGAAACAAATGGAGGAAAAAGAGGATCAAAATGAAGTATGGAAATAGTTGTACCATGACTTCACAAAAAAAATAGAGTCTAAACCATCCTATTCCTTATTTATATAATGAAAATGAAATTTAAAATCAGGTTGAAGAAGATGGCCAGTCTTCAGATGAATTATCGATTGAATGTATTACTAATGTCTTCAAGAATTAAGGAGAATGATCAAATCCAGAGCCACAAGAACATGATATTTTTAACCTTGGATGGGTTGATGAGATACCATATGTATCCTTTAAAATTAAGTAAAGCAAATATGGTTGAAATTAGCATTGTCCTAGATGACCAAGAGGAAGCTACCTTTTAAGATGACTTAGAGCTTTTTTGCCTAAGCCTAGATAATGAACCTTCATGTTCAAAGGATCCATCAGATGAGGAGGTTATAGGTGCTCCTATAGTCCAATTTGGATTAATTATTGATGAAATATACCAATATGTCTACATTGGAGACATGTTTATCCCACTTCATCCACTTGAGATCATGCCAAAAGAGTTAACAATTAGGCATCTTAACCCACCTACCATGAGCTCTCAAAATCAAGGTGTTTTATATCTTGGTTCACCATAAGTTAGTGATGTTAAATATTTTCCATTCTATCTAGGAGGAAGATACTTGTAAATTATAGCCCTGTATATATTAGAATAGTTTTCTTATTTTCCTCTAAGTTCATTTTGCACATTCTTTTCCTATTATGTGTTTCCTTTTGCAAAGTGCCTTGGGTGCTTTATTTATTTGGTTTCTTTTTGTTCTGATTAATTCAAGAGGAAGTTATATATATGGATAACGTTACATCATTTCATGTCAATTAGGTTCAAATATTTGTGACTCCATGACCAATGGATTATACAAGGCAACTAGTCAAAAGGTCGATAGATCATGCTAGTCACAAGTGTGTTAAGCATGTTAAATGGGTAGGAGATATATGGATCACATTCATTCATAAAAAAATAATATCAATGGTGAGTGAGAGGTCAAAGATTCAACTTATCCTATATAACAAATGAATATCTAATAGTTGGCATAATATGAGAAGCCCAAATCAAGATTGATGGTCGATATCAAAAGTTAAAAGCTAGGGACTTCAAATGGAGAAGGAATTTGACTTAGGTCAAAATAGAATCAAGTCCTATAAGGATCATCCCATCACCATTAGAGCTCATCCAAATGTCAAAATTAGATGCAATCATATAGTCATGGGTTATCAATGATAAAGTTTTTATGCCATTGTAACTCAGTATGAACCTCTAGTTTGAAGATTTGTAACATATAGGGTCCGTCTTATGGGCTTGTTATTATTGTATGACTATTTTCTCTATTTATTTAAATAATATCTATGCATGAAATGATTTATTAGATCCCATAGAGTTCAAAGGTAGGATAGGTTTATTTAAACATAATATAGTCTAAAAGTAAGATATGTAATGTATGGATTTACATTGATATACTGACTATATGAAAACCAATAAATGAGACTAGTGTTTAATGTATATTAAATACCTATGCTTATATTTTATAGTAAGGAAAGATATATGGATATGGATAAATGTCTCATTTATCTACATGGCTATATCCTCAAGAAAGTAGGTACTTATTGTCACTCAAAGCATATATGAGCATGACTCTATCAGGTCCATAGATATGAGGACTTTGTCCTCATAATGAAATAAAGTGGAAAGTGGTGTAGAATATCAAAGAAAATGGATTTGGGAATTGGAGAATAAGTTAGAGTATTCAATACTATTTATATCTTAAGGATCTTTCTTCCTTGAAGGATCATGACTCATCATCTACAAAAGAAATTCTTGTCTTCTAGTGTATTTCTCAGTCAATGAGAAAGTAGGAAGAATTTTGGAGCTAATGCAGGCTATCTTGTTGATGAAGGGTTAACCCTTTTTTATTAAAAATATGATGGAGCATTCATCAAATGTCATCTCATTTAATGATCTTGTATGGCATGCTCCCTCTCTTCTCTCTTCCTCTTTTATATATATCACCTATTCTTTCACATTTATAGGAGGATACTCATTTTTGGGAGTATCAAGGGAACTCTTTGAGATATTATAAGATATTCTCCTCTTGATTATGAAAAACCTTGTCAAACATTTGTAAGAACTACCTCTTGATGTAATAAAGGACTTTCTTTACCTATCCCTTGCCTTAAATTAGTGTTTAGTGAGTTGTGCATGATGGTCTTGTGAAGGAGATTATTCCTTATCCATTACCTCCTTCCTTGCCTCTTCTAAGTTGTTTTCAAATTGTTTGTAGGTCTGAATTAGTTTTCTTCCTAAACCTAGTCTATGAAATACTTATGCACTGAGCTAGATTTTGAAGTTGTGTGAGCTAGCATTATCTTCTACAAATCTAGTATGGGTTCAAGCTTATGGGAGTTCCATATTTTTATTTGGTTAATCACCTTTTATCCTTATTAGTATCCCTTTACCCATTTCTAACCATTTTCCCTATGGTATCATTAGTTTAGGTGATTCATCAAGAGGAACCCAGCCTTTTTTGGAGGTTCAACCCTACCATAAGATACCCATATCTTGGGGTTGTTCCCATATTATGGCTTAGTAGGAGGGAGCCTAAAGATATCTCTCTAAGGGTGTAGATTAAAGTCATAATAGGACTTTAAATAAGGGGATCTAGTCCTCAAGTGGGTTTCAAATAAGGCCAAGCTAAGAAACCATACCAAGTTTGGCAGTGTGTGGAGTGGCCCTTATTTGATTTATGGATGCAAACAACATAATTATTTTAAGCTTGCCTAGCTAGATGGATAGGTATAACCCATACCAATCAATGGCATTCATCTGATGCCTTATTATTAAGAAAGTTTGTAGCCATTATAATAGATTTTATGTTTCCCTCTAAGTGCTCTGTGCACATTTCTTTTTTGTTATGTGTTCCCTTCCCTAAGTGCCTTGGGCACATTGTTAGTTTTGTTTCTTTGGTCCTTGTTAATTCAAAAGGATATTTTTAGAAGGGGACAACCTTCTATCAGTTTTACAATAGTTTATCTAAGATATCTTATGACTCTATATGTCTAATGGATTAGACAAGGAAACTAATATGTTGTATAGAAATAATACAATCCCATGACATCACCAAAAATGTTAGCCATAATTTGTCCACATAATAAACTTTAATATAAAATGGTTTGAGGAAGTTGAGCAAAGCTCTGGTTGATAAATGACCCAATGCTAGAAAGAGTAGATAGACTTTAGGTGAAGATCACAAGTCATGCACAAAGCTTTTGAAGCACTTTAAGAAAGCTTAAAGTGTAAATCTGATGATTTTTTAGGAACTAAATTACCATGGTACATCACACCAAGAATAAATAAGTCATTTTGGTTACACATTTGATAAGTGTACTTGGGAGGTTGTTCAAGGTTGAATAATTGTGTGAACATTATGTTTTTTGTGCCATGAAAATCCTCTACAAATTTGGTATCTTGATGAGTTGTCTATCTCAAGATATAAGCCTTCAAAGTTAAACTAGTAGAGTATGATTTACATGGGGATGTCAAGTTCAAACCATGGGAAGTGTAGACATCCAATTCCTAACAACATTTGTGTTGAAATTGTCAATCTTACTTGAATTGCACTCAAATGCACATTTTAGGTCAAAATCCATAAAACACACTAGATGGTTCAAACTTGTCACTTATAAGTGCCATTTTAGGTCAAAGTATCCCTAAATAGGGCAATGCATTTTATGGGCTAGCTAATTTTGATCAGATCATTTTGAGTCAAAATGATAATTTCACCATTTAGTGCTCTAGATCACTCTTTTCTTCTAATTCATTGGTACATGTCATGTACCTTTTTTATTTGTTGTTGGTAACATCTTAAATGGGAATGTATATCCAATGCATCTAACATCACCTTCTAGCTCCTCTCTAGTCAAATTACAACCCAATAATATGACTTTCTGACCATTTTGATTAATTATGCAATAATTTCCAAAGAATTGTACTAAACTTGATTAAACTTACTTAAGCTAATAATATAATTTAAGATATTAATTAAGAATACCATAGATATTTTTTAATATCTCATTATTGGAAATTGATTTTGAATATCTGCATCACTTAGTGACATCATCTATGGGGTGGCATCCATCAAGCCATAAGTGTATAAAATATCAGGATTATGGGTCACCCATGCCTAGTTAATGCCTCCCATGCCTCTTTAATACTTATTTATCTTGAGGATATTTATGAGTTTAATTCCAAATATTAGGATTATCTATGGCCACACATCTCAATCTTGAGATGGATGGTCATGGTTGATCTTGATCAACCTCAAAAATCTATAAATAGAGAGGCCATGGACATGAATTTAAGCTTGAATATTACAAATTTATAATGTTAAATTGTTTCCACAATCCTTTATAATAAACCATTTATTTTGTTTTAAAGCTTCATTGATAGGATAGTTTAGTGATTTGGAATCATAATCCTGAGTTTTATGGAGTGTTCTTGAGACATTGGAAGAGTTTTCAACCTTTGTTGACAAAGACAAGGAGACTTGATCAAGGGAGAACATGATCTTGAGCCATATGGGTATGGTTAATTCATTTGGAAAGGTAATATGATGTTGCTTTCTTTTATTTTATTTCTTTTTATCTTTTTTAATTCCCATAGGAATAGATAGTCTTAGTTATTTAGTTCTTTATGTATTTTTCATGATTTATGGACTAATGTTTGACTAACTTGCTTTGTAATCCTCTCTACGTCTTCGCATGCCCGATGGGACTAGATGCATCCCACACATGAAGAATATTATTTTGTTGTTTTAAAATCTTCCTTTAGATAATTGAAACTCTTGCAAATTGATTTTATAACTTTTTTTTCCATTTTTTTGTTTGCCACGGGTTTAAACAGTAACCGATATCAATTAGTAAAACTGACATCAGTTGGATAGTTGGCATTGGTCACATTGATATAACTGATATCAGTTATATAACCATCATTAGTTAACAAATGTAACCATCATTGGTTATATAACCGATGTTGATCACTAAGTTTTTCTTAAACATAGACTCGAGAGCTCATTTATTTTTAAGTGCATTATTTCAAGCCTAAAAAAATTTCAAGGCTAAAGGACATGCTAACATTTTTGTTGCAAGACCAAACTTGAAATTTGCTAAAAACATGTTTAGATCAACTTTTACATGCTTCAAATAAATTAGGAACATTATTTTTGGTGCTTAAAGTAATATTTAAGTGCTTAAGTTAGTTTTTAACATTAGTTTCAAATTTACAACTAATACCAAGGGGTCAAATGAACAACACCTCATTTTCCATTTGGGCTTAAAAATGAACTCACCTTTCTAATTTTTTGTATTTACTTAGTTGTTTAAGTTAAATATTTATTTGGAAAAAAGAGGGATGTTGCTTGTATGCTCTTCCATTTTTCCCCTTTAGGGAACTCTTGGAATCAAAAGCACCATTCCTATTGTAAGTAGCCTAGTCCAAGGCTTAGAAAGAATATCATCTAAAGCACTCCCCAACTACTCATTAAAGTTTGGATGATATCAAAAATGACCCTAAAGTATTTCTACTTTCATGCTTTTTTGTTTTTATGAAAACCTGGATTGTGAGGAGGATGCCATTACCTCTTATGAGTTTTTTAGGGAAGCTTTGACCTAGGGTTTCATCTCTTGACATTGACTTCATTTAGCTCCTAATTTGAGTTTCACATGAGACGTATCTGCATTTGGACATCATACTACACTGAGTGAATAACATGATGTAGTGGTTGTAAAAAGGATTAGACATTTTTACAACTAGCCAATGTTATGGTCACCCTATTTCCATGCTTGTCTTTTGCATCATTTGACTTGAAAGTCATTGTGTAATTGATTCCCCTAGAAACATTCAAAATATTGCTAGTTTAGTCAACCCCACATTGCCATACCCTTGCTAGTATTTGGTTTATTATACTTAGTGTATTTTGGTCATTATTTGATTGGTATACTTTGAGGCTAAAACTTGTTTGTTTGTTCATAAGCCATGTCAAAATCATGTATTTGAGTTAAGAAGGGTAGTGTTATGCTGCCTAAATCATGTCAAATATTTTTGGCCTTTGAATCTTTGAAATATAACAATTGACCACATCATTTTAGCATGCTTATGACATTAGGCTACTTAATTTGTTTAAATACCTTGTTTACCATTGTATTAAAAACCATTTGTTTCAAACAATGTCATGTATACCATTTGGACCTTATTTATGCATCATTATGTTGTCTACTCTTATCTAGCTTATTTGGTCTAATTATAGTCTTCAACATTGCATTTTTAATTAACCTTGTCAAGTTTGGATCCAAACATTGATTGATTTTTGTTTAGGCCTCAATTCATGGGGTTGGTACACATATCTTTTTATTTTGGGTTGCATAGCTTTAGTTAAATAATTACCCAATTTTGAACACTAATGATTATTTATTTGTTAGAGTGCCTATCCTCATCATTTTGTTGTGACTTTGTTTGGGAAAACACAACCTTTCTTCAAAAACCTTTGATGTTAGACATTTGATGTTAGGTTGTTTTATGCCAAATCTTGGCACAAAATACTTTTGAGATACAGCTTCACCTTTCAACCAAGGTTGAACCTTTTGTCTTTTAAACATCACTTTTTAGAGTGTGTAGAACTTTAAGTCTTTCTATTTTTAGAGCTTTCTTCATTAAATGCAGATATGTCTAGCTACACTTATGGCATAGTCATGGATAATCCAATTTATAATAGAATGGCCACACAAAATGACTTTTATGACTTCATTCAAGACCCCTATGATGACAATATGGTTTGTGAGATAGATTTGTATCCACCTCACAAAAATCAATCATGGAAACATAGTCAAGATCCAAATTATGATCCAACTCATGATTGGAATGATTGGGTTTATCAAGAAGACTTGAATGCTTTGGCTTATGTAAGCAATTAAACTCCACAACATACCAATATCACCATTTTAAGACCTCCTCCTTTGGTTTTCATGAGAAACCAAACTAAGAAGCATCTAGTCATCACCATTTTAGGACCTCCTCCTTTGGTTTGCATAAGCAACCAAACTAAGAAGCATCTAGTCATTAACATTTTATGATCTCCTCCTTTGGTTTGCACAAGAAACCAAACTAAGAATCATATAGTCATCACCATTTTAGGATCTCCTCCTTTGGTTTGCATAAGCCACCAAACTAATAAGTGTCTAGTCGTTACCATTTTAGGACCTCCTCCTTTGGTTTACACAAATAACCAAACTAAGAAGTGTCCAGTTGTTACCATTCTTGGCCCATCACCAATTTTTTATGAACCTATTATTGAAGAACCTCCATTTGATGAACCAATTGTTTTTAATCCCATATTTAATATTCTAATCTTTAGAGAGTCCATTATTGAACCACAAACCATTATTCCTGCTAAACCAAATGTTCCCCACTTTAAAAATTCTATGCCAATCTTTGAGCCTAAACAAAAACCATTACCTCTTCAAAATCCATCTTATGAGGATAAAAATATGTTCAAAGTTAATCTTTTACAACCAATTATGAACCAAAACCAACATGTTATTATTGAAACACCCATTTGTGACAAGGTAAACTATGATAAGTTACCTATTCATATGTTACCTATTTTCAAAGAGCCTCATCTCCTAAACAAGCCAATCTCGGTAGAGTTGTCTCTTAATCTTTTCCCACTCATTTAGGACTCTCACTTTGATAGACATGATTTTGTTGAGATGTCCCTTGAATGGTTTCATATTTTTGAGGGGCTTCACTTAGATGAGTTAGTCTATGTTAAACCCTTCCAAGATGAATCAGTTTTTATTGAGCCTATTATGCCATCATAGGCCATTACTTGTCAAAAATTTAGAATTCAATAGAACATTATCAGAATAACCATATGAGATGAAGAATCAATATTAGGCTCAGGTTCCATTTTTGAACCAACATTGGATTTAGCATCCAAAATAGAATCAACATCAATTGCAACATTAGATTCAGAGTCCCTTATTTCAAAATCAGAGTTAGAAATAGATTATAGTATTGGTTGTTACAACATTGGTTACAATTGCCTTGTAGATCAATTTTAATATATTTGTGATCCTTCTACATTTTTTGAGAATGATTAATTCAATATTGATATAATTTCTCCTAGTATCTTCTACAAATATTGAGTTTCCTTTCACCATCCCATTATTACCACCCAAAATAGCCATTATATTGACATTCCACCTATCATAAGTGTCGATTGAGACTGATAGAATCACACTTTGTTGAACTACATCTATGATGACATATCATTTGTAAAATATCAAGGGGACCAAGACCACATTCATTCAGAAGAAAAACAATCTCCTAGTGAAACATTTTTGAAGGCACTAGGGGATAAGCAAAGATCAAACATAGAATCTTTTAGTGACACATTTTTGAAGGTGCTAGAAGATAATCAAATTTAAATTTTAACATCTCTTTGTGAAACCTTATCAGAGGTGTTATGGGATGATCAAAACAAATTCATTAGTGAAAACCTCATCGAGGCACCAATAGCTAAGCACAAAAGTTATTTATTATTTACTGAAGATAATATCAAAGATAAAATCAAAATAGCTTCTAATCTACAACATAATTAGATGGTAGCTACCCTCAAGATCAAGAAATAGAATGAGTTCATGGTCCTACTGAGAGCATCTTCAAATGTCTTCAACCCTGCTATAACTAAAATTATGTTGAATTCAGCATCAGTAACATTACGTGTGACTGAAAGTCTTGATATCCATTTATTTCCCATTCATTATACATTCCATTATCACCCACCTATTTATTACCCACTTATCTCATTATCTTACCATTATTTACCATCACTAGTAGCACTTTCCTTTATTGAGGTTATACAGATATCTTGTATTGATGTTTGAAGGAATTAAAATCAATTATCTATGAAGATCATGAACACATTATTGAGATCCAAATCAGCAACAAGTTCTTAATAGAGCAATTATTTTGAAAGGGTATTAGATAGCAATTTATATAGTTGATCATTTTTATTGTCTCACATATTGACTAGGACGTGCATCTCCTTATCAGGAAGAGTAACAAAACCATTTTTCATCTACCATTCACCCATTTACCATTATCATGCCTCATCTCTTGGGGACAACCCTATAGACCCTTTTTAAGGCATTATTATACCATTGAGATCCATGAACCATGTTTTTTAAACTACATTGACTTGAGGTTCTTTGAGACTATATAGGCAGTGTTTATTTTTTATTAAGGTTAGCTCGATCACCCCTTTCCCTCACTCTCACTGATTTGTGAGCATGGGCCGTTATAGCCAATTTAGCTATCTTATTGGAACCTCTACTCTTAAGACGTGCATTTCCTCAACTAGATGGTCCCACCTTGTACATATTTTATCCCAAAAACATTAGAAATAATTTTAAAATACCAAAAACATTAGAACGTGATTCATAAAAGAACAAAAACATTATCTCACACTTCTATACATTTGTACATTCCTATTCCACCTTATTATGCTCTTACCATTTTGCAAGCACAAAAACACCAGGTCATTTCATCTTATCCCATGCACTTACCATTTTTCAAGATCATTCTTTCTAATCTCATTAGCTTATTTTTTTATACCATTATCATTTGTTTATTGTGTTTTCCATTTCTTCTATAACATTACTCATTCTAGTATAATCATCATTTTTCTTATATCTCATTTCTTGGGAGAACTACATTTGGCTTGAAGTTCATGTTGGAACATGCATCCATGGAACAATGTAGGTAGTGTCCACTTGTCTTATACATTTGGAGTCAACTCAGCCAACCCCTGTTAGCTTCAAGTTAGGTTCATTTATGTCTATCTTTTTCTTTGTTTTTGATTTTTTGTTTAAATGTAAATCACTGTAACTCTAGTTTTGGTCATTATTTTACCATTATCCTTAGTTATAGGTATTCACATTTAAACTAGCTCAGCATAATTGGAATATTATGTCATTCTAATTTATTCATATTTATTATGCCTAATTTCTTTTTATATAGTAATCACTTTGTGCTTAGGTCTCAACATCTTAACATCAACATCAGCTCTGATGAACGGTTCTCAAGAACACTCTACAAAACTTAGGCTCATGATATGGAATTAAGCTTCTAAGAAGTATGAATTTTAGGCTTCTTTGTTTATGTTAGATGTGCATCTCTTTTCATACATTGTGAGTCTAATCAATTCTTGGTAATTTTTCATCATTCATCATTCCATTCTCTCCCAAACTTGGGTGAACTACATTGACTTGAAGTTCATGTTGGAACATGAGTCCATGGAATTATGTAGGCAACACTCAATTTATATTGAGGTCATCTCAGATATCTTAATTCTTCTTTTCATCCCTCATCACTTTGTGCATTCTCATATGCTTGGTTTTATATGGCTTTCTAAGCCATTACACCATTATATGTACATTTACAGCCACTCACTTTAACCTATCTTTTTGGTTATATCCTTGATCTATTTGTGCTTGCCAATTGCCCATGCTAGGGTGAAACATCTGAACCATATCTAAATCAAATCAGATCTATAGGGGGAAAATCATTATTTATTCTTTATCAATGATCAAAATTTTCCCTACTGGGGCAAAACTATTTAATCATGATCATATTTACTCTACTGGAGTACTTATTATCTTCTCTTTGGAGACCTTTTTCTAGTGGTGCTTCCCTTCGTGAAGAAAAATGTTCTCTCTTTTCCTCTAATTCCATTCTCTACACATTGAATCCTATGATGGCAATATTTTATTATGTAACTTGTCTCAAGATGATCAATGTCATAAGCATGTAGCTTGTACTCTTAAATTGGGTACATTTACAGTGTGTCCCTTATATTTATGGATTGTATCTTTCCTATTCCCTATCTCTAGGGACTTTTATACTCCTAATTATATTTTTATCATTGATGGTAATCATGTATGAAAGCATTAGCGCATATGGATGTGATCTATTCCATGGGTTAATCTCTCACTTTCTCTCTCTCTTTTTGAGAGTCCATCCTTTTCTTCCATCCTAGTATGTCCTCTCAAGGGGGCATCATGGTTCTGTTCCAATTTATTCTTGACAACTCTTTTCTTTGAAAAGACATCACTTCACCTAAATGTCTCACTATTCCTTCTCAAATAGGGGAAAAATTTAGACATCCAATTCCTAATACCATTTGTGTTGAAATTGTCAATCTTACTCAAATTGCACTCAAATTCACATTTTAGGTCAAAATCCATAAAACACATTAAATAGTTCAAACATGTCACTTATAATTGCCAATTTAGGTCAAAGTATTCCTAAATAGGGTAATGTATTTTATGGGCCAGCTAACTTTGATTAGATCATTTCGATTCAAAATGACAATTTTGTCATTTAGTGCTCTAGGTCACTCTTTTCTTCTAATTCATTAGTACACATCACATACCTATGTTATTTATTGTTGGAAACATCTTAAATGGGAATACAGATTTAACACATCTAACATCACCTTCCAATTACTCTCCAGTCAAATTATGACCTAGTTTTATGACTGTCTAACCATTTTGATTAATTATGCACCAATTTTGAAATAATTACACTAAACTTGATTAAACTTACTTAAGCTAATTAATCCAATTTAAGATATTAATTAATTATTCCATAGATATTTTTGAATATCTCATTATTGAAAATTGAATTTGAATATCTACATCACCTAGTGACATCATCTATGGGGTGGCATCCATTAAGCCATAATTGTATAAAATATCAGGATTATAGGTCACCCATGACTAGTTAATGCCTCCCATGCATCTTTAATGCTTATTTATCTTGAGCATATTTATGAGTTTAATTAAAATAATTAGGATTACCCATGGCCACACATCTTAATCTTGAGATGGATGGTCATGGTTGATCCTGACCAATCTCAAAAATCCATAAATAGAGAGGCCATGGACATGAATTTTAAGCTTGAATATTGCAAAGTTATAATGTTAAATTATTTCCAAAATCCTTTGCAATAGACCATTTTTTTTTTCAATCTTCATTAATAGGCTATTTTAGTTATTTGGAATCATGAGCCAAGGTTTTATGGAGTGTTCTTAAGACATTGGAGGAGTTTTCCACCTTTGTTGACAAAGACAAGGATGCTTGATCAACGCAGAACATGCTTTTAAGTTGCATGGGTATGGTGAATCCATTTGGGAAGGTAATATGATATTGCTTTCTTTAATTTTGTTTCTTGTTATCCTTTGTAATTCCCATAGGAATAGATAGGCTTAGTTAATTATTTCTTTATGCATTTTTCATGATTTATGGACTAATGTTTGACTAACTTGCTTTGTAATCCTCTCTATAGGAAGTAGCCTTTTGAATTTAAATATTTCAAAGGATCTTGAGGTTGAACATGGAGATAAAAAGTGTTGAATTGTCTCTTAATTTAATTAAGATAAATGGCATGTGGATAATATATTGATACAACAAGACCATCGAGATCAATTATGCATGTTCAATTGTGTAATTAAAGATAAATAGTGAGCTTGAGGTCAACAAGTCAGAGGATATTGAGATTGAATGTAGGGATGACAAGTGGAATAATCATGGTGAATCAAAGGATCAATGGTGTGCATTTGATCAAATTGATCAAGATCGATGATGTGTATTTAACCTTATAGAAAAGATCGATGGTATGAATGAGGTCAAAAATCAATGATCCCATGTTGCACACGAGGTTACCACATGGTAAAAATACATTAACCAAATGAAATTTATAATATGATCCTAAGGATAAATGTAGGGATTCTAAATGGTATGATCTGGAGAGTAGATAGAAGATCAATGGTAGTGATGAAGGTCAAGCCTAGAAGACTCCCTTAAAGATCAATGGAGCAAATTTGATCAAATCTTTAGAAGGCACAGGATGAGGACATAAGTCCAAGATTGTAATGATCAGGTTTTAAAAGGAGATAAGAATCTCAAGAGGATACTTCAAAATTAGACATTTCAAATAAAAAAATTTGCCATCCAAGTTGGTAAACGCATAAATGTAAGATTAAATATGAATTTAGGTTACTAAGAGTAGACCCTGTAAATATGTCTAACACCATTAAAGCTCTAATAGACCTTTCAAAATACCTTGGACATAAATTTTACGTCTTGTTCATGATCAAGGATCCACAATATATTATGGATTTTCATTTGAAATCACAATTGTATGAAAACTAATAAATGGGATTGTTATTCATCTATAGTGGACCTGTGTTAGGAGTTTGGAGTAATGATAGAATGGTGATAGATAAATAAGTTGGCATAGGGGCAAGGTGATTCTAACAATTATGTTCTGAAGGGACACTAGACAAATGGGCTCAAATGACTATCTAAATAATGTAAAGGACATATCAAGATGAAGCATGGTGTGATAAGCTCATTAAGTAGATGGAGAGTTTGGAGGTTGAAAAGGCTAAGTGAGAATTCAATTAGGTTGAAAAAGTATTTGGGGATTTTCCCATTTGAATGGATCATGACTCACCACTTTCAAAGTATTATTGTCTTCTATCATGTTTTCTAAGCCAATGAGGGGCCTAAAGTTATTTGGAGCTAATGAATGGCTAATTGGGAGGAATGGTTCATGATAATAGATTAAAAGGTGGTTGGTACTCCATTAGAGTGGTTGGATCTAATTTATTGACCACTATTTTTCTCATTCTCATCTCTATCTTCCCTTCTCCTATATCACCCATTCTTTCCCACTTTTTTAGTATCTTGAAGAATTATCTTTTTTTTAGATAAGAGACTCTCATTTGATAAGGCTATACCCTATCAAAATTTGTATGAAAGATATCTTCAATCAATTAAAACTTTCTTTACTTATCTCTTGCCTCTAAATTTTTTTTATCAAGCTTATGCAAGATGGCATTATGAAGGATAATCTTCCATATCCATTGTCCTTCTTTCTTGCCTATTTTTAGGTGTTTTCAAGTTATTTGTAGGTTTGGACTTATGTTATTTATACCATTAATGGATGCCTAGTGTGAGTATTATAATTCCTCTTTGCTTCCTTAATTGCTTCATAAATTTAGTTCATGAAACACTTATTCATATTATCTAGATTATGAGATTATGTGAGCTAGCATTGTCTTAATCTTCATCAGTGTATTTTTTTGTACTTATGTGAGTGTCTCATTTAATTTGTTGTATCACATTTTAGCTTCCTTAGTAACCCTGTTACCCATTTTTAACCCTTTTCCAATAAATTATTTAGTCTAGGTGATCCATCAAGAGGAAGATGGACTTATCTATAAGTTCAACCTCACCATAAGAAACACACATCCTGAGGTTGTCTCGATATTGTGGCTTAGTTGGAGGGAGACTGAAAAACTCCCCTCATGGGTGTAGATTAATGCCACAATATAAACCAAAGGGCATGATTTAAAATTCATAGTGGCCTTCATAAATATGAAAATATATTTTAGGAATGTCCTCCTCATGGTTCTATATTTAATGATACCCAAAATGAATATCTAATTTGGTAAATGAAATAGCAACATGTGATTCATATAACAAATCATCAATTACAAAAATATGAAATTTATATTTGATAGTGAACTTGTTGATCTCTCTATAATATGGGAACATCTTCCAAGTTTCATCCTTATTTTTCACCATGACTATTGGAGAAGCATATTCACTTTGGTTGTGGTGAATGGTTCCTACCTCCAACAACTCTTGTACTATTTTTTCAATTTCATTCTTTTCAACATAGGGATATCTGTATGGTCTGATGTTGGGTGGTGTACTTATAGAATTGATTTTTATGTCATGATTTTGGGTATGGATATTAGGAATACCTTCTGGTATTGGGCTAAAAATAACTAAATGTTCATCCAATATTTTTTATAGTTTAGGATGGGTAGACTCCTTAGTTTGTTGAATATCAATGAAAAACAAGTGCACCATAAATCCTTCAAAACCATTTTTCAACATCTTTCTACTAGCTTACCTTCATAACGAAAGCTTATGAACAATTCTTGGAATTTCATCTCAGTAGTACCCGATGTGGTGAGGAATTATAATCCTAAAATAATGTTACTCCCACCTTATGAATATCAAACATAAGAGAATCTACAAGATATTCCCCCATTTCTAACTTAATACTATGGTAGTTTCTAAAACAATTAATTGTACCACCATATGCAATCCTGACTTAAAATTTTATGGCTAAGAAGATGAAACAATTCAAATGAGCAACCAACTTATGATTGATGAAATTATATGTACTTCTTGAGTCAATAAACACTATGACCTTGTGTTTCTTAAGGAAACTCACCACATTAAGAGTCTGAGTATAAATACCTACAAGTGCATGGAATGAGATAGTAGACTAAGAATATATAGCTTCATCCTCATGTCCTTTAAAACCCTCACCAAATGCCTCCTCATCTTCTCCATTGTTATTAGCCCCTTCAATGTAAAATAACTTATTTTTATCACTTCAATGACCTATTTTCCATTTATTTTCTAAACTATAACAGAACCCTTTGGCATGCTTCTCTTAAATTTATTACAGTGTCAATCTAGTAGGTTGAGGTAGTGATGGAGTTTGGAAGGTGTGTTCCAAGCTAATAGTGAAAGGATGATGTTTGATCATCCCTTTTTATTATGTTAAATGTGACATTTAGTATATATTTAGATATAATAATGAGGTTAAACATGTGAACCTCTACTTGAATATTATCTTTTAGTCCACCCAAAAAAATGTCAATCAGATTTGCCTCGGTGATGTCCTCCACACATAAGGATAGATTCTAAAATTGATGAATACAATCCTCATTATTTATATTTTTCATAATTTGGCTAATTTTTTGAAGTATTTTTCAAAAACATTACCATGATGGTGACATGTTAGTTTATCATATAACACTAACCATGTAACAAGAGCACCGATATTCTTCTTTTGATCACACAACCAACAATACCAAATAAATGGCTTAGGTTCTAGATATAGAGATAACATGACCATACTTTTAGAAACATTAGTTTGGTGTAGATAAAATATATCTTCAATTTTAGTAATCCAAGTGAGTGGATTCTTATCATCAAGATTTTTCAAGTCTAGTTTTGCCAACATCGATTTCACCCCCATATTGGTGGTGTTAGTGTTGAGAGGAGGAGTACCAAAATGAAAATGTGGAGGGTTATTGAGTGGAAAATGAGATGAAATGGTATCCAATTTTGTTTTGATATGTTTTAGCTAGTTTCTCACACCATTAAGCTCTCCTCGCATTATTGACATTTTAGTTTGGACTTACACATCATTCTACATTAGGCTATTTAGATTCAATTGAATTTGAGAAATCATCTCCAAAGACATCATTTCAAAGTTTTTAGACTCCATGTCATCCCCTAAAGGAGTTTTAGGGGTGTCTTACCCTTTCCCTCATTTGTGAGTGTTAGGAATAGCCATAAGAAGGCTTGATGGTGAACTTTATTTTGACCTGTTGACCCAACTTTAACCATGAACTTTTTAAAAAAAAATTAGCCTCAAAAAAATATATAAAATAATAGACCCTAACTATTTTGTTCCAATATTTCCATAAATGTAAATAAATTTGGAAAATTCTACAAATTGTGAGTTATAGAATGAATTTATGAAAAAATATAAAATGGTGATAAATGTTAAAAAATAGATCCAAACAAGCTTAAATTTTAATGGAATATTACTTGAATGACTTTTCACCACTAGTAATCAAGTATAGAGACATTCATAATCATTTGTGAGATATATCAAAATTCCAAGATCTAGGGTTTTTGACTTGATTATGGCCCAAATCAACTCTCTAATACCACTTATAATGATATTACTTCACCAAATGAGAAGAATAACAATAATATATCACAATGATATGGAAATATAGAAAAAAAATTATGAATAATAGATAAGCCATTTTGAGGGGGCAAGCTCATACATGCTTGTAATAAGAAATGAATACTCTGATATGATGATGAACAACTAACCCTACCTCATATTTATTGTCTACCAAGGCCATGAAAAACCCATAAGATAACCTAATAATCATATGAGTGCATAACAAATGTAAAATAATATGTAAAAGGGTTAAACAATCCACAAGTCAGCTATACATATCCCTATACATGCCAACAATTAAGGGCATAACAATTTCCCTTTATTTATTTATATTCAAAATATCTATACAAAAAACAAGAACCCATTAAAAAAAATAAACATACCAGTGCATTTTCCATATCATATTCCAAAATGATAAAACCAAAAAACAAATGTCAACAAACCCCTACCTATATACACAATCCAGTTCTCTTTGTCCACTGTGCCTCTTATCCAAACCCTCAACATCCATATATCCATACACTTCAAAATTAGCATACCAAAAACACCAAAAAAATCCAATGAAATTGGGTCTTTGAAAATAAATCTCTATTTCTATTATTGTTTTTCAAAATTTTGGCATGATGGCTCACCAAAATCCATCATAGTCTAGTTAACCAACAAAAAAACCATAATCATAGTAAAAACATGCAACTCTCCAAAATTCCATGGTATTCTCCATAATGGCTTTGAATAGTCTAGAAACCCATTAGTTTGAAAACCTAAATTCCTATAATATTCTAATTTAAATAATCATTTTAACATTATAGTCCAACTATTGACTTTGACCAAAAAAGCATGCCTTGTTTTAAAACTATAACCTTCATTATCTCGAATATGACCTAATGTTAACCATCAACCTCATAATAATTAGTGTACCATTTGATTTAATAAAATAATCATTTTAATACAAATATGTCACCCATTAAACTTCAACATTTCAATAACTTATCAAACACATATATATGCCACCTAATGGTGTTCAATCACCTAAAATCTATAGTGAATTTTTAGTCAAATCAAAGACAATAGAATGAGAAATCATACAAGCATCTTAAGAAGATATAATTATACCACAATATATACTTCTTGACTTCACATAATATAAAGGTCATAAAAAGGCATCAACACACATGTTACAACAATTTAATACTTATATTGTAATGTAAAAAACATTATAAATATGCATGAATGATAATCAATCATTACCAATCAAAGAAACACATCAATAATATGATACATGCTACAAACAATCAATATTAACTAACCAAAAAAACATAGGTAGAAAACCAAACTAGGTGGTGTCTATAGGGTTTTAGCTTCATTCTCTCATCCCCCACTCAATTCCATTTTCTCCATCCTCTTTGATGAGACACTCCCTTGATCATAATCAGGAGGGTGGAATCCATCCTATATCCACTTCAGTACAATAAATAGTAGTTATACATATCATGAAATAATCATAATAAGTTGTAACTAAATAAAGTGCATAATCATGATCATAATATACCATAATAGAATATTAAAAACTAAAAAGAAGTTAACAATCATGATTATAAGTAATAAATAATTGTCCATAAATCGATTCATTGGTTAATATAACCACTTAACACATTAATTTAACCAATCATTAACCATAAAATCAAGTAATTAACATATTACTAAGTCTAAAGGAAAATCAGGATGAAATAAAGTCGTATTCATCTAATAGGTCCAACTCTTCCACTTCTATATTTTGTTTCACACTGAGCATGTTAATGGAAAGTATGATGTGGGTTCTTTCTTCTTTGTCAATCAAACACACTCCAATTTATTATTCTTCATAGAGGATCTCATTTATTATATTATACTCAGTGATCATATGAGGCATCTTAGATTCTCACTCTATTTAATTTGGCTAAGAAAACCACACCATTATATCCACATGTGGCTAAAATTGGTTTCCATATAACTATACAAAATTGTTCACAAGTCTTGTCTTGATAGCATGCCATAGGTGTCTAGAATATCCACAACTCAGATATCGATGAATTGTTGAATCATTAGATCTGAGGCTAATTACATATGTATTTAATTCATCTCCCCTACTACCTTAACCTTTATTTTCTCTAGTTGGATGACCTTTTTATTTGACTACATAGGTGTAAGTCCCAACCATTGGTAGATAGCATATGGCCTAACATTCCTAGAGGCACCTAAATAAACCAAGAAATTATGTAAGTTTTACTAGATGTTATAATCTTTAAGAGGAATGGAGGAGTCTCATCCTTCTCTTTATAGAGAGAAACATGTGCATCATAATTATTATTAGATTTTTTCCCCTTATTATCAAAAAATTATTTCAAAATAAATTATCTTTGATTAAAATTTTGAATAAAACAAACAGTTATATTAGCTTTGGTTTGCTAGAGATCATTAATAATATCATAATTGAGTTTGATCTTATTTTATTGTTTTCCATATAGAATATATGTAGCATAATTATTAGGTTGATAATAACTTGTAAGTCCTTTAAGTGGAAGGGGATTATTTCTCGAATTTACATCAGGTGGAACCTGAGTATTGATCAAATGAGTAGAGGTCGTAAACAAGTTGGTTGATTTACTCATCAACTGGTAATTATTTACTCTTTAAAATTGACTAAATGTGCATACTTCCTCTATGTTGTCTTATAGTTCATTTTCATCCTCAAATTGAATTTCATAAGTTTCCAATACTAAAGTTACACCCAGTTTTCCTCCATCTTGGGTTTGACATTCATCAGGAGTACACATAATTTCCATGTTGATCATCTCCTTTTGGAAGATGTTTGAGGTAGATATAAACTCAACATAATTATTTTTTTCATGGTCTATTGTGTATTCACCTTACACAAAGTGTTTAAATCAAAGTATGTGGAATTCATAGAATGGGAAGCATTATTGTTATTCTGGTTATTATTATCGAGAGGGCTAGGCATGTATCCATTACTGGGTCTATTACTCCATTGCCTATTAATCCTCTAGAAATTGAAATTTACACCCTTAGGTGGGTTATTTGAATTTTTATTTATGTTATTATGTCCATGTTTATATAGATTTATTACATCATTGGATAAGAATTAGACCATTTGCCTCAAGTTTCCCACTTTAGATTCTACACTAATGCTAGGTTGGCTTGACGTTTGATGTTGGGGGTTAGTCAGAGGTGCACCTACATTCAATAGTGTAAGGGTGGAAATGTCAGAATGGTTGTGATCATTGTTAGTAGGTGTCATGGGATTTAAATAGGGTAGAACTACATGTTTAATATTATTTGATGTAGCATACCCACTAATGCTTAGTGTGTTAATAGTTTCATTGTATGCTAATTGGACCAACTATTGGTTTCTCTCCCTGGGCAATACCACTAGGAATTTATTTCATTGTAGTTAGATCATAGACCAGGTTAGGGTTGTCATGAATATCACCTAGGATGGGAATCATAAATGGGGTTTTTTACATAAGGGTCTAATTCAACATAGGGATCTAATTGTATGCCCCTGGTTGTGCTAAGGATGGTAAATATCCTACATTATATCCTTATGGTACCATTTGGTGTTTTATGTTCATATCCTCATTATAATCCAAGGATAGAGAAGTAAGTGTAGTTGGGGTCCTTCTAAGAAACACTGGCATCAAAGAATATAAGGACCTCATGCAAGTCTAGATGGTTAGACCTTCTAAGATGTATGGGTCTTTTGGTCTCTAGTATAGCTTAAGAAAATGAGCATTGAACATATTCATGAACTCATTTTACTCTCTTTTAACAATTGTAAAGTGATGACATAGGATGATAGGGTCAATGGGAAACCTAAAATGGTTCATGAAGATGGTTTTTGGAAAATCCCAAGAAGTAATAGACCCATGGGGTAGTCCCAGGTACCAAGAATACATAGTTTATCCTAAGTAATATGGGAAAAAATTGTAGGAAACATCCTCATGTTGAACTTGTGTTATGATTACTACATCCTTAAAGGCTTGAACATGTTCCTTTACTATATAGACACCTCCAACTATGAATTTAGGACAAATTTTTCTATGTTTTTATTCAAATCATGATAAATATCGAGGATAGCCACATGGAAATAACCTCCTTTCCTAAGCCAAACCATAGGATTGGCCATTGGTATATGTTGGGAAAGTAGGAATGGTATAACCAAAAGGGGGCTTGTAGCCTTAGGTGATTTACTAGCTGATTGAATAGGCTTATCTTTTTATTTTCCTTTATTATCTCTTTATTTTGGTATTATATGATCATTAAATACTAATAGCTCAAATATGTCCCTAATAGACTTTGATATAGTGCTTATTATCCTATTTTACATCTTAAAAGATAGTTTATCTAAGTGGAATTGAATATTTCTAAAATGTCTTAGTTTAAACTTTGGGTGAAAACTCAACTTGTGGTTCACAGGCCCTCCTTATAGCACTAGATATGTTGATCAGTGTTTTGACATAGCCAATAATAGGAAAGTTTTTTTAGGATTTACCTCTCTTGAAAGGAAGAAAATCCTAGAAGGAAAATGCTTCCCTAATGTTTAAATTTACTAGGTTTTGGTATGTTGGTCTTCACTAAGTTGGATGATGTGGATTGCTCCTTTAAAGGGGCCTATTTTATGAGTTAAGGTATATGTTTCTTTGATTAAGATATTCATGAGGAGAATACATACTTCCTAGTGATACTTATAGAGTTCACCCTTTGATAGAAATTAGAATTTCCTAGACTTGTATATAAAAAGCACACTCGATTTATTTACTAATATACCATGTTCATAAATACAACAATGGTGATAAAAATAATGTGAAATGGTAATCAATATAAACATTTAGTTACATATTTATTTTTTTCCTAAACTGACCTAATTATAAATAAAATACAAAAGAGTAGGGATAAAGAGATAAAATAAAGCCTATAGTTATGAGAATGAATATGAGGTACACAACTAAATGAGATTCACTAAACCAATCTTTAGTTGAGGTAGACCTAGCATAATTCCAATTAAATATGGTGTAAGAGTCTGAGTATATTGACTATGAGAATTAAACACATAACCACCATACAACATGCATATGAAATTACCACATTGTCTCAATAGTCTTCAAATATCAAGATTTTAATTTTTGATTAACAAATGTTGGATTTCATGCAGTCATCTAGATTAAAAAATCACCTTAATAATAGTAAAATACCAAAAATAATATTTAAAAAAATAATACTAATCTATAAAGTTGTAAATAATCATAAAAAGTGTCTAGTTCTCTATGTGTCTTTTACAATTCACAAAGAGTTGGCCAAGCATAGCATCCTCTAATCCTAAAAAATGCCAACCTTGAGAAAGGATTTTGAATTCCTTTATAGGAACCAAAATAGAGATTCCAAATTCTAAAATGGGTTGACCTATGCCTTCTACAAAATTAACTAAGAATTCAATGTGAATTCAAAAATGTAGTTGTGAACTTTAGATAGACACCATGTTACTATGAACATGGGATTAAATTCTATCAACTAAGTATAGCTGGAAGTTGTTGGAAATGTCTTGGGATTACCATTTATATTTTTAACATGTAATCCTTGTAGAGAATGCTTATTTTCACTATATATATTCCCTTAGTGTTTTTTTCTCTTTTCCTCAAAGGTACATGCCATGTCCATATTCAATGTGCCACCTAGATTACCTTTGAATTTTATCTTCTATGATCAATTTTTCCCTTAAGATACCCCTATAATTTATCATCTATAGGTCAAAGCTAACACACATTCATTCTCAGTTTTTGATGGATTTGACATCTATACAAGTTGTAAAATTTAAGTTTGTGTCTTAATAACATCACTACCATCATGTCTTATGTTTGTTGGGTCATTGTATATGGTTACTCCATGATTTTTCACTAATTATTATAGGATCTATGTATGTTGATTGTTATTTTGATAGTGTGAGGCTATATTTCACCATGTGGTGTCATCTCACTCACCTAGAGATCTAATGTTCTGCTAAGCTATATAAACATCCCCAAGGCTATGAAGTAGTGGGATGTTACTATGTGGTGTCTTCTCACTCATCCACTTGCTCAAGACACTTGGATTTATACAAACCCTTCTAGGTTAGCAAGTGGTTGATATCATTCCACTTGAAAACATCCCACTAAACCACTTGATTGAAGGCTTTACTTGGTACAGACTCAACTAGGATAAGTGAGTAGTTAGGATTGTTCCAATTGGAAACATCCTACTAATCTTATTACTCAAAAGAAATTTTGATTATTTGAGTCTCGTGGGATGGTAAAAAATGCCATGTCACTCTGGGATAAATTTTATAAATCAACTAAGTGTCAAAAGACATTTTGAATTTGTTAGATCCATTAGGAGCTATGAGAGATTTCCATGTGGTGTCAGGATCAACATAGGCACCTACGAGCACAAAATGAAAAAATGCACACATCACTTTTAATTTCAAAAGACAATAGTTAAGAAATTTAAATTTAAAATGCCTTAGTAATTCAAATTTAAAATGTATCTGTCTTTGAAATGTAAACAAAATGGCACAAAAACTTAGTAACAGGAAACCATTTCAAATGAATATAAAGCAACTTTTGACCATTTTGATGAAATTGACTAAGAATAAGATGAACATAAAAAAATTTAGCCAATTTAGATAAAATTAAAGAATAATTGGATTGAAAAAGGGGAATGATAATAAATATTAGGAAAGAAAATAAGGTCCTCATTTTAGCTTAAAATGGGGTGTGTTGTGCAATCAACAATAGGGACACTACTACTGACGATAGTGTCTACATCCTTATATAATGTCTAGTATCCAAAAGTCTTCCAAATTAAAAAATGACCAAAACCTATGGGTTATCATAATTATCTTATTAAACCCTACTATGAGATATTTTCAACATGTGTGGTATAAATACAAGTATAGTCCTTCTCATTACTCATATAGAAAATACCAAGAAAATACCTACTAAATCTAAATCAATTGACTGCACAAGCACTTTACATTTCCCTATTTGTTCCTATTTTCATATCAAGCATAGGAGAAATCATACCACAAGCCTAAATCATTCAAAGATAATATTATGAGGGTTATTTTTTAAATTATAAGCTCTACCACTACATGCATATGTATATAGTACATTTCATGCTTATGCACACACTTTCCCTTACATAGAGGAAAACTACATAAGTGTGAGGCCCTCTTTGGATTATTTTCTTTATAGGTATTACCCATTTATAGAAGGGCCTTTGGGGAAGCTAAAAAATGTGAGCCCACTAACCCATTTTTTATAAAATTCATTCTAAGGGTGAAGAAGGGTGAATATCTATGGTTTGATCAATCAGTGAAGAGTGACAACCTGTATCCCAAATATAAACACACCAGTAGAAAGGTGATATAAAACCCATAATACATAAGTTGGTCACAACTAGATCTAATTATTATTTTATATGGGACACCTTCATCACATTTAGATAATATCATCAACAATAGTATCTAGATCCTAATATAGTGTCTATGGTCACATAAGTACAATTTCCATAGTATAATGACTAATCCAAAACACTAACCCTACACAATTTACACTTGTTTTTAGTCTAGATCTTCATGTGCATATTAAAGTGTCTAAATATCATTATTCCTTATTTATTATAATATATTTCAATAGCTTTACTTTACTATTTCTTTAAAATATTGATTGTATAAATTTAGAATATTTTTTATATGAGTTTTATAATTAATTGACCTATTATAGATTAGTTTATCACCCTTGTATTATAACTACTTATATAATTATTAATGTTAAATACCCTACATATCTAAATGTAGGGTTAAACAAGTGGGTCAAATATTTAAAGAGTATATTGGGTCCAAATTCAAATATTCTTGGCTTATCAACCAAAAAGGGTAGTTTTGGAAAGTTTTATAGCTAGACACAATAAATGAGGCCATTTTTCAATTCTTGAGAGACATGAATATGAAACTACAATGAACTCATATGAACATCTTCCCTAAGGAGATAAACTAATTTAGATAGTGGAAGATAATGGATATTACTTGGTTAAATCAAGCTATTCAGTGGACTTGAATCTAAATGGAGAAGGTTTCAATAGGAATGAGTTGTGGGTAAAATACATCACTCCAAAGGTAAACATATTTGGAAAGTAACTTATAATAAGATCCTTACTATCAAAAACCTAATTAAAAGAGGTATGTTCATCCCCAATAGGTATTTTCTATGTGATAGTAAAGAATAATTAATAATACATTTATTCCTAGATTACCCTTTTTCCTCCAAAACTATGGATCTCCCTTATAGAGATTCAACCTGGCATGGGTGAAACCCAAATCCTTTCAGGATCTTAGCATTCAATGTAAATCCCCCTAGAAGGATCCAACCCTAGAATTTTTATGGAAATATTCCTTTCCTCAATTACTTTTTGGAGTATGGAAGGAGAGGAATGATCATATTTTCCAAGATAAATGGATTTTTAAAAGGTCAACAACTTCCAAGGTTGTGGAAGCTATAAAGTAAAATTGGAAGGCTTTCTCTTTGAAAATCAATCCCCTCTTAGCCAAAGTGGTATCCATCATTTTTAATAATTGGAACATCTTGCCCACATTAAAAGATAAATTCCCCTAAGAAGGTGGGTAGAAATAAGGTAAAGTGGTCCAAACCTCTAAATTTGTGGCACAAATTAAAATTTTATAACGCTACCGAAGGAAACCTCATAAAAGTTGGAAGTGAAGGAGTTATAAGGGCTAGAAAAGGGGTCATTATGGCTCCTTTACACAAGGCCTATGAGAACCCAAAATAAATCACGTTGTGGAAGATAGAGTTTATTTTTGGGGTATCCAACTATCTATCAATATGAAAATAGATAATCTCATAATCAAAGGGGACTTGATGAATATTATTAACTACCTAATTGGTAAATCCCAACCTATCTATATCATCCAAATTGACGATGCTAAAATCCTCCTAAATAAGTTTAATGGGCTTGAGATCATCCATGCTTTCAAGGTGGGAAACAAAGGTGTTGATTCCATGGAAAACCTAGGGGTCATTAGTATATGCTTCAAATCATGGAAAAATATAGAGGACCTTCCTTATCACATTATCAAAATTTTGAATGATGATGCCTTAGTGGTAGTGAGACCCCAAGAAGGAATGTTATTGAATCATTACCACTAATTGATGCCTAAATTTACTATAATTTATTTATTTTATTATAAATACACCCTTAATCATATATTAGTGTTGAGATTCACCTTGAATAATGTTTCTTATAGTTTCATTAAAATAACCATCAAATTAGTAGTCATCACTTTGTTTATGGAGACTTTTAGGTTTAATTACATGTAAAGGGTAAGAAGAAAAGGATATGAAATATTGTGTGGTGATAAATATTGAATTGAAACCACTTTTTGTGTGTATTTTAAGGATAATACATTCATATGATGAATCATGAAGAGAGGGGATTTAACAAATTACATGCATAGAATTATGGGGTAAGACCCCATCCTCTTTAAGGAATTTTTCATGGCATGGAATGAAAGGGAGTTTAGAATACATAGTATGACCCTCACTATCTCTAAGGAATTGATATATCAAGCCATGGGGATGTATTTTAAATGCATGAAAACTTATAAGGATAAATGTAGGAAAATGGAATTGAATTTGTGTTCAAGGTTGATGACATTCATCCAAAAACCAAGAAAGGTAACTTGAAGATTAACCTTCCTTACCAATGGCTTGTGATGTGTCTATAGTAAATGAAATATATTATGATGTAGGGGAAGTATAAAATTATCTAATCCCATTTATTCATGTTATTTAACCATATAAATGGGTACATCATGATCAACTTACCATATTACTTAATCTAGTATCTAGAAAGTTTTGACATGGCCTTTAAGTTCAATTATATAGATGATATTATTTGATAGGCTATAATTTATCATATTAATAATATAGGTTAACCCATCAAAGGAAATGATATTTTGACTTATAGGGAGGAGGAACAAAATAGTTCATTGGAGGAAAAAATGGAGGAATCGTAGGATGATTCTAATGGGTATCACGTCACTCTCAAGTAGGTTTATAAATAGTGTCCTAATCAAAATGGAAAGGGGATAATGGGTGATGGAAATGATATTAAAAAATGCAGTTTGGGGCTAGTCCTAAGATTAAAAAACTAAATATTATTCCCTTGGGTAAGGTTTTAGGGGACTCTCATGGTAGGGATGTCGATAAATTCAAGGATAAAGAGTTAAATAAAGGGGTTTGTGCTCAAGTGGTCAAATAAAGTAGGCAGTATAAGGAACCTTCACCACCCAAGAACCTTGAGATGAAGGATTTAGAGGTAAGGATCAATAACCTATATGATATTATAGTTTACTAAGGGAAGGAGATAAATATTGAGGCTAGAGAAATCAGAGAGTATATGGTAAGGCTTCAATCAACTAGGTTGAGTAATTATGAGGGTGGAGGTGGGAATAAACCCTTTAACATAGTCATCCCATCCTTAGAAAAATGTATTTAATTAGATAATGAAATAATGGAAAGGGTAGAAGAATGGAAACATATTTCAAAGGCCAAATCTAAGGGTTGGATTAATGTGAATAATGGAAAGGAGGCTAACTCAAGGAATAGAGACAAGGAGGAGAGTAACAAGGGGTGATCAAATTCACTAGAGGGAGCCTTAAGAAATTTGAAGATAATGCTTGCTTGGTAAAAGTATCCATAAAGTCCAAAAAGGAGTCTATGCTTAAATCTTAGTAGATTACTCTAATTATGAGGACTATTCTATTTAATATTTTTTGTGTCTTATGAGTCATATTTTGGTGGTGTTCTGATTTATAGAGTTTTAGTTAAACTTTGGCAGAAATATGGTGACTTCTTAGGGGTGTTATTCCTTATATTATTTATAGGCTAAATATCTATATATTTTAATTTTCTATTGGTTTCTAGATCCTTTCAAAACCCACTTGTTTACCTATACCAAAAAACATACTTTGGTTATCTTGCCCACTTGGAACATACCATGGTGATCTATATTTTCTAGTAAATATTCTATGAGTAGATTATAGAGTTACTATAATTATTAAATGATGCTTAATCACAAATAGTCACATTACCTATTCATAAAAATTAAAAATAAGTAGTTATACATATATAAGGAATGTAAAAAATATTAAATATTATCACCAAGGAAACAACATGCCAAATATATTTAGTCTTTATTTATAAATTGTATTTGAATCCAAACTTTTATCCTTGTTTAAAAAAAGGTTCTATAATTTTGTCTCTAATAATTTCCTTGAATTCCATTTATTTCTTTTTTTCTTCTCTTAGAATACCATTTCAAGTGGATTTTTCATTCACATGATTATGATGGTTTAAGAATATTAAATATATTAGAATGCCCTATTGAAGTTGACATATCTATCCCAATTTTATTTTATTGTATAACCTCCTTATTTTAATTGGTATTATTTGTTGATACAAATTTTTTTAGTTAAAAATATTTTTGTAGTTTAAGAGGATATTAGATTATTAATATCCTCATACTTGTACAAATATATCAAGACACAAGAATTTATACATGTTTTTTGTTAGATTTAAGTAAGGTTAACTTCATTTTATGTGAAGATTATGAATTAATAATAAAGTGTTTTCAAAAATAAAAAATAGAAAATGGAATGTGTGTGTGTGTGTGTGTGTGTGTGTGTGTGTGTGTGTGTGGGTGTGTGGGTGTGGGGAAGCATACACAAAATTTTAGTTGTTTGAAATGATATCTCTAAGAAATGGGATTTCATAGACTAAAATGATTATATGGAAGATTCATGTATCTTTTTGTTAATAATTTGAAAACA
Source organism: Torreya grandis (assembly GCA_037957365.1). Classification (NCBI taxonomy): domain Eukaryota; kingdom Viridiplantae; phylum Streptophyta; class Pinopsida; order Cupressales; family Taxaceae; genus Torreya; species Torreya grandis. The sequence goes on from JARHVA010003612.1 coordinate 106,392, forward strand.
TTTAAGACTATACATATGGTAGGCATAACACCATAATCCACAATAGTTTCCAACATTCTCCCATTTTTGGCCATAATGGGAGATTTGAAACTAGCCATGAGAATCCATCAAATAATAATAGGAAGTAATTTTTTTTGTTAGATTTTATATTATTGATAGAAAGTAACATGTTTATTTAATTTTCAAAACTCACAAAAATGATTATATGGAATATTCATGTATCTTTTTGTTAATAATTTGAAAACATTTAAGACTATACATATGGTAGGCATAACACCATAATCCACAATAGTTTCCAACATTCTCCCATTTTTGGCCATAATGGGAGATTTGAAACTAGCCATGAGAATCCATCAAATAATAATAGGAAATAATTTTTTTTGTTAGATTTTATATTATTGATAGAAAGTAACATGTTTATTTAATTTTCAAAACTCACATTGTATTTACAATGCAAATGTCATAATAGACTTGTATACAAAATGTGGAAGCATTTATGTGTGAACTATTTTTAAAATAATCCTGAAAAAAATGTGATCTAGAGAAAAATGATTGCATGGCATGCATAAAGTGGGTTTTTTTATAAGGAGGTGAACAAATTTAAGTAACTATAATTGATGGGTGCAACAAATTAATCCAAAACCTTTTCTATAGTCTACAAAGCCTATACAAAAATATGATATTTATATAAATGTATGGGTATCCCTATTCCAAAATATGGCATAATTATAATTTGTTGTCATATAAATATTTGGGTATGGAAGGATTAAAAAAAATCTCTTAGTTCTCCCTTTTCATGTTGAGCAATAAGTATGATATTGTAAAAATCTAGTTATGAATTCATATGTATATGTCAAATGTGTGTGAATATTAGGTTGAATATGTTAGATTTAAAGATGAATTCATTGATATTTTAACTTCCACAATCCTTGATAATAGTATGATCTAGATTATTACCTAAAATAAGATTTAATAATAATTAAAAAATTGTTTTGAAACATGATAATAATATCTTAAGGTAAAATATTTTCATGGTGGTTTCAACATTGCATGATGAAGATAGGACCCAATATACTAAGTAGAATGGTGTCAATGGAATTATATAAGATTTTCTTGGGTTAAAAACTTGGGATCCACTCCAAAAACCTTGTTGGGGGCAGTAGTGGCACTTTGTATTTTACCACTTCTTTTAAAAATTTATCCCAATTGAAGCATATAGATTTATCAAATAATATTCTCAATTTTTTTAGCTATATACATAGGCCAAATATATATTGATATTCCTTTCTTGGATTTATTGAAAAAATGATAAGAGGAAGCATAATTTTAAAAAAAAAATTATCTCATAAACTTAAACATTTTAGATTGAGATATTTCACTTTTTAGTTGAAATATTCAATATAAAATTAAAAAAATTCAATAATATGGAAAGTTTATATTTAGCCTATATAATAAAAAGTATATTTCATCAATTAAAATGTTGTACCTTCTTATACCATATTTTGGCATCTAATTATGTATACAATGGATAGGTATTAGTTCTTGAGTGCACCCTATCTATCCATGATCTTCTAACAAGGTTACAAAAACCAAATCTCTAGATCATTACATGCTTATAACTCTAACAATAGTTATAAAATTCACTTGTCCCATATTAATAACTCATGAATACACCATAATTATCATATTATGGAAAACCATGCATCTTTCACCACAACTGCATCTCACTATATATTATTTATGGCATATTATCTTCTCACTTCTACATGATGACTATTGTATTTTAATTTTTATTGCTTCCATTGCCTCTACACAATCACATCATCGATTCCTTGAAATCTACCTCCACCACACATATAATATTCTAAGTTAGGATGGGTGATATTCATATATACAATAGGAGGCATATTTCTTAGTTTCACTTTATCTATACTTATATGTACTACACTTGATGCATGTTATGCCATAACACATGTTGTAAGTTATTTATATCCTTCCAATTCTCATTTTTATGAATACTTGTTACTTGATTTTTATTTTATATTGATGTATATCCTAATTTCAAGATAGATTCAAAAATAAAAACTTTCAAATAGAATCAATGTGTGTGTGTGTGTGTGTGTGTGTGTGTGTGTGTGTGTGTGTGTGTGTGTGTGTGTGTGTGTGTGTGTGTGTGTGTGTGTGTGTGTGTGTGTGTGTGTGTGTGTGTGTGTGTGTGTAAATATTTAAAATATTCAAAAAATAATAAAATAGGGCTTGAGCATGATATTATTATTAGATTAAACTAATTACATATGTTATTAACCACATGTTTGGTATATGGAATACACTATTTCATACACATCTATTTCATAATATATGAGTTTGATGCAGGTCATATAGATCATACATGGACACATAGATGTTGGACTTTCTTATACCTAATGGCCATGCCTTTGTTGGTTATATCTTTCTGTGACATTTTATCATTTTGAGAGATGTATATTGCTTACACATGTCTTTCTAGTTACTCATACCTTATTTAATGCTATGTAGATATGTTACTTTTCTTTGATGTTACATTGATATACATAGATAACGTATAGTAGATTTCACCAGTTCTCTACTTCATTGATGTTGTTACTCTTTCATGATATCCAATTCATTTTTTTAATATATTGTGAAACTCTTCTCCTTGCGTGTGTGATAATATTTATGTCTCTTTTTTATGACATTATTATATCCCTTACTTATTTTCCTTTGCCTTATTTGTTATGATATATTTATGTCCCTTGCTTGTGGCCCTTAGCCTTATTTTTGAAAACATATTTATGTCCTTTGTCTATGTCCCTTACCCTTTTTTGTTTTAGCATCTCTTAAGTTCCTTGTTTGTATTCCTTGGAATTATGTGTGACATTGCATGCCTATGATTAGATTAATCTAGTATTATATGCTAAACTTGTTAAAATTATTGAGTTTGCTAAGATTTTTATTCTTTTTTAGGGACATGACCCATATCATGCAACTCTTCTTGTGTGTGGTGCCATAATTTTCATAATACACCTATTTACTACATATGTCTATTCAATTATTATATAAGTGATTGTTACTATTGAATACCTAATTGATATACCTATATTCCCTGCATTTCATATTTTAATTGTGTGCTTTGATTTCATATACATTACTATAATGGTATATTCTCCAAATGTTGACATTACTAATAATAATTATATCTTTATACATGACATGATACACTTAAATTTTTATTTGAATATAAGTGACTAACAATATGAATCCCTCACCTCAAAATCGGGGCCATATTAGTGGGCTTGTCATAGAAACATGGCTTTCCATAAATAGAAATATCATATTTTGGGAACATTGTGAAAAGAATAAATATTTAAAATGGTTCAACTATGATAATGGTTTAGATATGTGATAAATATTTACAAATTAGTACATATTATGGGGGTATATGTCATTCATATGCACACGCTTAAAAAATACATGAGATATATAGTACATATTCAGATACACTTGAGTGCATATGCCATGCAGGTGTACATGCTCTATAGGAAAAAAATTACAAGTTTACACATACAAATAAATTTAAAATACATGTTATCAAATTTAGCATATGCATTGATAGAATTATATATCAATTGGAAATTATTCATTAGGTCATGATACTAGTTCATAGATTTGAATATTATTATAGATATAAGTTATCACCAATCAATAAGGTGTGATACTAGGTCATACACATACATGCTATGATATTTTATAATTGGAATTGATTCAGCAAGGTATGATACTTATACATTTTTTAATCACCTAAAAATGATACTTGAGTGATAAGAGTGATACTTTATACCACTTATCCATAACTTAGTCGTAGACCTATCCTAGGGCCTATTTTCACACTTTCTAGCCTTTATACGGGCCACATGCATCCCTATTCATCCCTAAAGTAGTCCCAAACCCTCATTATTGCATCTTGTCCCTTTGTGCCTCAAGTTATACTACCTGGACACTTTTGTAATAACAATAATATCAATTCCACATGGCTTTAATGTCCCAATTTTGATGATGTTTTCCTTTCCCTCCTTTTTCACAAATGGATATATTTTCAAATCTTAGACCTCTTAGGCTAGCCTAGACCCCTTTTAGCACTCGTACAAGCACTAAAATACTATATATACATTAATTTTATCCCTCTAACCACTATATGGAAATGAGATGAAAATTACACATACAAACTTAGAACAAGTTATGCATAATTAAAGTTATCAACCCCCATCCTACCCTAATTTTGCATACTACCATCTACAACATTCCTAAACATAGATTACTCATATTTTTAGTCTCAATCACATTCAAATAAATTGGGTATATAATCATACTCTTCACTTTCACTTGCACTAGTACTAAGATGGAGAGAACTACATTGAGCTTGATCCCTCTTTTAAGTATTGGTATGTAGTGTTGGGGATCAAACCAACAATAGATTACAATTGTGATAGCAATAAACACAGAATTAAACTAGATTGATAAGTAATTAGAATGATAATAGCAAGAACAAGAGATACAAGAAAACACCCTGAAAACTTGTATTAACAAACTCTTTACAAAAGGAATACAATTGAAGAAAGCTTCTTTCTTCCACACCTCTCCTAGATGTATAGATCTCTTAATAGATCTCTATTCCTCAAGAGCTCTCTCTCTCAAGAACAATCAACTCCAACAAGCCTGGATTGATTCAATTTTGTATTGTTCTTCACACACAATGAATTACAATAATTCACCCAACTACTGCAAACTACTACTACAAAGCTAAGAAGATCTAATTCTACATATAGAATTAGGAGACTTGAGCATGTACACCCAACAAGCAGTTAAGCCACTTAAACAAGGGCTCTAAAAATAGTATTGCCAATAATAGAGACATGAGCTTGAGTGTACAACTCAAACTTATCATGCAAACACTCGCTTCTGTCCACAGAAATAGCTTTCTGGACACACAGGTAACCGACGTCAGTTCCTGCTGCTTGTCTGTGACAGCCGTCAGCCAACCCTCTACCAACGTCGACGTCTCTACAACTGCCTGTGATCGACGTCGGTCACTCCTGATCGACACCAGTGTCTGTGTAGACCTGAACCTGATAATGAATGCTCCTTGGTGAAGTTTTTAGCTCCACACCCTAACAATCTCCCACTTGGAGATAAACAGCTGCACCAGTACCTGTACAGCAACATCTTCTAGCTCCATCATCTTCAACTCAATCATGAAGACCAACAGAAGTTGAATGAAGATTCAACTTCTCCTTTGTAACCGGCTTGGTTAACATATCAGCAGGATTCTTATCTGTATGGATCTTCTCCAGCTTCAACTCACCATCTTCCAATACCTGTCGTATGAAGTGATACCTTAGTTGTATGTGCTTTGTTCTTGAATGAAAGGCTGAATTCTTAGCCAAATGGATTGCACTCTGACTGTCACTATACAATCTGCAACTCTCATGCTCCCTACCAAGCTCATCCATGAACCGTGTCATCCATATCATCTCCTTGCTAGCTTCTGTGGCTACAATATACTCTGCTTCTGTAGTTGACAAGGCAACAACCTTCTGCAACTTAGATATCCAGCTAACCACCATTCCACCTATAATAAAAACATAACCTGTAGTGCTCCTCCTGTCATCCAAATCACCTGCCATATCTGAATCTACATAGCCATGTAGAGAAGTATCTGAACCTTCATAGCACAAGTGCTTACTGCTAGTTCCTCTCAGATATCTAAGGATCCACTGAACTGCTTTCCAATGTTCCTTACCTAGATTGGCCATATACTTACTTACCACTCCCACTGCTTGGGCAATATCTGGTCTAGTACACACCATTGCATACATCAAACCCCCTATTGCAGAAGAATATGGAACCTTACTCATGTACTCTACCTCATCATATGAATTAGGACATTGTTCTTTACTCAACTTAAAATGTCCAGCCAAAGGTGTGCTTACTGGTTTAGCATCCTGCATATTGAACCGTTTCAACACCTTGTCCACATAATCTTCTTGAGACAATATCAACCTGTGATTTTTCCTATCTCTCTTAATGCTCATGCCAAGGATTTTCTTTGCTGCTCCCAAATCCTTCATAGCAAATGTTTGAGCTAATTTCACCTTATGCTCTGAGATATCCTGCATGTGAGACCCTGCAACCAGCATGTCATCTACATACAACAATAAAATAATATATATACCATTATCAAATCTCTTGAAATACACACAATGGTCTGATTGACACCTATTGTAGCCATGCTTAGTCATAAACCTATAAAATTTTAAATACAATTGCCTAGGAGCTTGCTTGAGGCCATACAAGCTTTTCTTCAACCTGGACACAAACTTCTCCTTACCCTTGACCTCAAATCCTTCTGGATGTTCCATATAAATTTCCTCATCCAAGTCTCCGTGAAGAAATGTTGTCTTAACATCTAGCTGCTCAAGATGCAAATCCTTAAAAGCAACTAAAGATAATACTACCCTTATTGAAGTCATTTTAACAACAAGAGAAAAAATCTCACCAAAGTCGATACCTGGCTTTTGTGTAAATCCTTTTACCACTAATCTGGCCTTGTATCTCATCTGTCCATTCTCACCTTCCTTTAACCTGTAGGTCCATCTATTCTTGAGTGTTCTCTTACCAGCTGGTAATTCAACCAAATCCCATGGTTGGTTCTCTCTTAAGGACTCCAACTCCTCAACCATGCCATGCTCCCACTGACTCTTGGACTCCACCTGTATTGCTTCTTCAAAACTCTCTGGTTCTCCACCATCAGTTAGCAATAGATAAAATAAAGAAGGAGAATATCTAATTGGAGGCTTACTCACCCTTTCTGACCTCCTGATGGGTGTCTGAGACTCGTCCACAACACGCTGTCCACCCAAATTCTCTAACAGTGACCGACCTCGATCACCTCCAGACTTGTTACTGGCCGACGTCGATTCTGAATGACCGACCTCGGTACCTGTACAGCCGACGTCGGTCTCTGTATGGCCGACACCGGTTTCTGTCCTGCCGATGCCAGTTCCTAACCTGTCGACGTCGGTCTCTGTGTTTTCCTGCAAGTGATTATTTCTTTTTCCCGTGAGCTCATCTTGGACTTTCACCTCATCTAATTCACCATTGCTCTGCTCAGACTGATTCAACTTCCTTAGCTGATCACAATACATCACTCTTTCATCGAAAACAACATCACGACTCCTGATTACCTTATTAGTTTCTAGATTCCATAATCTGTAACCAAAATCATCTGAGCCATAGCCAATAAACGTGCATCTCATAGACTTAGCATCAAGCTTCTTTCTATTTTCCTTATCTATATGCACAAAGGCTTCACAACCAAAAACTTTGAGATATGAGAGATCAACCTTTTTACCTGTCCATGCCTCTTCTAAAATACCACCATCCAGAGCTGTAGAGGGTCCTTTGTTAATCAGGTACACTACAGTGTCAACAGCTTGTGCCCAAAATTGTAAGGGCAAACCGGCATGCAATCTCATACATCTTGCACGCTCCATTATTGTTCTGTTCATCCTTTTAGCAATACCATTCTGCTGAGGTGTCCTTGGAACCATCCTTTGCCTATGGATTCCATGCATGTAACAATAATCTCTGAACTTATGACTGCAGAACTCACCGCCATTGTCTGATCTCAGGCACTTTAATCTTTTACCTGTTTCATTCTCAACCATAGCTTTCCAAACTTTAAAAGTCTCAAATACATTAGATTTCTTTCTAATACAATAGATCCATACCTTCCTTGTAGCATCATCGATGAAAGATACATAGTACTGTGATCCTCCAATGGAAGCAACCTAAGCTGGTCCCCACACGTTTATGTGAACAAGCTCTAACTTGTGCCTCTTCTTAGTAGACCTAGTTTTGAGAAAACTAACCCTTTTCTATTTTCCAAATACACAGTGCTCACAAAACTCTAGATCTATGCCTTTTAAATCTGAAAGCATACCTTTAGACTTAAGAATTGACATCCCCTTCTCACTCATGTGGCCAAGCCTTGAGTGCCACAATTTAGCATCCACATCTGAAGTAGATAATACAGAAGGAGATTTGTTAGTAACACAATTACACAAATAGAGAGTACCTTCTCTCTTACCTCTGGCCATAATAAGTGCACCCTTGGTCACCTTCCAAGATTCTGCTGTGAGAGTTACTGTACAACCTTCATCCCCTAACTTTCCTGCAGAAATCAAATTTCTCTTCAAGCTAGGAACATGCATCACATCTCTCAACACCCATGTGTTGCTATTCTGCATCTTCAGCTGCACTTTACCTTTGCCAATTATTTTACAGGGCTCATCATCCCCTAGATACACTATTCCAAAATCTCCATGGATATAGTCACTGAAATATTCCCTATTAGGAGTAGCATGAAAAGATGCACCAGAATCTAATACCCAAGATTCTATATTATTATGCAGAGAGAAAATCAAAGCATCCTGTGCAATACCTGCAATCTTGGCTTCTTCCTTTCCTTCGTGCTGATTGTCCTCCTTAGGCTTTGACCAACAATCTCTGCTTATGTGCCCCATCTTTCCATAATTCCAGCATTGTGGCTTCCTGCTATTCCTGGATTTAGATATGCCTTTCCCCTTTGACTTGGATCTTGATCTGCCTTTCTTGCTCTTCTCTTTCAGCCTTCCCCTACTCTCAAAACTTAAAGCGTTCCCAGATGTCTCTTTTGTGCTTTTCCTGCGTATTTCCTCATTCAAGATAACACTAACAACATCCTCTACTTTCAAAATATTTGATGCAGATGCAGTATTACTTACTGCCATTACTAAGCCATGACAGCTTTTAGGCAAAGAACATAATATCAAAAGAGCTTTTATCTCATCATCAAACACTATATTCACTGAACATAATTGATTCACAATTCCATTGAAATCATTCAGATGAGTAGAAATAGATCCACCTTCATTCATATGCAAATTAAATAACTGCTTCATAAGATATACCTTATTAGACGCTGAGGGTTTTTCATACAAATTTGCTAACGTAGTCATCAACTCTACCGTAGACTTTGCCTGTGATAAATTGGATATCACAGTGGATGCTAGACTTAGTCTTATAGACCCCAGAGCCTTTCTATCAAGAACTTCCCATTCTTCATCCTCCATGTCTTTGGGCTTCTTTGCAACACCTCCTAATGGTAAGTAGAGATCTTTTTGATACAGATAGTCCTCTATCTGCATTCTCCAGTGTTGGTAATTTTTTCCATTGAACTTTTCCATTCTCAATTTACTTTCATCTGCCATTGCTTCTCCCACTCAAACAGAAATCCCTGCAGAAACTCCTGTGAGAACCTATAATCAATACACACTACACAGATCTGAACCACCTGTTAGTGAACCTGAACTTTGATACCAATTATCAAGCTCTGAACCTGTAACCTGGCTTTGATACCACTTGTTGGGGGATCAAACCAATAATAGATTACAATTATGACAGCAATAAATGCAGAATTAAACCAAATTGACAAGTAACTAGAATGATAATAGCAAGAACAAGAGATACAAGAAAACACCCTAAAAACTTGTATTAACAAACTCTTTACAAAAGGAATACAATTGAAGAAAGCTTCTTTCTTCCACACCTCTCCTAGATGTATAGATCTCTCAATAGATCTCTATTCCTCAAGAGCTCTCTCTCTCAAGAACAATCAACTCCAACAAGCCTGGATTGATTCAATTCTGTACTGTTCTTCACACATAATGAATTACAATAATTCACCCAACTACTGCAAACTACTACTACAAAGCTAAGAAGATCTAATTCTACATATAGAATTAGGAGACTTGAGCATGTACACCCAACAAGCAGTTAAGCCACTTGAACAAGGGCTCTAAAAATAGTATTGCCAATAATAGAGATGCGAGCTTGAGTCTACAACTCAAACTTATCATGCAAACACTCACTTTTGTCCATGGAAATAGCTTTCTGGACACGCAAGTAACCGACGTCGGTTCCTGCTACTTGTCTGTGACAGCCGTCGGCCGACCCTCTGTCGACGTCGACGTCTCTGCAACTGCCTGTGACTGATGTCGGTCACTCCTGACCGACGCCGGTGTCTGTGTAGACCCGAACCTGATAATGAATGCTCCTTGGTGAAGTTTTTAGCTCCACACCCTAACATGTAGGTAACTCTTAGCACATCAGGTTGTTGAAGATGTCCAGCCTATAACACTAACAAACACATTTTACTACTTGTATCAGCTAGATGCCCTAGCAACATGTAATATTAGGTTTTTCTCATAAAATTATTCAAAATAGGTCATCTATAGGGTTTTATAACTCATGCACATAGGAACATGCTTGACAAACCTAGACACAGGTGCACCTAGAAGTTCAAAACAATATTGTATAGAAGACACTACCTCTAAAATAGGGACACTAGTGTCACATGACACTACTATACAATTAGGGTGATATTATTTATAAGGGTTTTTGACACAAAGATCCTATTTGTGACACTCAAACTAGTCTCTACCTCAGGTTTTAGCCTCTATATCATCTATCTTAGCCATTTTCTAGCTAAGTTCTCATTTACATTATTTATTGCTATTTTTAGAAAGGTAAAATTTAGTCAATTTTGTAACAAATCAAAGGTTATATTTATTGTATATTTATACCATGATTTACTATACTCAAATTTTTGACAACATAGGATTGACATTCATTAAAGTATAAAAGATTAAAACATTTGATGAACTTGACTTATTTTGAATACCACTCAAACCCCAACCCTAGGCAACCCTAGGGTTTATGTTTATACCCTTTTAGGACCCTCGACCAGATTTATATTCCATATATTCATGATAATAATTACACATGAAGTTAATTACTTTTTTATAATAATTTTTTTTTCTTCTCTTGCATGCATGTTTCCTTTCAATTGGAATGAATTCAAAAATGACATAAACAAATATGTATATGTTGCTTTAAATAAATTAAGATATATGTCATATTTCATAGCATGTTATCTTTATCTTATATGGAATTCCATTAAAAATCAAATCCTTACACACATAGAGGATTTAGCACATAAGCTAATAATTATGTTTCAAGTTTCAATGACATATATTATACATAGGTAAGAATATCCTTCTCCTCTTCATCTCCATGAGGGTGATAGATACTTTACCTCTAAATACATCCATATCATCACTCCTCCATGAGATGAGGTAGCCTATACTACTATTACTAAATCCCATACTCAGTCTATTCACACATATGTCCTATAGGGTGTGTGCCTACATGTTCAATCACAAATAACTAGGGTTTGCACTTGTGAGACTCTAAGGGATAAAATTATTAGTATGATCAAGCTAATATCAAAATTAAAGAATCAAAATTAGTTATTAAGTGGAAAGGTCACATTATTAAAAAATCAGATTTAATGTACATAGCCTTCATAATATGCTAGTGTAAACCATGTATATGCATCTACACCTAGTAAAGTCATGCGTAACACTGTCTCGTGTCTAGATAATAAAGTAAAACATGATTTATCTATTATAAGTTATTCAAAAAGTTTAAAAGGGGCAAATAAGATTTCAAGTGAGGTATTAAGTGAAATGATTAAAGCTAAGTTGATCAACCTACCTCCTCTACACCTAGTGAAGAGATCCATATATTATTTTGCATATCATAAAATGCATGGGAACCACACTGAATCAAATTTAGGATTGAAAATGTAAATACAATAGATAATAGATAAATATGACACATAATGACACATCATCTAAAAAAATACAATGGTATATCTACAAATTTAGAAAGCATAAAATTTAGAAATAATACAAAAATGGTTACCAAAACATAACTCAGAACAACAAAAGGTTCACAAAGTATAGTCAAATTAATAAATAGTACAAAAACCATAGGTAAATCAAGTAAAATATGCAAATATACCTCTCCATATTGAGGCTCAACTTTCAAATCAATATGAGTTTGGTTAAAAATATCTACAATAGTTTGATTATCATGGTCAAGGTTTGGGTTAGAAGGCCCAAGGCATCACTACTCCTATTATAGTAGTTGATAATGTCTGTCAACAAGGTTTAGGATTTATTGAACATATTAAGGCAAATAATTCATATATATAATTTATCAAGGTAAAATATCCAGATACATAGGAAATGTTATAGAAAGAGTAATAACTTAAGTTGTAAAGTCAAAATCAAGATAAGCCAACAAACATTCTATATAAAGGCTTTCTAGTAAAAGATCCTTCCTAGCACCATATGCCTATAATGAGTAAACTATCAGAGGAAAAAATTAAAATTAATATCTCAAATTAAAATTGAGAAAGGTCAACTCCATAGCATAAAACAAGTCCCCATTCTCGTTTAGATATAATAGAAGTCAACATTAGCATTTTAGGTTATTACGATTATTATGATTTCAATGATGAATAATACTTAGATTAATACTACAATAAAAATTCAAATATAACATAACAATCACAGTGCACAAGATATTACCATTCCTATTTTTAACACAGGTCACAGTGATAGTGAGTCTCCCATGAGACTCACCAGTAAGTATTTTTCCTCCCTACTTGTACATACTTTCCTTATTTATTGATCCTTGTATATAGTTTCATTTTCATGTTACTTTTACATAGACTATATCTATAAAATAAAAAAACAGTCCAATATTTCAAAAACATTAAAAAAAACAAATATTTAATTACAAAACAAAAAATTATAGATTGTATGCATTTCCATGTTTACGTCTCTTATAATTTCCAAACACTATATACGCTAGCTATCTTAGTATAGTCAATTTTAACATACATACATGTTTCACTTATTCTTGTCAAGTGCTTGCATATTACTACATGACTTAGGTCCACTGCACTGATCTAGATTCATAATTGTCTACTGACTATAGGCATATACATAAATACACAGGTTCCTCATTTAACACATTCACCCATTTGGGGGCACCTTATACATAATTTTGATTACCAAGTTAAATATTTATAAAATATACATCATAGATTTATCATTATCATATCTTGATATTGATCATGCTACACTTACTCAAATGCTTTTCTAGATACTACTAATTTAGACTCAGTATATGTATATCTTGTCTCTTACACATATTTGTATGACATGTTCATGCATACTTTCATTTCTAGATTTCCTAGTTTAGATTTGATTATATCTCTATGTTTATTATATTTTATAGAATTTGAATATTCTATTTTTATTTGGCTTTATGCCACTTATTTTCACTATATATATGCTTTATACATGTGTCCATGTCTTTATGTCTGCTTTCTTGATTGTGTATGCAGACATTTGAACATGTCCTTCCATGTGGCTCTAAGTTAAATTGCATGTCGTTTACATATGTTGACATTTGAACATGTCCTTTTATGTCTTATTTTCTCAAGTTTAATGGCATGTGCCTATGCGCCTTGTACTATGGCCCCTTAGCCTACTTTACATGCCTCATTGTGTTGTATGTATTTTTTCTTTTATGCATCATGGCCATGACATTTATCTTTTGCTTGTTACACACTCCAGTTTTAGATGTCATTAGAGGCATCATGCATCTCCCATTCCTACTTGGGTCATGATGGACATCATGCCCCATCCCTTTAGGTATTTACTCATTTAATACTCATATTTACTATTACATGCATTGTTATATATATCTTGACAACCCTATGAAATTTATACATCACACATTACACACTTATGGTCATATTATCTTACATTTTGATGTTATGTATGCACATTATATTAGATTATTACACATATATAATATATGCTCTAGCTAACACACTTCTTGTAGAGCTTTTTCATCTAAGTATAGTTCTTGCATAGGTTTAACAACTCCCCTCAAAAGAGGGGTAATTCATAGGGGTATTTCATAAAGATCAGACTATTAGAATGCACCCATAGTATATTTTTTAGCACACATGCTCAAATTAAAGAAATAGGGCTCAGGTAAACACAGTCAAAAATAGTGACATAAAGATCATTTATAGTTGAATAGAAATCAAAATAGATAGACACTAGTGCCCAAATTGGGGCACTATCACCACATGGAACTATTGTTCAAGACATGGTACTACTATTCAATAGCCTTAACTTTAGAAAATTCTATAATGGATATAAAAGTATAGTAAGTACAGTTCAAATTTGCATAAATTTAATCATAGATTTACTAGTTTTAGCTTAGTTTACCTTAGATTCATATCAGTTTGCTCAAATTGGGGGCATCATGCATGGCATAACCATTCCCATTTTTAGTTTAGATACTCAAATGAAGATTATTACAACTCGATCTAAAATCCAAATGCTTAGATATTAGATTTAGGAGCATGTGCATGGCACATTGTTTTTGTATGCTCACTTACACACTGATTGATGACATGGAATGATAAATTCCATATCATTGTATAAATTAGACACCATGTTCTAGTTTGCACATCAATTTCATGCATTACTTCATCTGTAGTTTTTGGCATTCTCAAGTAGCCCAAAACCACCTAATATACCTAAGTGGCCACAAAGACAACATCTCTAATTAGACATTTATAGTTATATCATGTATTTTTAGTTTTATATGCATCTATTATACTAGGTTAAACAATGTTGGATTCATAGAATACTTGAGTTCTTGATCAACCTACATGAGATGACTAGACACACCATCAGTCCAATCCAAGATATTCATAGGTCATGATCCATCAAGTAGGGGTGGGTAATGATTGAGTCAAAATTAAATTGAGTTATTGAGCCACCTCTACATGAGGATTGATCAATCCATAATCTAAGTCGAATTTATTTACTAATTAATCACTATATATACATACACATATAGGATGTCACTAGGTTTATGCATTAGTCTGCATACCTAGTGAGGTGTATTTGTTCCTTTCCTTGATTTTATATCTTTACTCAGTTTTAATTTTTTATTCAATTTTTTATTTTAGTTTAATATCTCTTAAGTAAGGATTTATATATGCATGTTTCACTTATAGGACACATAGTGGATCATGATTCACATACTCAAATCTAGCTTTATGTTATTCACCTCTTAGGTAAGTCCAAGTATGCTTATTTTTCCTTTATCCTAGTCATTTTTATTTTCTATATTTATAGAATAAATGGTGTGGGTATGTAATCACCTAAAAATGACACTCGAATGATAAAATTGATACTTGATACCATATATTCCTTTGCTTATCCCTAGACATATCCTAGGTCCTATTTTCACACTTATACAATCTTCATGTGGGCCACAAACATCCCTGATCATCCCAAAAGTAGTCCCAGACCCTCATTCTTACATCTTGGCCCTTCATGCCTCAGGTTTTGTCACATAGACACTAGTTCCATTATAGAGTCAATATTCCACATGACAATAAAGTCTCAATTTTTGTGCTACTATCCTTTTCTTCCTTTTTCACAACTTTACATTTTTTCAAATATTATACCTCATAGGGTCAGCCTAGACCTCTCTTATCAGGTCTTGTACAAGCACCAAAATAGTATATATACATGAATTTTAGCCCTCTAACAATTATATGGAAATGAGATGAAAATTACACATACAAAATTAGAACAAATTGTACATAATTAAGGATATCAAACCCTATCCTACCCTACTTATGTATACAACATTCCTAATCTTAGATTGTTCAAATTTACAATCTCAATCACATTCAAATCACTCAGGTTTATAATCATACTATCTTTACTTGCACTTGCACCAAGACTTAAGTGGGGAGAACTAAATCAGGCTTAATCCCTCTTTAAAGTACTGGTGTGTAGGAAAATCTCATCATATCGGGGTGTTGAGGATGTCTATCCTACCCCACTAGCAAACACACTTTACTTCTTATATCAACTATATGCCCTAATAATGTGGAATATTAGGGTTTGGTCTTAAAATCAATTAAAAGAGGTCATTTATAGGGTTTCACAACTCATGCACATATGAACAAGCTTGACAAACCCAAACACAAGTGCATCTAAAAGTTCAAAACAATCTTGCACAAAAGACATTACCTCAAAAATATGGACCCTAACATCACATGGCACCACTATCCAATTAGGAAACAACTTTTTAGAAGGGTTTTTGACACATAGATCTTATTTGTGACACTCAAACTAGTCTCTACCTCGGGTTTTAACCTCTATATCATCCATCTTAGTCATTTTTCAGTAAAGTTCTCATTTACATTATTTTTTTCTATTTATAGAAAGGTCAAATTTAGTTAATTCTATAAAAAAATAGTGGTTGTATTTATTCCATATTTCTACCTTGATTTATTATACTCATTTTTTTAAAAACATAGTATTTAAATTCACTATGTCCTAGAAGGTTAAAAGACATGCAAATCTACATATTTTGTTGCGAGCATTATTTTAGTTATTTATTTGCAATCAAAATTTAATAGCACTAGGTAGTGAGCAACCTTGAATATATAATTTTGTTTGTAGTAGTTGATTTATTTTATTTAAATTAATGTATGTTAATGTTCATCAGTTTTGAATGGCAATGGAATTACCTATAATGAACCCATAATGAGGTTCCCACCTTACCATCTTTAAGTCTAAGATCATATCTAGATTATCTATTTTAGGTAGTGTAATTAAGGTTCAATTACACTCAAATTTCTTAGCACTACTTGAAATTTATGATGCTTGTACATGGTATTAATATTCCTAACCCAAGGGCTTACTTAGTTACACAAATTTGGGGCACATTCACCCCAATTATCCATATTCTTCAGAAAAGAAGCACTATTCTCCAATGCTTCAATAAGGAACCATCATCTCCAAAATTTTACATGGAAAAAAGGTTTACTCACATACATATGTACTCATTTCTTGATTTTTTTTTCAATTTTCAATTTCATATTTCACACATGGACATTGAGTATAACATTTTCACTCCAGTTCTACATAGAGAAAAGTATTACATTTAGAGCCATATGTGAAAGAAAAAGTGCATTATACACAATAAGGTATACTTTATCCTTTTACTCTAGTATTTTTATTGCATTTTAGTACTAGAATAAAAGGGTGGCACTTTATATACAATAATATGGTATTAGGTACTTGGAAATGCCACTTTTGGACTACCTTCACATGGTACATGATTTTTGAGCACATATATGACTCTTATTCACCACTCTCACTTTCACATGCTTGATATGTGTCTAAACCTTCCATTTTGCTTTCAACCACTTATAAAAACCTCTCAGTCTAAGTCAAAATATCTAAACTTCTTAAAATCTCTAGATCATCATAACTACATTCTTGTCTCTTCAATAATAATTTGGGAGAGTTTCGTAATAAAATTTGCATTCATATCTCCTAGACACAAACATCGAGATCAAAAAATTTCATCAATGAAATTGTCTTGAATATGGTGTTACTATCCCTAATCCATCAATGACTAGTTTTCAAAATAAAATCAATCCTATGGGTTAGCCCATTCACCTAATATGTCATTGGTGTGATAAATTTACCCAAATGGATTCATATACATACAAATCAAACAAATACTTTTTACTCATTTGGAACTTATTTATTTAGAATTTATACACTATTGCACATTGATTAATGCTTCCCTATTCTCCCTAAATTATAAATCAATCACTAGGATCAATATTTAACCAAGTCATAGGACACTAAGCCAAGTATATAGTTAGTATTTTCAAGTAATTAATGTTGGATTTTACATGTATTAATTTATAAAAGGAGCATAATTTCACATTCACATTAAGGTGAAGAACTACTTGTGGCTTGAATTTTGACTTTAAAATATTGGATACATAAGCAGTGGTCAACCATCACTAAGGGTAATTGGGTTCAACTTGACCCATTACACTTCCCAATTTTGTATAGGTTTACACCCTTCAAAAGTGGACCTAGGATTTTGAGGAGTCTGATTTATAGAGTTATGGACATAATCAGTTATCAAGAACACATGCACAAATGTATTACAAGTAGGCACAATTAATTGTATGATCATAGATATTAATAATATCCCAAGATAATAACATCAGCCTAATTCACTTTCATCGGCGATATTTCCCTAGCCTAACATTAGTGATTTTTTACATATAAAGCATCCATTCTAGATCTGAGCAAATCTCAGATTTGTTTGTAGCACCTTTCCATTTCTATAAGTCAATCAAAGTAAGTTAATGAACCAAAAAAGATAAGTATCTTGATATCTTTTGTATTTTATATATTTATCACATTCAGATTCATGATTAACTACCATACTTTATAATCTAAATTACATTCAAATTTTTAAAGTAATTAGGGTTTTATAATTTAAAATAGGGTAAAACATGTCACAATTATATTGAAGGGGCTTGATTTACCCAAGTTAAGTTCCCTATACAACCAATCAAGTGATTTGTTGAAAAGGGAACTCATTTAGGATAAATCAAGTCCCAAATCACATTTAATTAAGGTGGATTAATTTCTCATAGTTGATTCCCCCATTCAACCAATAAAGAGATTTGTTTAAACGGGGATTGAATTAGGATAAATCAAGCCTAAAAACACATTAGGTGGTTGTAATTAGATTAAGGGGCCTCAATTTCCCTTAATTACATCAATTGGTTAAATGGGGACTAAATTAGGGGAAATCAAATCCAAAATAAAATTAGGTAGTTATAATTAGGTTGAGGGGGATGGATTTCCCTTATTAAGCCTCCATCCAACTAATTGAGTTATTGGTTGAATGGGAGACTTGATTAGGATAAATCAAGCAAAAAATCACATTATGTGATTATAATTATATTGATGGGGCTTTATTTCCTCTTATTACATCCCCCATTGAATCAATCAACTCATTAGTTCTATGGGGGACTCAATTTGGATAAATATAACTTAATATGTGACTTTAATAAATTTGACCTTAAGCCAGAGAATAAAATAAATTTAAATGTGGAAAGAAATTCCCATTTAGCATCACCCCCAACATAACCTACTAAGGTCAAAAATAATATCACCCTGATGTTTTTCACCCTAGTGTCACTTTTGAGAGACCCACAACATCACCTACAAAGATACCCTAATGTTTCCTCAAAATACACCCAAATATTTCTTGTTAAATGCACCCTAATGTCGTATCTAAAGGCACCCAACTTCACCTCTAAATACACCCTAACATAATAAACCCTAATGTCGCATCTAAAGGCACCCAACTTCACCTCTAAATACACCCTAACATTGGTTGTTGAAGTCATGTGTTCTATAGACACTCTAATGTCACTCTCTAGAGACACCTCCTAAATACAACTTTAAATTTGAGTTAAGGGATCTATTTTTTACAAATAAAAAAATTTGTATTGAAATTTACTTTAAAATCAACTTTAAATAATCTAAAAGGTGTAGGATAAGAATAATTTCTTATAGATCCATGCATATTGTGGAAAAGAGAATGAGGTTTTTAGAACTTTGAAGCCAATGAATAGGTTATTAGATATATATATATATATATATATATATATATATATATATTTAAATAACTACTCTTATACAAAAATCAAGATAATTATGGGGATTAGTCTTTTTTCTCTTATGTTTTATGGTTTTATTTTCCTTTCTATCTGAAACTACTATGGATTATTTGTTTCTAACAATTGTATCTAGGTTCACATAAAATTAGTTAGTCCTCTTCAATCCCATCGTATCATTTATTATAACAAAATATTAATCGAGAAATTAATTTCTATTTTACTAAATTTTATTAAATTTATTTGTAAATTTTAGGAAATAATGTGATATCATTTGATTGATATCTATTTGTCTCTTGTACACCAATAATAAAGAAATACTAGAATTAAGAGTTAAAGAATGTGGTAGATGTAAATGATGATGAAAAAATAACAATTAGAATTATAGAGATATATTATAAAACTAAACTAAATATAAAATAGAATGTATAATTTAATGATATACTATAACACACCAATTTGATCTAAAGAATACTAATTCTCATCATCATCCTCATCACTATCCAAGTTTAATACTGAAGACAATGTTTATGTTTTCAATCCTTCGAAACACTATTTGACAGAGTTGATGTGGCTTAATGAAGAAATAAGGAGTGTGCACATTATTTTACTTTATAACACTAAAAATCAAACAAGCATATTATTCAATGCCTTTAGCTAACTATATTATGAAAAGACATGACCATAAATTTTGATTGCACAAAAGAAATCGTCACCTTGAACGTGCAAATAAATATGATGTCAATTGATTCAATTTTATTTATATCTATTACACCAATAATAAATATTAGATTTATGAGTTGAATAATTTGGTAGATTTAAAGGATGGTGACAACAAAAACAATAACATTTATAGAAAAATATTCCACAACCAAGATAAAGACAAAATAGAATGTATAATTGAATGATACATTATAATAGAGATAATTAATCTAAAGGATATTAAATGTCATCATCATTATCACTATCCAAATTTAATACTTGAGGCATTGTTTATGTTTTCAATCCTTTGAGACACAATTTGACGAACTAGATGTGGCTTAAAAAATGAGTGTGCCCTTTTACCTACTTTATAAAATTTTAAAAACAACAAACAAGCATGTTATTCTATGTGTAACTATGTTATGAAAATTCATATCCATTAATTTTGATTGCATAAAAAAATGTGTCAACTTGAACATGCAACTTCATTTATGTTGGTCAAAAGTCTTACCAATTGCTTTATATGCACACATATGTATATACAATCAACAACTGAAACTAAATGGTTGAAAGTTGTAGACATGCTTTTTCAAGATAGTTAACCTCTTTATTCTCTTGTGTTTTTATGGTTTTATTCTCCTTTCTATCTAGAACTACTATGCATTATCTGTTTCTAACAATTGTCTCGAGTTTCACATAAAATTAGATATTCCTCTTCAACCCCATCTTATTATTTATTATAATAAAATATTAGTTGATCAATTAATTTTTATTTTACTAAATTTTATTCAACTTATTTTCAATTTTTAGGAATAAATGTGATGTCATTTGATTGAGATCTATTTGCCTCTCCTACACTAATAATAAAGAAATAGTAGAATTAATATTTGAAGAATGTGGTAGATGTAAATGATGAAGAAAAAAACAAAAATTATGATTATCAACAATAATTACAATTATAAAGATATATTACAAAATAAAACTAAAGATAAAATAGAATGTATAATTGAATGTTACATTATAACACATTAGTTTGATGTAAAGGATATTAAATGTCATCATTATCCTCATCACTATCCAAGTTTACTACTAAAGATAATGTTTATATTTTCAAAAACACCATTTGGAAGAGTTGATGTGGCTTAATGAATAAATAAGGAGTGCACATTTTTTAAAAAATTATAACACTAAAAATCAAACAAGCATATAATTCAATGTTTTTATAAGAAGAGGCTAATTATATTATGAAAACACATGACCACAAATTTTGATTGCACAAAAAAATGGTGTCACCTTAAACGTACAAATAAATGTGGTGTTAATTGATTGAGATCCATTTATATCTATTACACCAATAATTAATGAATATTGGATTTATGAGTTGAATAATTTGGTAGATTTAAAGGATGATGATAGCAAAAACAATTACATTTATAAAGAAATATTCCACAACAAAGCTAAAGACAAAATAGAATGTATAATTGAATGATACACTACAATAGACATAATTGATCTAAAGGATATTAGATATCATCATCATTATCACTATCCCTATTTAATACTTGAGACATTGTTTATGTTTTCAATCCTTTGAGACACAATTTGATGAACTAGATGTGACTTAAGAAATGAGTGTGCTTTTTTGCTTACTTTATAAAATTTTTAAAACAACAAAAAAGCATGTTATTCAATGTGTTTATAGGAAGATGCTAACTATGTTATCAAAATGCATACCCATGAATTTTGATTGCGTAAAAAAAATATGTCAACTTGAACATGTAACTTCATTTATGTTGGTCAAAAGTTTTATCAATTGCTTTATATGCACGCATGTGTATATGGTCAGCAACATAAACTAAATGGTTGAAAGTTGTAAGCATGTTTTTTTTACAAGATAATAAAACTCTTATATGTTTATATATATATATTTATTATTAGAAAGTTTTGTTAATTGGGTAGGACTTTTCTCTACAACTTTATATATATATAGTGTCTTTTTTGGTTTGAGATTTCCTTTAGGCCAATTGTAGGTATGTTCTCATCAATATTGCATGGAGTCAAAACACTTTATTCTATACGATCACTACGTTTCTAGAGGAAATGAAGACTTTCTATGAGATCTTATTCATTATGAAGATCACATATGTGTAGTTTTTTCTTCATAAAGAGTGATCAATTATGAATTAACTTTCTTAAAAGTTCGTTACATACTTTTTCGTTTCATGATTCAACTTTAAACTCCTTTTCTCAAACGCAATTTCAAAAACCTAAACAGACCCACTATTTTAATCAAAAAAAGATATCATCAACTTAAACCATATATTTTATATATTATCTTAATAACAAAAATTTATTTGAAATGTACTTATCTTACAGTTCTATTAACCTGTTATGATTGTAACGTACAATAATAAATATATTCCTATCCGTATTCAGCACAAACGGGTCGAAGAAATGGCTAAATGGTTAATTTGGCTCCTTACAATGAAAGTGTAAAACCTTGGTGAACAGGGAAGCATCTATCATATAATAGCGGGTTATTCGATGGCGTTGAAGTTTGTGTGATTTTGTTATCTGTAGGCGATGAAACAGACCACTCCAACACAAGCAGCTGGTTGTTTGTCGGTAAAGTCCAAAAATAGTTACCGAGTACCGGGGACCTCTGGTTTCTGCGTCGGACCCATTTGTAGTCCATTTTGTAGGTCTATAATTAGTACACGTACTCCGGGACTGTTGAATCCCCAATTATATTGGGTGATTATTTCGCGTTTTAGGATTGCGGCAGCCTAAGATTATGTGCACTCCAGACCCGAAGGAACCGGATCGGGCTGCTCTACAAGAAGCATTCATTCATCGCACCTCCATCTTCCTCTATTATAAACAGTTGATAAGGTATGGGTTGTTTCCGTATGAACTGTGTCAAGAATATAGCACGCTAATCGCCATTACTGGAACAGCACGGGCGTTTATAATTGTATGTCTTTAAATGCTGAAAGATTTTAGTAGCAAATAAATTTTTGTCAAAATGATTACTGCAAAGGACCTCTACAATGTGCTAACCGCTGTGGTACCACTGTATGTGGCAATGATTCTGGCATATGGCTCTGTCAAATGGTGGAAGATTTTTACTCCCGATCAGTGCTCTGGAATTAACCGTTTTGTGGCCATTTTTGCGGTTCCGTTGCTGTCTTTTCATTTTATCTCCACGAACAATATATATGCCATGAATTACAGGTTCATTGCCGCAGATTCCTTGCAGAAGGTTATTATACTGTTAGTCCTTGGAACTTGGACGCAGTTTGGGAAGAGCGGGAGCTTGGAGTGGTTGATTACCTTGTTTTCATTGTCCACCCTGCCTAATACGCTTGTGATGGGGATTCCTCTGCTTAAGGGCATGTACGGGGCCTCCTCAGGGAGTTTAATGGTGCAGGTGGTGGTTTTACAGAGCGTAATATGGTATACCCTTATGCTGGTCTTGTTTGAGTACAGAGGGGCTAAAATGCTTATCATGGAGCAGTTTCCTGATACTGCTGCTGAAATTATTTCGTTAAGGGTGGACTCAGATATTGTTTCTCTGGATGGGAGAGAGACCCTTCAGACAGACGCCGAGGTAGGGGAAGATGGAAAGCTTCATGTGACCGTCCGCAGATCCACTTCTTCCAGGTCTGTTATCTCATCCCATAGAAACTACTTGTCTAAACTAACAGCAGCACCTTCCTCTATAATGGTAACACTCATACGCCTTAGTCACTTATCCACCTGACCTATACAGGCCATCAATTCATTCAATTAGATTGCCTCATAGACGCAACTGTTACACTGAAACTCTGTTTTATCCTCCTAAAATTTCCCAAGTAAATACATTTTGTTGGCTCAGACACCAAATCCATTTGGCGATGGCGAGCTCTAAAATATATGATTTCATAGTGTTGGAATAACAATCCACACTCTGCACTGTAAGGGCCGGTAAATCACTGGTAGAGCACCATAGCCAAATGGGAGGTTATAGTTTGTCTTTGACTTATAATATTTGACTCACGTTGATAGCCACAGTACCATAGTGTGGCTTGAGCCGGGTTGTTGGTGAAACAATTCGATATTAAGTGTATCTTAGTGTTTAAGTAACTCGGCAACAAATGAGTGGTCCTAAGTTCGAGTCGTAATTTGTCCATAGAAAATTAACACATAACACTATTTGGTATATCACTTGATGAAAGAAAAGAACAGGAAAAGAAAAAACTACTATTAAGAGAGTTGTTCATGCGGATCACTATCACTAGATTCAAGTTTTTTTTTCCTTTTCTTTTACAATTTTTGACTACAGATTCATGTTGGTCTTATCAACCACACTTAAATAATATTGATCACTACTACAGAGCACAGACCTAGCAGTCATCTGACTGAATTGGCATATTTCTTGCTACAGATCACAGGGGTTAGGATCTCTTCCTTCTCTTACTCCGAGGCCTTCGAATCTGACAGGTGCAGAGATCTATTCTCTTCAGTCCTCTCGCAATCCTACCCCTAGAGGATCCAGCTTCAATCATTCTGATTTCTACTCAATGCTATCTGGAAATCACCGAGGAGCTACTAATCTGAGTCCCAGGCACTCTAATTTTCAGTCCGCAGATATGTATTCTATAAATTCGTCCAGAGGACCCACACCCAGAACTTCTAACTTTGACGACGAAGTACCCAAGGACGTCAAGGGATCTAATCAAGGGCGATTTGGGTCACACGTGTATAATGCTCCTTCCATGCCTCAGCATAGGCCACAGGGAAGTTTGGGTAGAAGTATAAGCGGAGGAATGGAATCATATCCTGCTCCTAACCCTGGAATTCTATCGCCAAATGATAGCAAAACGGCGAAAAAAGATGGAATTAATCGGTCGCCAAATCAAAATCTCAGCGAGGCTAACAAGGAACTGCATATGTTTGTGTGGAGCTCCACCGCTTCACCGGTGTCAGAAGCAAACCGGCTTGGAGTGCCTTCTGATAACAACATTGTTAAAATTGATCCGAAGTCCCAAACTCCAGAGCATCATGTTAACGAAGGCAAAGGTAGAGTTTAATTTTAATTTTGTTTTTAATTTTCAAAATAGGAACTCGTCAATGATCACATTACACGTTTAAGTTTGTAACTATTTACAGCTTGTTAGAAATTTTGTCGGTCATATAGAGTCTAAGACAGAAAAACAGGGTACATCCTGTCAATTTTCAGTTTTAGGAGATTAGTAAGTTAAGTGGGTTTGATTGTAAAAAAAATTCATAGTTAAGGAAAGAGAGTCAGTCGTGGTGATTCTAGAGTTTACATTCTTTCATGAAAGGACTTAAAATATTGCATCCACAAAAATAATCTTTGGACAAGTATTATTAATTTTATTGTAAACATCACCTAAATACAACAAATGCCAAATAGACTACTCATACCACTGAAAAACTGTTTTAAAAAATTACTGTTTATAAAATATAAGAACATATAAATTGACTCATATTTTATTAAGTCTTTATTCATAAAAGATAAGTTAATATAAATCAACAGTTTTCATTTTTGTGAATTTTTACTCATAAAATATGAATGAATATAAAATGACTCAAAGCTAAACAGTTACATCTTTACAAAGACATCATTAAGTGAGTTTTTTTTTTTTTGCCTTTTTCTAACTCTTAACAATTTGAGGCATATGGAGCAGGTTTGCAACACGATAGGAGTGAATCATATGAAGAATTTGCTCGCGGGCATTCCAGTCCAGCAAAGAAGGCAATAGGAGAGAATGTGGAAATTACCAGTATCCCTAATCCCAAATTAGGTCCTGACTGTTCTGTAGACTTCAATGCGGAAAACCAGATTGAAACATCAAGACACAAAACAAACATGCCTCCTACCAGTGTGATGACTAGGCTCATTCTTATCATGGTGTGGAGAAAACTGATAAGAAATCCCAACACCTATTCCAGCGTATTAGGTGTCATATGGTCACTTGTGGCTTACAGGTGCTACTTTACTCTTACCCTCATCAATATGGGGTTCCTCGTTTCGCTTTTCTATGGTCAATTCTTTCGAAATAAAGAGTTTAAGAATATCCCTTTGTTTTCTGCCTAGACTTAGTTGTTTTTTATGGACATTGGTTGAAGGTGGAACATTAAAATGCCCAAACTGATGTACGGATCAATTGCCATTTTGTCTGATGCCGGTCTCGGCATGGCCATGTTTAGCTTGGGTATGAATCCTTCTCGCCTCTTTATCCATCCCCATTGATGTTTAATGTTTCACCATTTATTTAAACTGACAGAGAGATAAAATGACAAACAGGGCTGTTCATGGCTCTGCAACCGCGAATCATAGCATGTGGAAAATCCGTTGCTGCTTTTGCAATGAGCGTTCGATTTTTTGCTGGACCAGCTATTATGGCAGCTGCGTCCTTTGCAATTGGCCTCAGGGGACCATTGCTACATGTAGCTATTGTTCAGGTACTTCTCAGCAAACTAATATGAAAACAATCTTAAAACTTTTAGGATTGTTTCCAGCTTTGTTCGTAATCAAAATGTCATTAATAAGATATATCCCAATTAATTAAAAAGAAGAATTTGTTTGTACCATCACAGGCAGCGCTTCCTCAAGGCATCGTTCCATTTGTTTTTGCCAAAGAGTATAACGTGCATCCTGCAATACTAAGCACAGCGTAAGTTGACACATTTTAACCTTTTGTTTTGCCATGCTGATAAGCTTTCACAATGGACCCTGATCAGTACGCCTTACTTATCTATGCTTTCAGAGTAATATTTGGCATGTTGATTGCATTACCAATAACTTTGCTTTACTATGTCCTCCTCGGCCTATGACAGAATGAGGTATTTATTTTCTCTATAGTTTTAATTCTCAGTTGCAGTTCATGAATTTTGCAATCTCAGACATTAATCTCTCGTCTCGTATATTTGCAGCATCACATCTCGACACAGTGCAAAAGTTTTCCAGAATTTGGATATATATTCCTCCCTTTGCTTCTACAGAGATTGACTAGAAGAACCTCGAGATAAAACTTGTTATTCGAGAAAGAATTTCCATGTACAATTGATCCGGCCATAGCTGGAGGCACAATGTGACAATAATAGCTACTAGTTTGCCCTGTAATTGAACCAGACAACAACTTCTACTTTTACGCTCCAATGACACGTTTGTGCCGCTCGTGTAATGGGTGGTATAGCTGAAGAAATGTTATGGAGTACAGGCATTCGCAAGAGGCTGACAGCGTATAAGCTACGGAGTACGAACGGTAAAATCCATGGGAACATCCAAGTTTGGTTTGCTGAGTGCCATTGAAACTTTCAGGCAAACCTTGTTACGGGTGTATGCGACGAGAAAATTTTCACCCTATACATATATAGAAAAACATTTCATGAAGTTCAAATTGCAATGAAATATATTCTATCTCACACGTGCGGCCCAATTAAATATATGGTTGGATTCTGCACCACCCATGGCCATTACAATTATAATGCAATAGGCGACGGCTTATACTAAACCATACATATTATAAATTTTTGTTGGTTAGAATTGGAATTACTTTCCTTGCAATAACCAGATAGAATAATAGATTGCATAGCAAATAACTCATTTCGCATAAATTCCATCCGAATCAAAACTTATTTAATAATATTTTTTATTTTATTATTATACAAAATATTTTATTTTATCAAATAAAATAGAAATGCATCTACAATTTAATAATCTCTCAAATATATATATATATATATATATATATATATAAAATTAATATTATAATTTCATTTCAATTAAAATATACTTTATAATATTTTTTATACAAATTTTTAATAATTATTTATCAAACAAAATGAAAATAAGCTAACAAAGATATCATAAAATAAAGTGGGTTATGATCACTTACAAATAATATTTTTAATTATAAAATAAAATAGAATATCTTATATGAATAGTTATTATAAATTAAATGTAATTTTATAAGATATTATATATTTAAAATATATATTTTAAAAAAATTGTGAATATTTTATTAATTATAAGATATTATATATTTGAAAAAGGTTTCTGAAAAATTGTGTCAATATTTTATTATTATCAATATTCCAAATCACATTAAATTATTTATATATATATATATATATATATATATATATATATATATAATTTTTAATATCATGAAATTTTAAAATCACAATTCATTAATTATTATATATTTTACTAATTTAAAAATATAATTTTTTTTACATACAAAATCTCTAATCTATCATAACCAAGATATTAATCTAATCTAAGACTTTTTATTTACTTTATAACATTTATATTAAATTAAACATATATAAATTAAAAATATATCTAAAAATGTCCTATTAAATATATATAAAATAAAACAGTAATTTAATAATTTAATATATAAAGTTTAGAATTTATTTTATATATTATTTATAATAAAATATATAAATAAACATATTAAACATATATAAATTAAAAAATATTGATAATAGTACTCCACTAAACACATTAATATATACATCAATTTAATGCATAAGATCTGTTATTTGCTTTACATAATATTTATATTTATTAAAACTTATATAAAATCAAAAATGTTAGTAGTGGCACTCCATTAAATATGCTATGTTATAGGTACTTATGAATAGTTTATAAGATTTTTTAAGTGAAATATAATGAAGTGGTTTAAAAAAATAATGTATTTTATTAAATCATAAAATAATGTGTAATTTATATTGGAGTATTCATATCTAAATTAAAAGGTAAAACTTATTTAATTTTTATAAAATAATATATTTAAAAAATTAAATGGTGTAAAGTTAAAGTTATAAGAAGAATATTTAATTTTTAAAAATATATAGATATTTTGAGGTTGAAATCATGTGGAAAGAACTTTAAGAACTATTAAAAATAAAATTCAATTTTTTTTAATGTAAATTGACAACTTTGAAAATATGACCAAGCATGGAGTGTTAGGCTCATGGTTATTACTAGGTGCATATATTAGCATTAAGATACGCTTATAGTCATTATGTTATTTTTTAAAATAAATTTAAAAATTATGATACTATGTTATTTGGCTTCAAAAACTTTGATTAATTTTTTAGAATGCATAACACATCATTCATAAATTATTTTCATTGCCTTTTAGGCATGTGATTTTGGTACAAAATATATTTAATTTTTTTTTTTATTGTTGTTTCATTCATCTAGATCATTGATTCAAATTAAGGTATTATTGGCACTTTTTCATGTGTCTTCCTCCTCTTCTTTAGCACTATAAACTCTAATCTCTCCCCCAAATCTAGGCTTTATGCTCTGCATACCCCCACAATTGAAGCAGATGCCTATCTCTCTAGGTTATCTTACTTCAGACACCCTACCTCTCCTCTTTCCACCAAGATGACATTTATTTACCATTATTATCTCTTCCCCAGAGGTTGGGCAATGTGTGTCATGATCTCAAAACTAGGACATGTTATTGTGGCACATGTCCCCTATTCCTCGTGGATCCCTCGTATGTCTTACACTATAAAGGGGTAAGATTACAAGATATTCCAAGTGTAGATGTATAAATTGCATTGATACTCAATCATATGACTATGGCTCTATCCACCAAGGGAAGTTCAATGTTAGCTCAGCTAATTTTTGAGTCTATAATGTAGATGTCCTTATCATCCATGTATCTACTTACCCTACATATGTATTCCATGTAGTGGTGTCCCTTTGCACTATCTCTAATCTCATATAATTTGTTCAAGCTATCAAAAAAGGCCTCTCAACCCATTTATTAATTCAAGGCATGTGTCATGTTCCTTGTAATGGTGACCATGTCAACCTATGCAGAGGGAATCACTCATATATCCATATGACAAATAATAATGACTATTCCTAGTGCCAAATGGTATGTATCCAAAATGTTGCAAACATAATGCATAAGCTACACCAATATCCCCACACCTATGCTATGCAATATTCCCTATTATAGTATTTCTTGACACATACCAACAACAAAAGGTCATACACATCCATTTGACTTATGACACAATACTTATGTCACCATAATCTCCATAATTTCCTTCTTGATATCTAGTATCAATATTTTGTATACATATCTCATCGATACTATGTATGCATTTGTATTATAGTATATGACCCTACCTCCAATCAATAATGTTACATATTATTACCTATATTTCTACCACTATATCGATAATGTTACACATTATGTAGGTAAACCTAAGATGGTATAAAATTCCTTTATAATTATTGACACCTATATGTTATCTCCCATATATCTAGTTACATGATGAAAATTATTTCCCTTCCTATAACTAAAATGCAAGACCTAACTCAATGATCATAGTGATCGATCCAAGGCACCCTCATATGTGTCTTCTCACCATCAACTCTCTCTATATTAGAAATAGTGTCCCATAGCTTAAAAATATCAAAATAAAAATATGTCAAATGAAGGGATTTGTCCCCTATTTATAGCATTCAAATCAAAAAATTAAAATTTTCAAAACTTATCTATCAAAGTTCATATTTTTGGCCATATCACTATTTAGTATCTCTCATAGATGAACCAGAAGAAGCATGAGAACCATGAATTTAGAAGGAAATTTATTTTGCTAAAAAATCATTTTAGTAAAAAAATAATAATTTAAAAAATCATCCCTACCAAACCTATTTGGCTCTGGCATCTTACACTATCATGTTATGCATCAACGTACCAAATATGTCTTACCACCATTTTTGAATTGTTAAACATTTTATTCTTATGTAACCATACAAGTAAGTGAATATATGTATGTTTACTTACTTTTACTGATCTTATATTTACCTTACATTTATTATATCTATTTATTTTATCATTTAGTACTATGTTCAATTCGCATAGAACTATTTTAAATTACACTATTGTAATATGTGATGAGATTTAGGTGAATTATATGTATACACCCTGTTTTATATTATTGAAAAAATATCTTACATGACTTCGATGCATCAATATCACTGAATGTACATCCTAAAGAGTACATTGATATAAGGGTGGGCCATTTAGTAATGCTTTGTGAGATATTCTTCGATGATAATCTACTATATTTTCCTCATTCATTATTTATGTCAAAAACTTATTTTCTCTTAGAGAGTTCTCATTACCCCTTTTCTCTCCTCTTCTTCCAATTTTTGTATTTCTCCTTGGTATCATCACCTTGATTGATGACATGCTAAAGTACTCCCAATTGGGTAATGTCATTAGCTACGAAGATGTATTTCTATGTCTACTAGACAATTTTCTACTCCATCAGTTGATCTGATGATGTTGACTAAATTTGAGTTGTGATTTTTTGGGGTTTGATTTATATTTATATATTTTTCCTATATCATTTATTATAATAAATATATCTAATCTGATATACTCAAGCCCTTAAATCCACCATATTAGGAAGAAGATAAATTATGAATAAGGAGCTTACACTTAGGGAAGACTTATTTGTACAAGGTATTTGAAGATATAAATAAGAGAAGATGAACTAAAAAAATACACTTAATATTCAAATTCCCCAACTAAGGATACCTATATCCTCTTCTTTACATCTAGAGTTTCATCTACAAAATTTATAAAAAAAGGTGCCACTTGAGCCAAGGGGAATATTTATGTACCAAAATTTTAACCCAAGGTAAGCATTCCTAACCATATACTCTTTATTTTATTACTTTGGTGGATATATTATATTAGTATGTTAATTTATTCCATAATTAGATTATCTTATGATTGACATTATATTGTTATGCTTGTATGTTTTACTTTTGTATTTACAATTTATTGGTTACTATCTAATGACACCTTTACAATTTTTAAAATAGACACCTGATGGTTAGCACCTAATGGATTTTTTTAATTTTTTATAATTACTTTAGTTTATATATCATGGAATACATGCAATAACATTCTTAAAACCTTTTGATTAGATACCTCATGGTTACTACTTAATGGCATTTTGTTATATCCTATGAATACTCTAGTTTACACCTCTTAGTTATTGACTAATGACACCATAGATCTAGTTAGGCCTATGCATGCCCCTTGTATGTGTATATTTAATTATTAGGTTTGTTATAATTTACTTTGTATACAACCCTTGTCTACAGCCCTGTGCCCCTTTGTGGAATGACATATTGTATATGGGTTGATTCTAGTATGGTCTTCTACATTTTTCTATATTTGATGGTCCTTATATTACTGACATATTCATCTTACATAAACACTCTATAATTTATCATGGTGTTTTAGATTAACTTGAATTTTTTTATTATTATATGTAGTTTTAAATTAATTGTGTTACATGCTTTTTAATTTTCCTTATTTTTTATTATGCACCATATATGTGTTTACTTGTTATCTACTATGATTTGTATAGTTACTTTACTAGTATTTGATAGTATAAAAATTATTTACTTTGTGATTGTAGTAGCCCACATGCATACACAAAATCACATGTAAAATTCCAATATACAATATATTATACAAAAAATAGGTTACAAATTAAAATAGTGGATCATGCCCCATGCACCTCATGTCTAAAGTGGATTGAGAATGAACCCATATCCTATCTCATATATGTAATGGGGTGACATATATTGTGGAAATTAATTTACTATTGTGTGTATCCACTCTTAATTATGACCTCATGATTTCTCTCACTCATAGATTCACATTATCTATTTCTAGTTTAAAATACTTATGCCAAAGTTATACTTACATGATGGTGATGGTTTATCTGGCTACATTCATTTTTTAGAGGCTAGATCACTACCTGTCATCTTGGAACTCCTCTTTTCTCCCATGTAGCTAGTTAGTCAAGATGATCTATTTTTTTCCCTTACCTATGTGTATTTCATGTAGCCTCTTGATCTTATTATGTGCCTAGTTGAGTTCTATGCTTATGTTTTATAGCATCGTATTATTATATAGATATACCACCTTATCTATGCTAACTAGATTATATAGGTACTCATGTCTACCTATTCTAACATCAGACCACTTAAACATCCCCAAATTATCCTCTATAATTCTTTGGGTTAATTTCCTATTCACGACATTAGTCCTGTCACTTTTTCAAATTAGAAAAATATTAATTAAATATAATAAATAAAGGAAACTTTAATTTATTAATTGGATCATATTTCTACCAAATAATGTTCCTAATATCCCAGAGTGGATAAACCATCATAAGATGATCCTCCATCCCATCTACAATTTTTCCTCTCTCAAAATAGGGCTATGCAATGTAGTCCATATCCTTAGGCTCTTATCATTCCTCCCTTGGTAAAATATTGGTTTCATACAAGTCCTAACCCACCATGTCCATCATCCCTTAGTGGCTCCTACATTAGTGATATTTGGGTCTATATTGAGTTTGAATGCCTCTAATTCCCCCCCTCATAATTTATATGATCTAGATAGGTTACATGAATTGAAATCTACTTTCTTCCCCTTTTAGGGCACTTCTATGTCATACACCAAATAAAAATGGTTCAAAACATGTCTTTTAGTATCTCATAATATCTCAGTACTCTCTCATATGGGAACATCTTGATGATATCGTTGAATTAGCCCTAGTACTATATTTTCACCTTGATCTATCACTTCTATGCACCATTCTCAACCCACCTAGAATGACATTTATATGGTTTCTATGTGATTTATATCTCCTGGAGGGAATATATAGCCATCCTCAAGTATTCATTATTACTATCCCCTATCTTTTATGTCATACTATGACTCATCTACTATGTATGGTTTCTCCATATCCTCTAGTTCAAGGGCTAGATTGTTAGGCTTTGCCATTAAATCATGTTTGTAGGCCCATACATATAATTGAGTGTTTATGTTTCTATCCCATCACCACACATGTGGCCTAATGCCCCATATATGAACATGCACATGTCAAAATTATATGTGATATGATACAACATCTATAATCATAAATTTTTCTTCTTGCCTCCATCTCTTCTATCATCAATCAGAGCATGTTGGTGCATGATACAAATCTTAATTTATCTATAAAAAAGGAGATGATTGGTATGATCATATATTTATGAAATTATGACACATCTCCATGTATGATTTAATTTAGTAAGACCCAACACTCCTCTTCCTCCTAGAGCTCCTCCCATATAGTATCCATGGGAAAATATTCATGTTATTTTCTATGGTATATTTAATTTCAAATGTATCCATCTCACTATTAGCCTCATGATCATTCATACATCCTATAAAGTCATTAATCTCACTCTATTCAACATCCAAAAGGTACAAGTATCATTGTTGCATAGCTCTTACAAAATAATGAGAACACACAGTCATGACACACCAACCATAGGTATGCAACATGGCCTATGCCAACTGAATCCAAATGCTCCCACTTTGCATCCTATAACCCTAGTGACTATATACTATGTATTCATCTCCCATTATGGAATTCATGCACACATATGGGTGCATGTATTAAAATAATTCTTGATAAGATAATAATATTTTGTCATTAATATTTATGCAATAATAAATAATTTTATTGTAAATTCAAAACTAGAAAAAAATAAGTATTTTCACAAAAACATAGTTTTCCCTTATAGAACCATATGGTTAGTTACTAGAATGATACAAATCTTTACCAAAATGATACATTTATTTCCCATAACCATAGAATTCTTCCCAAAACAGTACAATTCTCATTATACAAAAATGTGTTATATTAGTGGGCCCAAAATTTTCCCATCCCTATTTTTAAATCTTTTACATTTTTAAAAAATAATGAAAATCAAGATAAATAAATAAATAAAAATGGGTTTCAAAGTACTCACTATATGGTCTTTATTAACTAAGGTGGTGGCAGATTAAACTTGCTCTAATTTTTTCAATACAAAACCTCTTCATTCACACATTATGGTCTTCCCTCAAGGTTATGATTACAAAGGTAAGAGGTAAGAATAAAGGTCATTTTTTAATTTCACTTGTAATTTCTATAACATGGGGGTACAAGTTTATAATTGCAAGTTAGTTTTCACTTATTATTAGTTTACATGTTTATCAAGTTTTGAGATATTATTTTTTCTCAATGATGTGAGACGTCATGATGTTTAACACTTATTTGAAATTTATATCCCTTTATATGTTACCTAACATTTATATACACTTTCCCCCCATACCCCCATAGGGGAAATACTTTTAGTTTATTTTTTCAAGATACAATGATTTTTGGAATATACTCTTATTAAATATTGAAGGGGGAAAACATATTCTATATTTATTTATCTTGGTACTTTGATTATTATTAAGAATGGAGATTGAATTCCTGACATAAATAGGATGCCACATTTTTAATCTTTGATGACTATAGAACATATATTTTTGAGATTTTTTAATTGATTTTAATTCATAACATGTTATAATTGTATTTAGATATGATTATATTTATACGATGAATTTTATTATTAAAACATTTGTTATTATTCACATTTAAAATTTATGTGTAAAAAATAAAAAAAATGTTTTTATAAGATGAGGCATCAGTTTAGAGGTGATGTATTCTACATGGACATTTGCATGTCTTCAACATAGATTCAATTTTTAGTTTGTCTTTGTTATATTTAAGAAAAATTACATATATCATTTTTAATATTTCTTCACTCTATTTTAGAAAATTATTTATATTGGCCCACTTAAACACATTTAAATATCCTTTTAGGTTTCATAAATACAATGGATTATTGTGAAAGTTTTGGGAGTGTAAAACTTTTTA
>JARHVA010003612.1:147500-237500 GCA_037957365.1 Torreya grandis
GCTCCCCCACCTGCACCTGCTCTGCATTTCGTGCACTCAGCCTGCTCGTGGGCTCTGGGAATATATAATCCTTGTTACGGAAAACTTAAATGATAAACAAGTTTATCTAGATGTTGCGCTTAAATCAAAATCTCTCATACGTTGAATTCCACATCAGTTAAAAATATTAAATTGACGTTTTGTTTTGATTTTTGAAGGAATTTATTCGTTGACCTCGTAGGTTTCACTCACACGTCTTGGAAGAGATCTACTATATCTTATCCTCTTATATTTTTTAAATTAAAACGTTGAGGGTTCCATGACTATCGCATCACGTTAAAAGGGTTCCATGACTATCGTATCTATAAAATAATATTTAAAGTATATATTCTTGTACGTGAACATGGTTTCAAAATTATAGGAGTTAAAACAAAAATTAAAGTTTTTGAAGGATCGCTTCAGATTTCAAATTTAGTCAAATTTTGAGATTTCAAGTGAATTTAGTATAATATATATCCTTCAATCTTTAGTTCATTAAATTAAAGAAATTTAATTATATGTATATTTAAAATAAAATATATATTTTAAAGAATATATTTTATGACAATATTTTTAAATATATAACATATAAAATATTTTTTTTTAATAAAACATACATGTAACAAAACAAGTAAATTAAAATCATATAAGTAAAAGTGGAAGTCATACAAATGATAAGTATGGTTAATGCGAACTCTATTTATGTATCTTATATCTAACAATAATGTTATTCACTTAACTAATTAGGAAATGTGATATGAACAGAGAAAATAAAAAATCACTAGGATTCGTATTTTACATTTTATGGTACAATGTGTAGTTTAAACTTACTTTAATTATATTTGGAAAATCATGTTGTAATTATAGTTTTGAAAGTTTATTGGCAATTAAACATAATGTGATGAAAAATAGGTTTAATTTGCCTATAAGCATGCAAAAACACCGCATTGGGGACACTACATCATCTGCAACACATGACATAAAGAACATGTAAGGTGGTTGCATTATGTTATAGATGTAAAGATTATATGGCATTTACTTAGAATCTCTCTACAAAAATCTTTCCCTTTTGTAGACACTACACAAGCCTTGACTTATAATGTTTTTTTATTGATTTTCTTATATTAATCTCTAGCTAAGAATTAAGTGTTTATTGGTGTGTCTTTTCTTTTTTAATCTTTTAGTTATTTATTTTATATGACTTTGTGGTTCCCCTTTCCCATCCATGTTAGTCAAATCATACTTGAAATATGGAGATATAAAACCCCATTTTCACCTGGAGTTTGTTCTTATCTCAAGACGGTTACAACCATTAGGTCAAGATCAACCATTGACTTTGACCAATTGAAGTTGATCTTGACCATCACTCTATTCAAATATTTATTGGGACACATTTTCTTTACAGCCGTTACTTTGATCTTTTAATTTTATTTTGGATTTGTTTTAGCATGCCACTAAAGATAGATTTCAAATTTGATATATAGTTGATATGAGCCATGTGCATGTGTGTGTGTGTGTGCTACAAAACATTTATATATAGTTTCTATGAGACATTCAGGATAATCATTCTTACATCACAAGAGTTATACACGATTACATATAGCTTATATTGAATCACCAGAGCTACATTTGAAGTATTAAAGGCTAAATTTAAATTTTGCATGTTTGTGCCAAGTGTAAATAAGAAAAAGAGAACCTAGGCTTGAATTCACTATTACACACATACACATTAATGGGAGAACTACATTTCAGATTGATCCCTCTTCAGAGAATGAAAAAATTAATGCTTCCCTTCGTTGATCAATGGGGATTAACCAGTGTAAGTCCAACTCAATCCTTTTTGCCCAACCCCCTTCCCCCAACTTGATTTCTCAAGTATTTATGCAAGAAAATAGGGTTTGATATTTTAGGTGCATGCATGCATGTTGAAAGGACTGAGAAGACATAAAAAGGAATTATTGATGGATGTAAAGCATAACAAAAGAAATTAGAATCATTTTGTGTCATTAGAAATCTTTACAAGAAATATTTTCACTAAGTTAGTTCTAGTCAATTAAAAACACAAAACAAATAAAAAAAATTTAGCCTAAGATCTCATGAGTATACAAAGATTGGCTAATAATGCATAAGATTTAAATAAAAAACATGCAAACCTTCATTAGAAACATATTTGTATAGGATGCAGCTCAGATATAGCGTCAAATGATCTTTATCTATGCCAATTTGAGTTGAGACATCTTCAATGGAACTATGCATTAGTAGAATTTGATGACGAACTTGAAATTACGGATAAGGCGAATCGATAAATGGTCAACATTTCATTGTATATATTGAGCATGATAATTACAATGTAATGAAGTCTATTTATAATGAAATTGGATCAGTGAGGACCCTTCATCTTTAAATACATATGAATAGCTAGAAAAGAGTCCTCAATAATATACATGGATTAGCACATGGATCACTAATGTGAGCCCCTAATCTTAATCTATATGAAGGGTGGCAAATGATCCTTGAAAATATCAAATGAGAAATAATTTAATCCCTTCATCTTGTTTCCAAAATGAAGGTGAAGAATTATATTTCTAAGATCTTTGTGAAAGTCCATTTAGACCCTTCACCTTATTTCTAAGATGAAGCGAGGTTAATCCTTCTAACGAGAGCACATGGATAACCAATGTGGTTCCCTCATCTTGTTTCCAAGATGAATGGTTAAGAATGCTCCTAAACTATGCCATAAGACTCATTAAGGGCCCTTCATATTATCCCCAAGATGAAGGGCGGAGAATAATCTTTTTATATTAATTCACTTTATCAGATTGATTTAGCTCACAAAAGTATATTCCAAAGAATCTCAAGATCCTTTCTTGAATTAAGATGTCCCTTTGGAGGAAAAGAAGAATTAATTAAATGAAAGGGAATTATATTTCTATTTGTAATAGAAATATAATTTAAATATTGATTTTTAGAAGAGGGAGTTAATTGCATTAATTGATCAGTGAAGGGAAATTAGTGAATCTACTATAATAACATAATTGACTAGAGAAATTAATCATAATGGTAATTGAATAGAGAAATTGACTAGAGAATTGAATAAATCTAACACGGTGAATTATCCTACCTAGAGATTCCCTAAGATGAATTAAAATACGTATATTAGATGAACAAAAGAGTTTAGACCAAATTGTGGGAAGTCATTCCATTTTGTAATTTTGACATAGAAGTGATAAAAGTGAAATGCCTACATTTGCCCCTATTTGAGAAGATGTTATGAGATGTAGATGAAGTAATGAATTTTTAAAGAATTAAAAACTTGTTAAAAATGATAGTAGAATAATTAACAGATTTTAATTTTGATGAATTTGCTAAAAGTACTAGCAACCAAGTTTAAATATGCCCCAAGTGGCACTTGGTAAGCCCTATATACTCCCTTGAGGGGAGAGTCAATAAAAATTTGGCTGAGTGAACCATCAAAATGATGAAAGAATAGTGTATAAATGATAGAAGGGGAGAAAAAAGAAAGAGATAAGAGAAAATGAGAAGAAAAATGGATATAGGGGATAAAAAGAGCCTCTAGATAAGATAAATAGTGTATGGGGGGAAAAAAAATTGAAATAAAAAGCTATAGATTCACCCTGGGTTGGAAATTTGGTTCATTATCACCCTCTCATTTTGAAATTTACCTCTGAGATTTAGTGCTAGAGTGACCTTGAGAAAATGGTGCACAGACCACGACTGATGGTGCTTCTAGACCACATGCAAGAGTATAGATGACCATGAGGTGTAGGACCACCAATTATTACCTTTTTTATTCATGAATTTTGCATTTAATAACATTTATTACATGTAGAAGTAGAGAAATTAACAAATTAATCATTTTTAAATTGGTAAATTCATCTACATAAATGGAAAAATTATCTATAAAAATGGTGAATTGGTCAT
Organism: Torreya grandis; assembly: GCA_037957365.1. Classification (NCBI taxonomy): domain Eukaryota; kingdom Viridiplantae; phylum Streptophyta; class Pinopsida; order Cupressales; family Taxaceae; genus Torreya; species Torreya grandis. The sequence continues at coordinate 151,461 of JARHVA010003612.1, forward strand.
AAAATTAGTGAATTGATCAGTCATATCAAAAATTTGGCCTTCAAAAATGGTGAAGTCATAAAATGTCAAAATGGCATAAAGTGATTTTAAGACAACAACAAATTGGTCTCACCTAAAATGATTAATTGGTTTGTTTAAATGGTGAATTCATCATCCAAAGATGAAAATGTTGAATTTTTTTTATGTTGTCCAAATAGAAAAATTAAATAGATAATAATAAAATGGTCTAGATTATCATCAAAATCATTATGAAGATATTGAAACAGTATAAAAATTGTTTAATAGTGTATTCATCATATAAATGGTGAAATAGGCCTTCTAAATGATGAATTCACCTAAATAATGGTGAAAACATCCTAATTGCACATAGAAATATAAATTGAACAAATAAAAATATAAAAATGATCATCGAAGATAAATAACACTAGATGACATGATTCTATTTAGAGAAATATATGTGATTAATAAGTAGAAATATGATTGAATTAGTAGAAAATGACTAATCATAGTGAATCTGATTGGATTATAGGAGTGAGTGGAAGCATTGATAATACATGAATGATTTTTACACACTATCCATTATCCAACATTATGGACATATGACATGCACAATTATTTTGATACTATTAGCCTTTAACATGTAGCAAGGATGATTGTTATTTAAGCGAATCGAGTGATACTCAATGCCCTTATATAATGGTGGAGATCAGATACATCTACCTTCTATCTATCAATAGGGGAGGTGACTGTTACCTTGGAGGATGTCTGGCATATATTACGAGTATTGATTAAAGGCCATCTGCTATATTGGCTTGCCCCAAGGACTAGAGAAGATACTCTAGAGGATTTGATAGGACCTTTAGACATCAATATGGTTCATGGTGGGTATGTCAACATCAACAAGATTGAGTTTGTGATGTACATATTATGATATAGGCCTATGGAGGTGGATGTTATAATACATATTGTGTTTGATAGAGTAGTGATAGTCTTTTTGATTGTCATTAGTGTCATTTTGCTACTTGAAAAGACTAGTTAGTTATTTCACATGGGTTTGAGAGGCACGATCAGAGATATGCTTGTAGATACAATGGGTTTTACATTGGTACCAATTATTTTGGCTTAGTTATACCATGATCTTCATTATGTGTTTCACTAAGGAGGATGCAACATTGGTCTAATGACACTACTCTAGGTGTAGGCATGGGAGCACATATATATTGAGTGACCTATTAGTAGACATCAATAGAGGGGGATAGATGAACCTATGGTATATGGATGGTATTAGATGGGGCCATACCACATGTGACATAGAGGGGAGCTCAAATGTTATAGATGAGTGATGTCGATTTGACATGAAAACCCTAATTATATATTCAATTTTAATGACCTAAGGACATGGAGTATATGATTTATATGAATATTATATGTTACATTTTGGGTCAGTAGGAGTATACCATTAAGCAGTATAGACCAAATAAAGTGCAATGTTGGATTGGTTTGTAATTGGATGTACTAGTAAGACCACACCAATTTGCTCATGATGTGAGACATAGATAACATTAGGGACTAACCCTTGATTAGGCTGAGGTTGGAATAGTTTTGGGTTGGTACTATAGGTAGCCTGGGTGTATATAGGTGGGCCATGAGATGTAGGGGTGATAGATGTATATGCAGCATGGTGGGTCCAACATCAGCCCTTGAGATTGACTACACTAGGTGGAGATGAGGGATATGATTAGGTAACTCAATAGAGACAGGTATTAGTATGTGTTATGTGACCTAATCCTATAAGGAGGGTAGTGGATATTAGAATAGAGGAGGAGGGTAGAACGGATGAGGGAGAGGAGGTAGAGGAGGGAAAGGAGGGAGAGGAGATGTATGATGTAGATGATGGAGATGATGTGGAGATATAGTATGTGGAGGAGGAAGATATAGACATAGATGAGGATAGGGTTGAGGTAGATTTGATAGGGGATGATCAGGGTACATACGTGATAAGGGATGTGGGGCAGGCTAGCCCATCTATACCAAAAATATCTTATGAGACTCAAACACTTATTGATAGATTGAGATAGGAGATTAGTTCTAGATAGACTAAGCTCATAAGTTTAGGTCAAAAATAGATTATTATAGATCAGATAGAGGTATCTAGACTAATATCATAGTTGATATGGATGTGTGAGATATAAATACAACTTAACTCAGATAGGTATTCTTCTAGATCTAAGCATGATCTTGTAATACAAGGACATGCCTAGGTTATTGCTTAGATAGACTCTATGATAGAAGGGCAAGATGCAGAATGAGTAGAGAGAGAGAGATATAAACATAAGAAAGTATGGAAAGAATACAGATAGAATTGGATGAGTCCTAAGTGGTTGTGATAGAGAGAGGTTTTATATCGATTTTCGAGAAGAGCCTTTGGGCTAAGGATGAGGCAAGTTAATATAGGAGGTTATACAAGACAACAATGCTAGAGACATCTAAGAGTCATATTTTTTTTATTACAATACACAAAGATAAGTCTCTAAATCAAGTTGGTAACATAAAACTTTTACATTAGTGAGATCAGTGGTTCAACCACCTCCATGATCATCAACTATGGGTCCTCTAGCACAATCGACTCCACCACAAGACATGATAGGTGAGAGCTTGTAGCATGTGGATCCACATGATAAAGCTACTAGAGAAATTCATAACCAAAGTTTGCTTGTAGAGCTTCAGATTTTGATACATGACATATATTAATTTGTATGACATACTCAGATGATCTGATATGTACTTGTACTCTCTTTCGATGTATATGCCCCATTTTTGTATGTATGTGGACATTCAACACTTTGATATATGAGATTTAGGATATTTAATATTATCTCATTTGATTCTTATTTCACTTGCTTATGCCTCTTGTACTTAGATTAGACATGATGGATATGACTCTAATTTATATATGCTCTTATTTTTATTATTGATAAGATGACCAAATATTTGTTAGCTTTGATAATTGGATCATATTGATAGAAATGTATTTTATTTATATCATTGCCATGTAAACCATTTTGAAACTTGATATTTTATATTGCACATGAAAATATGAATCATAATCTAGGAAGGATCATGACAACATTTTTTTTTCAAAATGCATAAAAATTTGAATTCAAAATGTAAATATTTACAACTTAAAAAAAGATATGAAAAAATTAAGATTTAAATTTACAACACAATGCACTTAAATCAATTCAAATTTTGATAAAAATGTTTACAACTCAAAATCATGATATGAATAATCAAGACTTAAGTGAAAAACATAATAACACACCCAAGTAATAAACAACATACTGATAAATAAATAAATAATCAACATAGAAACATACAAGTGAAAATAAAGAAAGCATTTAATTCAGAAAGGTGTGTGTTTGAAAATAAGGTGTTACTATTGAGACCAAGAGTATGATAAAATAATCTTGATAAGGGAAGGGAGAATAAAAAATAAGGGATGGTCGAGTTGACTCTAAATGCTACCTGAAAGTGGATACTATGTACATAGTCCTATGGACTTCAAGTCAAATGTAGTTATCCTAAGGATTTGGGATTGAATAAATTGATGACAAGTTAAGAAGATAGATTATAGATGAAAAATAGGAACATGGACTCATAAAATGGTGAGAGTGTATAAGGAACAAACTTCCTGAAATGAAAAGATATATGATCATAAAATATTGAGAACATGGGACAAGGGATGGCTAATATAACCTCAAAAAATTGAGCACTACATACGCAGTCGAATTAGACCTCAAGCCATTATAGTTCAACCAAAAATTAAGCACAAAAATGATAAATAAGATTAGAGACAAGAAAATGAACAACATGAGATTAAATGGTTAATCTCACAAAATGTCAAGCGTGTGAGAAGTGAAATCACAAAATGGTGAGAGCATAGAATTAAACTTGCAAAATGGTGAGGCCATGGAATTAACTCACAAAATAATGAGAGCATGGAATTAACTTATAAAATGTTGAGAGCATGGAAAGTTGGTGCCACTTTGTGAAATGTCATACTAAAGGATAATAAAATCACCTATGAGGTAATTTAGTATATGCCACCAACCTACAAGCAACTAAAAATTCAAGTTGATTAACATGATGATAACTAGTCAATTATGTTACATTAGAAATGCCTACATATGGGGAAACTTTATGGGATAATGAGTCATGAAAATTTTTAGGGTTTTATAAATAAGGGAATAATTTTATTTTTAGGGATTTCTGGAATATATGAATTGTTTAAGAATTTTTGGAATATTTGAAATGTTTTTGGATTTTTGGAATATTTGAACTATTTAGGGATTTTTGGAATATTTTAAATGTTTTTGAAATTTTGGAATATGATATAAACAAGAGTATTTTGACTAAATAATGTATAGGAAATGGGAACAAAAAACTATAGAAACACCTATCAAAGGAAAGGAGGATCATGGATGTGTGAACTCAATAGTGAATAAGGAACATGAAGGGGTTGTTCATACATGAGTAATTCAGGGAGTACCACTCAACAAAAAACTAGAATAGGGTACAAATTCCTCTTTTAAAATAATGAATAATGATGCAATAGGGGTGAATGATGAAATGCAAATAGGAATTGATAGGAACTTATAGGAATAATAAAAGTCATATAAACTAGAAAATCATGACATTCCACATTATGACCTTTCTTCTTTAAAGAGATTTTGACATAAAAACCATTATTCAATTTTACTCTACTCTTTTTGAGTGTTACTCTAATTCAATTATTAGACCTGTATAATCATAATCAAATTAGGGTGGTAATAGGAAAAGGAAGTGAGCACTAGTGAAAGGATACCCCCAAGTAAGGGCCAAAAGGAACAAGGAAGACACAATGGAACATAGATGCCACCAAAAAGGAACATTTACAGACAAGAGTGAAAAAATATAAGCATAAAAGTGATTAAGATACATAATATTCATTGTCTCATCTAATTCATCACCTTATAAAGTAGCCAATCTATATACACCAGAGCCATAGGTAGCTATAAAAATGAAGGTGCCTAACAAATTAGGTTCAAACTTACCTTTATTTTCCCATTCAACATTTGTATTCTTTTGATTTTATTTGAGTACAAGATCACTAAGCTCAAACTCTTGGGAGATAATTCACTATTTTATCCCTAAAATAGATGATCTTGATAGGTATTGAGGTGATTTAGGGAAGCTAGACTTTTATCATATAGAAGCTCTAACTCTACTAATCTAGACACTCTATAATATTCTTCATCAAGGACACCTTGTAGTTAAATATGTAAGGAGGGTAGCTTGATCTTAATAAGAAGAATGGATTCAAAGCCATAAACCAAGGAATATGGAGTTGTGCTAGTAGAATTTTGGACATTGGTATGGTATGCCCATAGGGATGGGAATATTTTCACATGTCAATCATGACCAAATATATAGATAGTATTTTTGAGGATTTTGATAAGTATTTTATTGGATACTTCTGCCTAGCCATTACCTTGAGGGTAATAAGGAGTTTAAAACTTATGCTTGGTATGGAACTCAGAATAAAGGGCAATGATTTCCTTATTTTTAAAGGATGTACCATTAGCTAAGATTATGGTAGAAGGGATGCCATAATGGCAAATTATGTGATACAAGATGAACTTTGAATGTTTCTTACCAGCTATGTAATTGATAGGTATGGCCTTTACCAATTTAGTAAAATATTTAGAAGTAATAAGAATATGCTTGTGACCACTTAAATAAGTAGGGTTAATATTGCCTATGATATCGAGCCCCCATGCTAAAAATGACCAATGAGTTGTTATTGGTTGAAGTGCTTATACCAAAGCATGAATTAGATCACAATGTTTTTGACATGGTAGACATCTATTTACATAAGCACATGCATCTTCTTCAATGGTAGGCCAATCATAACTAGTACGAAGGAGCCTTTTAGCTAGGACCATACTACTAGTATGTTCCCCACAAATCCCTTTGTAGATTTCCCTAAGTGCTAATTAAGATTCTCTTGTATTTAAATAGTGAAGCAAAGTTCCATCATAGCCCCTATAATAGATCATGTTGACAATTATGGTGTAATACAAAGTATTTTGGATAAAGGATTTTGTTTGGTTATAGGAGAGATCAGGTGAAAGGATTTGATCATGAAGATAGGAAATTATGTCAGTGTATTAATGGGAATTAGGACCAACAATGACACATACCATCTCAGAATGTGAATAGTTTTACAATAGAATAATAATATTTTAAATGACAAATTTATAATCTTTTAAATAAGAAGAAATTGTAATCATAGATCTAATGGTAGTAATAACATCAAGTGACTTATTATCATCTCTAGGAATTTGTTCAAACTAAGTGGCTTCAAATTTGAGCTAGAAATCATCTACCCTAGATTTGTAAGGCACCAAATTTTCATCCTTTGTTTGGTAATGATCAGTTACTTGATTGATAATGAACTATGAATCACCATATACTTGTAAATATTGAATATTACATTGTACTACAAGACAAAGTACAACAAGTAAAGCCTCATATTCAGTTGTATTATTTATGCATGGAAATCTAATGCAAAAATATTTTAGAAATAGGTCACTTTGTGGCTTGATGAATAAGAGTCCTGCTCTTGAACCATGGGATGTGAAAGAACCATCGAAATAGATTTTCCATTCTTTGTGTTTAACTAGAGTCAGAATAGACTCAACAGGAAAGTACACTATAATGGGAGTATAATCTTAGAGAGGTGCTTCAGACAATTGATCAACTAATAATTTTGATTTGATTATTTTTAGAAATGTGTATTCAATATCAAACTCATTGAACAACATGACCCATTTGGCCATTTGACCAGTTAGAGTTGATTTTAATAATAGATATTTCAAGGGACCTACATTTTAAATTTATATGGTATTATTGTTCAACATATAATGTATAAGCTTCTGGGAAGTGAAAACTAATGCAAGACATACTTTTTATATTAGATTATAATTTTAATCATAAGATACCAATGTACCTCTCAAATAATAAACAACTCTTTCTTTTTCTTGATCATCATGCTAAGTTAGGAGTGTCCCCAAGGCACTGGAAGTAGTATAAATGTATATTAATAAAGGCTTCCCCAACATTCATGGAACATGAAATGGAGGATTTTATAAGTATTTCTTATTTTTATCAAAATACTCTTCATTAAAATATGTGTAAATGGATGATAAAAATCAACAAGTTGAAAAATGAAGCATCTAATAGTTTGGATCTTACCCTATAGATTGTGAAGTCTATTCAAATTGGAAGGAGGTGGCATATCAATAATAGATTGAACTTTGGCTAGATTAACTTAAATACCCATGTGATATACAATGAATCTTAATAACATACTAGATGTAACCCAAAAAACACACTTCCTAGGGTTCATACATAATTTATACTCATGAATCCATTTAAATATTCTTCACAACACTTTGGGATGCTCTTCATGAGTTTTGGATTTACCTAGAATATCATCAACATAGAATTCAACAATATCATGCATGAGATCATGAAATATAATTGTCATTTCTAATTGATATGCAGTGCTAGTATTTTTCAAACTAAATGGCATGACTTGATAATAGAATGTGCCCCAATGGGTTGTAAATATTATGTTAACTTGATTCTCTGGATCAATCTTAATCCTATTATAGCTAGAGAAGTCATCTATAAGAGATATAATCTTATATAAAATTGTAGAATCCACAATTATATCTATATTAGGCAATGGAAAATCATCTTTAGGATAAGCTTTGTTGGGATCTCTAAAATCTATGCATATTTAGATGCCAACTGGTTTATTTCTAACTTGACCAATATTTGAAATCTAATCTGCTAGGGAATACGTTTGATAAAACATGATACAAGCAATTTTTCAAACTCTAGTCTAACTAGGAAATAAATCCATGGGTGCATGTTTCTCAGTTGTTGCTTAATAGGTTTAACATTTGGGTGCATAACCAAATGATGAACTACTAATGACGGATCTAGAGCAAACATATTTGAATAGGCCCAATCAAATATATCAATTAACTCTTAGAGAAGGTAAATAATTAATTTATGCTCCTCTAAAGTGAGAGATTCACCAATATTGATTATATTAGGATAATTATATGTGCCAATATTAATTTCTATCATGTCTTCCACAAGAAGAGTGGAATCATTATCCAAATTTTAAGAAAATAAAATAATTGAACATTGAACTAAGAATGCAGACTCTCAGATTGACCCATGTATAAGAAGAATCAAAATCATTCCACTTAGGTAATGGAAAATGAAATACCAAATGTGGATTCTCCAAAACCATACACTCAAATTATTCATGATCTTCAGGCTTGATTTCAAGTTTATGTGATAGGCATGGAATTGTGGACTCTTAGGTTTCCTATGAAAGAGAGTGAACTTCCCATCCAATGGTTCCTGAAATAATTTTCACCAAGGGACTCATCTTTATCTTTACTTTTTCATTGATCTAAAAGTGCCTTAGAAAGGTTTTTACTTAAGGATCTCAATGATTCATTTTTATTTTGACCAAAGATGTTCTCTCACTCCCCAAAGTAGGCCACAAGATCTAAAGTGTATATAAATCCCTGATTGTGGCCACCTATTGGTAAACTATCTCTTAGGCCCATGAACTCTAAAACTCATTCTTCATTAGAAAACTCATTGAGAATGATATCATTATCTTGTTGGTGCTAATAAATAAAGATCAGATAATGAAATGTAAGGGAAATGGTGGGAACAATAGAGATGGTGAGAATAGAAAAGGAATCAAACATATTAGTGTTGGCAAGCTCATCATATATACTATAATATGAATCTATGTCACTACTAAGAATATCATCATTTAATGTAAAGGTCAAACCACTTTCAAGATGTTTGGGGACTACCCTAGGTGTTTTTTTAATCTTATACGATATTTATTTGAATGTTTTATAGGAAGAATAGGGTATAGTTGACCCAACTCTTTTACCCCCAATCCCTTGCCTTTATAAGCATTGTGGGCCATAATTCTATTTTGGATAGGGTAATTTTTACTCTAAAAACATGGATCTAAATCCTCATTTTATAGCCATGACTCATCTTCTTGCTTCAAATATTCTTTACTAAAGTATTTTCCTAGAATGAATAGAAGAGGTTTCATAGGGAAATATGTTGTCTTCTTCTTGCACCACTTCATCTTGGGCTGACCATGGGATTTAGGTGATTTAGATAATTTGGCAATATGAAAGGCATCTTACATACTATATGTGCTAATAAATTTTTCATGAATATTAAAATGGGAGAAATTTAATGAGGGGAAGAGTGTTTTAGAAGAAGAAGCAAGGGTATTGGGATCTAAATAATTAGATTACGGTGGCGTAGATATTACTTTCTTTTCTTTTTTGAGGGTATTGGAAACACTAGGATAATAGGTATATTTATGACCTACTTCTATATGTTTACAATATTTATATGGTTGTAAATATCCAAGAATACTAGTCTCTATTCCAAAATAAGGAAACATGATACATTGATGGAGCGTAGATGGAACTTCATGCATCTGATGAATCCATGGATGACCAAGAAGGAGATTATACTATAAATCTAGATCAATGACATGACACAAGGTACTATGGATGATAAGATCAACCTGGATGGGAAAGGAAATTTTACGTGATGATTATCACTTAATATTATCATACCCCTTAATACCGATAGTATTATTCTTGAGATCTGTTGAAGTATATCCTAGACATTGGACTAGCTTTAGTGAAATAATGTTAAATCCATAACCATTGTTTATAAGTACCTAATTTATTTTTTGGTGAGTGATTGTGACTTCAATATAAAAATAATTGGTATGGGAAAATCCAAGAGATGAGATATCTCTTTGATCAAATATCAGTTATGGGCCTAGAGACAAGTATCCAACTAATGCCCAAAATTTATTTAGTGAAATATTGCTAGGCACATAAAAATGACTCAAAATATCATATATGACATCTTTGTGAAGTTTATGAGTACATAATAGATCCAAAATGAAAATTTTGCTGACATTTTATTTAGCTGATCTACAAGATCATATGGCTTCTTAATAGGTGTATACTTTGGCTTGGATTGATATGGAACAAGATTATAATGAGAAGGTGGATTAGGATCATTAAAGGATGGTATATGACCTTGAAGGGTGATATTAACACATAAAGTTGTAACAACATAATATAAATAAGGAATAGAGATATGTTAATTTGAAGAAGATCAAATAGGACCTAGAATAATATATTGAGAATGAGGATCATGAGGAAGAACTCCCAAGATAGATGGCCCTAATCCTATAATAGAGAGATTTGCTTGTAGGGAATTAAAAGAATGGGGATTAATCATGATAGTGGTTACGTGATGTTCCATAACACATCCCACTATATTATAATTTTAGGGGGTAACATGGTAATCAATGTTGTTAGTTTATGAATCTTGATTCTGATTACAATTGTTGTTTTGTTGATGTTGTTTCTACTCATGTTGATTATTATTATGCTTAAGGAAAGGGGTTTTATATATCCTCATATTCCTACTATAATTAGAGGGTGAAGCATTATTTAAATCAATTTATCCTCTTTCCATCATGTCTTGAATGAGATGTCGAAGTTGTACACACTTATGGATTACATGTACTTTGATATAACGATACTCACAATAATCATTATCTTTATATAAATCTAGTTTAGGTTGAATTTCATCAAAGGATTTGGTATTTGGCCAACCAATCATATTTACAGAAAGTAGCTTGTAAAATACATTCTTAATGGGCTCTCCCATTAACAAATGCTATTTGAGTAAAGTGATTCTTGGAAGGAGACTACCTTTGAAAATCAAGTGGTTGTGATTGAGGAGCCTTCTGTACTAGTGGAAACTGTATTGTTTGAACATGTCTACCTTTTTTTACTCCATTTTCCATCGTATTATTATTACAGTTAAAAAATTTGGTCTTATCTACCACATTTTCTAGATTTGGAATGGTATTTTGGTTCTAATTTTGAGATTGGTTTTATGAATATATTTTAATCAATCCTTCATCATTAAGACCTTCCTTTATTTGAACACACTTAGTGATAACATCATTATAATTTTATAGACACTATAATCTAAGACTAAGTTCCAGTTTTGAGTTCAAATTCATCATGAATATATTTGCCAACTCAATGTTAGGAAGTGCATGTGTAAATATACTAGTTAGTTGATAACACATGCATCAATCATGGTTAACTCATGCTCAATGTTATAGGAAAAGTGTTCAATGAACTTATGTTACAAGTCATCAAAAGGTATAATAGAACCATTTTGGAGATGTGTAAACCAGTCTAAGGTAGGACCAACCAAACATTATGAGAGTAATCAAAGTAGGAAATTGGAATTATTGCTGACCTATTGAAAAGAAACAACAAATGCTATTAAGGGCTCTCTTGGGTCACCTTTTCCTTTATATTTTTTAAATTTTGGAATCTTAAAATGAGATGGAAACAATATCTAAAAAATACTTGAATCAAATGGATATGAACATATATGATCCAAATTGTATTTTTAATTTTGATTCCCATCTTGTTATCCCGATATTGCCTTTTTGAAAACATGTAGTTATTGAGAAAAGAAGGTATTTTAGGAAGTAGGTGGGGGATTATTTGATTGAGAATATAATTGGGTATTTGTCAAATTTATGGGAAAATTTTCCCCTAACCAATTATAATTCTTATTTCTATTATTAGGATTTGATTGGTTAGGTGAAACTTTGTATTTTTGTGACTGGAAGAGGGAATTGATACACATTGATGGGTAGGAGGAAGAAACTAATATTGATTGTGCTTAGATGAAGGAATGGAAATGTGTTATTGTATAGGAGGAAGCTATTGATTTTGATTAAGGAATTGCTATTGGGCAATGGGAATTTGTTGTTGAGTAGAAATAATATGTTTGATAGAAGGAACTAATTATTGTGTATTAGAAGGAAAATTAGTATAATAATGTTGGGGGAACATGAAAATTATAAGGAACATTCTATGTCTCAAAAATAACTTTTTGTAGATAACTTGAACTTTATAACTATTTAGAGGGAATTTGAGATGTAGGATTGTTATAAACTTGGTGAGGATAAGGAAATGTTTGTTAAATATTTTCTATAACTAGTTTTAATGAATATTTAAGTGTATGTTACTTGGGAGAAATAATTTTCTCAAAATTAGGTAATGGCTCAACTAAAAAATCATTTATTTAATGATCAACTGGAGGATCAATGACCGAATTAAGTAACAAGGAGATAAAGTTATTAATCACTCTATCAACTTGTTATAGTTGAGTTATCATACTAGAAGAAAGTTGGGAGGAAGCTAAAATTAACTCATTTCCTTTCCTAGACATTTCTAAAATTGTGGACATTTGTAAAATTAGAGGGTCATGACTAGAAGAGGGTATATCATCATTGAACTCAAGAATTTTGATTGTATTTTATGGTGGTGATATTTCAATCTGATGTAATTTTTCTAAGGAAAAATGAGGAGGATATTTGACACCCATACATAATAAATGCAATAATAGAGAGATTTTCTTGTAGGGAATTAAAAGAATGGGGATTAATCATGATAGTGGTTACGTGATGTTCCATAACACATCCCACTATATTATAATTTTGGGGGGTAACATGGTAATCAATGTTGTTAGTTTATGAATCTTGATTCTGATTACAATTGTTGTTTTGTTGATGTTGTTTCTACTCATGTTGATTATTATTATGCTTAAGGAAAGGGGTTTTATATATCCTCATATTCCTACTATAATTAGAGGGTGAAGCATTATTTAAATCAATTTATCCTCTTTCCATCATGTCTTGAATGAGATGTCAAAGTCGTACACACCTATGGATTACATGTACTTTGATATAATGATACTCACAATAATCATTATCTTTATATAAATCTGGTTGTTGAATTTCATCAAAGGATTTGGTATTTGGCCAACCAATCATATTTAAGGAAATTAGCTTATAAAATACATTCTTAATGGGCTCTCCCATTAACAAATGGTATTTGAGTAAAGTGATTCTTGGAAGGAGACTACCTTTGCAAATCAAGTGGTTGTGATTGAGGAGCCTTTTGTACTAGTGGAAACTATATTGTTTGAACATGTCTACCTTTTTTTACTCCATTTTCCATTGTATTATTATTACAGTTAAAAAATTTGGTCTTATCTACCACATTTTCTAGATTTGGAATGGTATTTTGGTTCTAATTTTGAGATTGGTTTTATGAATATATTTTAATCAATCCTTCATCATTAAGACCTTCCTTTATTTGAACACACTTAGTGATAACATCATTATAATTTTATAGACACTATAATCTAATATTAAGTTCCAGTTTTGAGTTCAAATTCATCATGAATATATTCGCCAACTCAATGTTAGGAAGTGCATGTGTAAATATACTAGTTAGTTGATAACACATGCATCAATCATGGTTAACTCATGCTCAATGTTATAGGAAAAGTGTTCAATGAACTTATGTTACAAGTCATCAAATGTTATAAAAGAACCTTTTTGGAGATGTGTAAACCAGTCTAAGGTAGGACCAACCAAACTTTATGAGAGTAATCAAAGTAGGAAATTGGAATTATTGCTGACCTATTGAAAAGAAACAACAAATGGGATTAAGGGCTCTCTTGGGTCACCTTTTCCTTTATATTTTTTAAATTTTGGAAGCTCAAAATGAGATGGAAACAATATCTAAAAAATACTTGAATCAAATGGATATGAACATATATGATCCAAATTGTATTTTTAATTTTGATTCTCATCTTGTTATCCCGATATTGCCTCTTTGAAAACGTGTAGTTATTGAGAAAAGAAGGTATTTTAGGAAGTAGGTGGGGGATTATTTGATTGAGAATAGAATTGGGTGTTTGTCAAATTTATGGGAAAATTTTCCCCTAACCAATTAGAATTCTTATTTCTATTATTAGGATTTGATTGGTTAGGTGAAACTTTGTATTTTTGTGAATGGAAGAGGGAATTGATACACATTGATGTGTAGGAGGAAGAAACTAATATTGATTTTGATTAGATGAAGGAATGGGAATGTGTTATTGTATAGGAGGAAGCTATTGATTTTGATTAAGGAATTGCTATTGGGCAATGGGAATTTGTTGTTGAGTAGAAATAATATGTTTGATAGAAGGAACTAATTATTGTGTATTAGAAGGAAAATTAGTAAAATAATGTTGGGGGAACATGAAAATTATAAGGAACATTCTATGTCTCAAAAATAACTTTTTGTAGATAACTTGAACTTTATAACTATTTAGAGGGAATTTGAGATGTAGGATTGTTATAAACTTGGTGAGGATAAGGAAATGTTTGTTAAATATTTTCTATAACTAGTTTTAATGAATATTTAAGTGTATGTTACTTGGGAGAAATAATTTTCTCAAAATTAGGTAATGGCTTAACTAAAAAATCATTTATTTAATGATCAACTAGAGGATCAATGACCAAATTAAGTAACAAGGAGATAAAGTCATTAATCACTCTATCAACTTGTTATAGTTGAGTTATCATACTTGGAGAAACTTGGGAGGAAGCTAAAATTAACTCATTTCCTTTCCTAGACATTTCTAAAATTGTGGACATTTGAAAAATTAGAGGGTCATGACTAGAAGAGGGTATATCACCATTCAACTCGAGAATTTTGATTGTATTTTATGGTGGTGATATTTCAATCTGATGTAATTTTTCTAAGGAAAAATGAGGAGGATATTTGACACCCATACATAATAAATGCAAAAATATTTCGTCTCTATTATCAAACAATTTTTTGTCAAATTGAGTTTTAGTTGTATCATACTGATTGGTGACATTTCTTCATATGCTGGTTAGTGAAATTTCATATCATGTGGATTCATCAAATCCTCTTGATCATGAGGATAAGTGGTTTGATACATGAATGGGTTAGTTTAAGATTGAGTCCAATCATCATCATAAGTGACATTGTAATCCATACCGATTCATGTGTAACAAGGTATATTCGACATGAAATTTGGAATGAAACTAGATGGGAATGGAAAATATGATGTTTAGAAAGTGACAAGAGAAAACTTTGTATTTCATATATGTTGATTTGAACATAAGGAAATGGTATCAATACTAGAAATGCTGAGAATTGAATAAATCTCAATTTCATAAATAACCTTAGAATTAAAAACTTGGGAAAATGACAAGAATAGGTTCAAGTTCCAAAGAACATCATAACAATATAATTTTAGATAAGAGAGGAGTGATTTGAGACAAATCTTGGACACAAGTGTAGAAAGGAACAATTTGGACTTGGGATGTGGATATAATAACACCTTTTTATTTAGGTATAATATGATAATGTCATGAACTTTGATTTTGACCTTTGGTTGATGGGATTGGTTTTGGAATACAAGACAAGGTTTTGATAAGACAATCAAGAATCAAAAGACAATCACTATAAGGAAATTTAATAATTTATGTGGGTGTACATCACATTCATTGAACCTGTAATATAATCACCTTGAGAGAGGATTACAATTTTAAGATTCATTAAATAAATTAATGAAATTATTGGTGGTGTTTTAATCCCACTCTTATCTCAAAACGTATGTATGGGCAAGGAAATCTTTAAGGGATATGTTAACCTTTTCACCCCTAACTCAATGACTGATCCATATAAATATAGGTATCTAAGAAGCTATCCAATATTAGGCCATTCATGAGAGGGCCTTGTCCTTTCACAACCACTTCAGCCATTGGGGTCTTAGTGAAGTGCTACCACATATTGTGTTTGCTTACTAATATAGTTTGGATATCTAGATGATCCTTGTATACTTCTCAGTAATTACGTAAAAAATACATCAATGAAGACTTTCAATCTTTTTATGACAATTTATCCTTTCTAGGGTACCACATATTGACGTAGGATATTGGAAATAACTCCCCAAGGTTCAATCCTCACATGAATTTATGCAAGGATAAAGCTAGGTCTTCATGATGGAAATGTCATTTTGATGCTTCTAAGTATATCACATGTACTCTTAGTGTTTAAATTACACTTTTAATTTTAAAATTCAAAGAATTCAGAGCATGAGTTATAGGTTGTGGTGATTTGATCACCTATGATGAAATAACAAAAGAGCAATCAGACTATTCCATAATATTTATATTAATTGGTGGTTGGGAGCCACCTTGGTCCTTAATAATACCTATAAAGTATAAAATATATATGCTATTATTTATAGATCATGATAGAACTCTAAACCAAAGATGCATATTTACAATATGGTTTAAACTAGGGTGATATGGTTAAAAAGGAAGCACAAAGAAAGGTATGACTGAAAAAAAGTATGTGATTATTGATCTTTATCTCAAACATTATGAAAGGATTAAATTCTAACTGGACATGCATTTAAAAAATGTATAATGAAAAATAACATATGCTCAAATCCCATTACATGCTAGGAATGTATCTAAGAATAATACAAGGAAATACAATTAAGAATTGACTTTACTTTAAATATTTACTACAACAATAAAATTGCATTTGCACATCTTTATACAAAGAAAATAAAATGAATAAAATTCAATGTCATTCAACTAATATAGTGTTAGCCCAAATTAACAACCCTGTATTGAAGATACACATCCAAAATTATTAAAAACCATTAAAATCTAAGACTTAGAATAAACAATTGAGAGAGAAGCCATGATAACAATTAACACAAACAATTGAGACAAACTTTTCAGTATTCCTTGCTTGTATTAAATTGTTCCAAAGTTACAAAGTAGTTCTTAGCTATTGGAAGTCCCCCTCTTTTACAATAGACAATGTTATTTTTATAGGCTTTAAGGAAGAATGTTGATCAGTTTCATCGATTGACAAGTGCACAAAGTAAGGACAAATATCCTTTTAATAAAAGTTATAGAATCCACTAAACTTTCCAAAATAAACTAACCTTTAGGCAATGTGCTAACAAAATGTATGTGCCTTTATAAAGAATATTCCATATTTAAATATACAAAATTAATATGGAATAGAATACTTTTAGCTGGATGGTAGGCCTTATGTTCATGCTTCTACTTGATTTTATTGAAGGATTTTCAACCTATAGTGTTGGTCACTGATAAACTAAATATCAATTTCTAGTTTCAATAAAATCTTGTACCCATGGTATTATAAGTCTTTGAGTTCCTTCTCAACCTTGTCCATAATTTTCCTGAGGCCCTTGGCATCTCTTATTTTCTCTTCAGAGAAGAGAAGTACACCCATGAATTTGCTATTACTTTAAACTATTTGATTCTCTTATTTTTTCCTCACTTTTTGCATGAATTGTAAGGCCATTTATGTAAACTTTTCATCTACTTAAGACCTAGTGGGAAGAGGGTTGTGGTCTCCTTGATCAAGTTATCTAGGATGTGAGACATTTTATCTTTTGGCTGCTTGAAGTTCTTAACAAGGTTTTACATATCCTTGGACTAGCTATCCAGGGCATCAAATCTGTCAATGAATATGGCCATGGCCATATTCAAATGTGTCTTGATAATAGTCCTAAAACCTAGGACTAGATTCTTAGACATGGCCTTAATTAGTTCCCTCGCTTAGGATATTGTAACTTGCCATTGGCCAACTTAGCCTAGTGTTTTAGAGATTTGCATCCCTATTTCCTTTTATCTTACTCTAGCTATCTTCAAAGAGTTGAATAGTCCTACCATGACTTCTTTGAATTTATTGAACTTGTCGTCATGTATGGACAAAAAAATAACCTCTTTTCAATTCTTGTTTTATTTTAGTATCCCCTTGATCATTATTTGAAATTGATCACTTTGAGCCTGGGCTACTTCAAAGATCTTTTCTTAAAATATTTGGTCTTGTCTTAGCCTCTATCAAGCTACCAAATTTAAACCAACAAATGGTTCAACCTTTTGGAAGGTGAAATCTTCTCCTCCTCCTATAACCTTCTTCTTAATTACTCATTCCATGCTAATAAATTTTGGATTAAACCTGAATCCTACTAATGAATCAATCAATTTTGGAGCAGGTATCTCAACCAATTCCTCACTTGAAGATCTAGGAGCATCCATTTGAGTGCCACCTGACCCCTTAGGGGCAGCCATTTTTCTCTCTCTCTTGTTATTTCATCTCCAAAATCCAAGGTTTGAGTCTTCATTAGCATTAATGTTCACTGACTTTGTGATTTACCACTAGTGGTGCATGGTTAGTATCTTTTTCAAATTTCCATACAAGAACCACTCAAGAATAATTAGACCATGGATCGGGTTCTCATCATTAAAGATATTGACCTCACTCAATGGGTGAGTGAAGGTCACTCTAGGTTTCTTTGGTCCTACAGGGACCAGTGAAAATTCATATTTTCTTTTCTATGGGGGTCAATGGGAATTAGGTCTAGTTCTATCTCCTTGCCTTTATCATTTTCTATCTTTGATTTCTCCTTAGTTTAGGATTAAGGTTCTTCCAATTATTCCCCTTCTTCATCTGACTCATAGGCATTGGCCAATATTTGTAATGCATCTTCTGCTTTCTCACTTGGATCTAATGTAATTACATATATATATTTAATCAGATATTTTGGTCTTTTAGTCTGGGCTGAAGATGATGCCCCTTCACCAGGTCTACTTTCTTCTAACCTCTATTCAATCTACACTTTAGGCTTTTGTGCAACTTGTGTCTCAAGTTTTTGTGCTAGAAGAGGTCCAGAAGTTTGACCTCCCAAAAGGTGGTACTACCTTAGATTATGTTTCTAAATATCATCACTTCCCTTTAGATTCCTCATCAACCTTGATTCTGGGTTGATGTTGAATTTATTCAACCTTTTCATTACCTCATAGAAAGATGAATATTTTGTATACATATGGTCATAAAGACCTAGGTGATGCTCATAAGGCACATTTATTTATTTATCCTTAAAATTCTTTGTGACGTTATCATTTAGGTCACATTACCTTGAGTCATCATGTTGTAATTTGAAAGAGGCTCTATGTCTAGCAACATATTCAATGTTATTATAATACTAGAAGATGGTCTTGCCAATAACCAAGGGTAGAATATGTAACAATCCTTTATTCTTATCTCTAAAAAGACCATATATACCATTGCATATTTGAAATACAAATTCCTTTTTAGCTAATTTATTTGGAACATGGATTGGTAATATTAATGGAGTGCATTGTGTTCCCTCAACTTAGATGACTATGTAGTCTAAGTAAAACCATATGTCTCTAATGGCCTCAATGGATTTATTTACCAATGGGCTAATCCTTGGCATAAAGGTCCCTATTAAGGATTCATTCAAATGAGGATAGATGAAATCACATATAAAATGAATATGTTCTATGTATTTGAAGATATGTAATTTGGAGTAAAACTAAGACACTATTTATGTCCTCTGAGGAGAGAATCCCTTAAAGTTAGGGATCTTAATTATGGAAAGTAGGACATCTGAGAGGTAGGAAATCATATATAACTCTCTCCTAGTCTCTTTTTAGATTGTGAAGATCTGTCTACGTAGCCATGTGTTGATAAGCTCACCAATAGGAGGAATTAGCTCCTTTTCAATCATGTAATAGACTAGGGGTACCCATATGCTATCAACATAAGTGGTTGTGGGGATTATAGAGAGTCTATTCATTAGGATCATTATTATTTTGATTCCAAGTTAGAATTAGTTGATGGGAATGTTCCCACTAGGGTCAGAAAACACATGGCTTCCAAAATATAGTCATGGTGCTAAGATGTATTTGAGGTCATTTTTATTATCCCATTCAATGAGTGTGGGCACATCTACCCAGGGCTTGGGAATCTTATAATAACTCTCAAATGCAATGGGGGAAATATAAGAGATGCATTTATGAGTATGCTCATTAATTATCATGCCATTTTTAATTTTACATTATTTTAAAATAGGGAGAAAGACATCAATATAATGAAGTACCTCTGGTTTATTGACTACGTGATGAAGGCTCAACATTTGTGCTATAACTAGGTCATAATACCTCCTCCTAAAGGATGAAATATTCTCATCTTCTTTAGTTATTGGTTTTAATTCCTCAATTGTATAAAAGATCTTGGACTAATTATTTTCTCCAGTGTTCAAGGACACGGTGTCAAGTATTGTGTCTTTAAAGAACCTTCTTTTGGATTCCATGGTAAAATATAGCTTAGTGTCTTCTCTATGTTACCTATGGGATTCCATGACTATGAATTTTACAACTGACTCAAGCAATCTAAAAATTGTCTCTAGATTAGTGTACACTCACTCAGACAACAATTAAGCTCTTTATGGCTCGACTATGGTTAATTTAGGGTCAATTTAGGGATTTAGGTAGATACTATGGATTTTATATAGCTTTAATGGTGATGTTTAACTTGAGCTTAGGTGATGTCATGCCTTGGATTAGATTTAAGCCTTTGTATTTATACATTCACTTTTTTGATCCCACAAAATCTCTAGTTTTGTTACCTTGTGCCCATGTGGTGCCAATGTGGCATCCTTTTGGAAATTTTCATGGCACTTTTCATACTATCTTTGGAGAACTAGCCATTACCTTTTAAAATCTGCCTTTCATCTTACACCATCTGATCTTTGTGCATGGATCAATGTGGGTCATTGATTTCAATCCTAGGACTTGAATGTTATTGGTCCTTGTCCACATTGGGCTTCACAGTTGTGCCACTTGGTAGTTACACAACCCTTTAGAGCTACGCACATCACCAGTCTATGCATTAACATGCTTCCACCATGTGGTGGTCTTACACTTTCCTAGAGCCTTATTGAAAATTGCATCCTAGTTTTACACTGTCTGATCTTTATTGTGCAGATCAATGTGAGCCATAGATCCTACAAATGTACACAAAATTTACTTAGTGTCAAGAGATAATAAGGAAATTAGGCTAAATACTTTAGGCTATAGTTCTATTTTGTGTTAATAAACATGAAACAAACTTTATAGCAAAGTATTTAGGCTAAGTTTAAAGTACATTAAAGGGGGCCTTGAATAACAAAGGATCTAATGTAAGGTTTTAACATAGGGTTTTATCATGATTATAAACAAGATAAAAACTTTAGATTAAATTATTTAAGCTAATTTTTATGGTACGAGAACTTTAGTTAAACTAATCTCATTAGGCTCAAAAGACCATGGGGCATACTTATAGATTAGGGCTTGGGTCAATGTTTAAAAACATGACTAGATTCTAGCATGATATCCAAGCTTAGATTGTGCAAATCTAAACTTAGCTATAAGGACCTTAAGTCTAGCCATGGTTTTAAATAAACTAGATTAATCTATGGAAGACCAATTTTGACAATGAGATGTAAGTTTTAAGCATATTTATCTTCTGAGTAAGATTGGCTCTTGAGATAAATTTTGATAGTCTTATAGATGTCAAAGATGGCCTTGTGGGTGTCAATGACATTTTCATGAATGCCAAAATTAATCTATAACAACTTTTCATATGAGGCTAAAATTTGACAGACTCATGGATGCCATTAACGGCGTTATAGGCATTGAATGATGGGCATAGGAGTGTCAAATTTAAGTCTCAAACATGCTTGGTCCATAGAAGCTTGGGCCAAATATGCTCCATCAGATTATCTCCTGTGAGTAAGTGAAACCATAGATCATGATCCGAATAGATGCATGCTATTGGTTCTTGTATTCATAAAGTGGATCAATTTAGGTTGGGGCTATATAAAAATTAGACTAAGTCATAAGCCTAAGTCTTTAAAACATAATAAAACAATGATCCTTTGAATAATTAAAAATTATAATGCAAGATCCTATCCCAAGGTCCTTTTGATATTATGTTTGAATGCTTGAGTTTCATTGGAAACTCTATAGGGATTCAAAGCTTTGACCCTATGAAGAACCCATAGATCTTTGATCATTGTATAGGCTCCCACAAGCCATTGATTTTGATTTGAGTGATTGAGCAATATTGAATTGATGGATCAAAGCTTTTGTGAGGTCTCATTCACTCCATCCAATCAATGTTGCCTAATAAATCATGAACCATCGATCCTATGAAGATGTAAGATATTTAAGTTAGAGCTCAAGACAACATAAAAAATTAGGCTAAAGTCTTAGGGTTAAGGTCTCATTTATGTTTAAAAATGCATGAACAAGGACTTAGGACTAAGACTTTAGGTTAAGTATTGAGAGGGACAATGAAACATAAAGTGAGACCAAGCTAGGAAAGTAAAGGACCCTACAAACATGAAAGTTAGACCTTGTGATAAAATAATAGAGAATAAGGAGGGTGAAATATAAAAAGGACCAAACATGATTTTTAGGCTAGGGCTTGTTCATGTTAAAAAAAAACATGATTAAGTTTTAGCATAAAAATTAAACATAGTTCCTTATATTTTCTAAAGTGTTTCCAACAATTTTTTTCTCACAAAATTTGAATTCAAACTGAAGGGTCTAAGCAAGGGTTTTCAAATGAGGGTTTCAAGAAATTTAGAACATTGATTTAATCTTGAGTTCCTACAGACCAAAGGCTAGTAAAAGTTTGAATGAGGATTAATATATAAAATTTAAGTGTATTCCACTTGATGAAGGTCCCATGAAACCTGTAACTCTCTTAAAAACTTAGGCAAAGTTAAATCAAGGACCATTAATAAATAGGTCACCCTTATCAGGCATAAATGATCATCAAATACAAGCAATCTGCAAAACATGTCAAGTTTTTAGGGTTAATGTTCAAAGTTATATAAGGATCCCTATTATTAAGAAATGGGGGTATGTTAACCTCAAAAAATGGTGACTTCTAGGGGGAACATAGAAATATGTTAGAACTTAGAGACTCTAGTTTAGAAAAATAACTAGGTCACTTATTCTACTTGACCAATGCCATTATTAAGATAAGTTCATGGTTGAAATAAACCTTGCATCTAAAGAATTAGGGTTAAACATCAAGACATAGCCATGATATGTGAATGATTTAATTCCAATTAATGTTTGTCATGAGATTCAAGGGACAAATTCTAGGTTTCAAGTCTTTAATCATTAACCTTGACTTGGAGCATGTTTGGATACTCATTAAGCATCATGATCTTAGTTTGGGGAAGGTGCCTTTGGTTCAATTCATGGCCTTACTCCTTTACCATCTAGGCATCCATAGCCCCAATGGAGATTACCATAATTGCCTTTGCTTAAAATTATTTTGATTTTATAATAATCTCTTGTTTTTGTATTTTTAGATCTTTTGGGCTTTCCAACAAAATTTGCGAACCAGGGTAGCTGGGTTTAAGGATTTGGTCAAGTGTCTAATCTTTAGATAATCACCTATGGTTGTAACCTTTGTTCTAGGCAAGGATATTTATTAAGTGAAAACATGACAAAGCCTTAATAATTTAAACTCTCATTCTATATGTAGAATTCTTCTTAGGACCAATTTTTAGATCAAAACAATGTTTAATTCCTTACAAAACAATCAACTTATTCACAAGTCCTTACTAGTTTCTTTAAATTATAACATCAAGCTCATATTTCAAGCCCATGGTCATCACATGCTTAGGATACATACCTATATTTATAAACTTTTAGATTTCTCTGAGTAATCAAGTGAACTTTAGGCTAAGGGTTGTCTAAAAAAACTTATTAGAAGCAAGGAACAAAGCAATAGAAGGCAAACATACAAGTAAAATCAAACACACAATAGAAATCAATAAAGTAGGAAGCAAAGGAAAAGCAAAAAAAAATATAAAAACTTATGTATAAACAAGGGATATGAAGGAAAAGGATAAAAGGGAACTAAGCTAGCCTACCTACACTACTTCTAACCATCCTTACAGATTTACTCTATGAAGAACCCAAGTGGAACAATAAAAAAATAATGCTTGAGATATTGTCTATTAGTGGGTAGTGTGAACTTTTCTCCTTTTATATTTTTTAGGTTAAATGTGTTATATCCAAGTGTTTCTACAATCTGATAGGGTCCAATCCATAAAAGTGTGAATTTACCATGTTTTCCCTTGGGCTCAAATGCCTTATCCCAAAGAAGAACTAAGTCTCCCTACTTGAAAACCATGATATTTGATCACTTGTCAAACCACCTTTTCACTATGGTTTGATGCTTGATAAATTTAGAAAAAGCTTTCTCACAGGCAGCTTCCCTCTGAACTGTATCAAATAGGATTGAGTTTGTAAATTCTTGGTTTTCCTCCATATACTCTTGCATAAACTTGTAAGTTGGTAGCTTAAGTGTGATGTGGAATATGGGATCTAGGCCATATACCAATAAGAAGGGAGATGATTTAAGGTCCTATTTGAATCTTATTATATCTACCTTAAGGGAATATTTGAGGAGCTTATGCCATGTTCTTGGTTTTTTTGTAGTAGACTTCTTAATCACCTTCATCAAGTTCTTATTCATTGATTCAGACACTCCATTACCTTGAGAGTTATGGCTGGATGATAACTTGAGGATAATACCATTATCATATGACCATTATATCATTTATATGGATGTGAATTTATACCATTGTCACATACTAAAGAGAGTGGAGTCACAAATCTGGTGAATATGTTTTCTTCTAACAACTTGATCAGTTCTTCAGTTCTACAATGCTTGGTAGCTACTATTTCAATCAACCTAGTGAAATAGTTAGTAGCTATCAGAACATATTTGTGACCGTTTGATGAGTTGGGATTGATGACTTCAATGAAAACTAGTACCCCACTAGGTGGAAGGTTTGTCAATCATGACTATTTGTAGAGGCATGGCTACCTTTGGCTCTTTTGTGCTAAAAATATGGCATGAATGGCATTCCCTCACGTGCTTATGAGTATATTTAAATATGGTGGGCCAATAGTAACCAGCTTTGAGGATCTTATGGGTTGTGTTTCTCCCAAAGGGATGGCCTCTTCCCAAATTTTCATGAAATGAGCTCATGATCTAGGATACCTCTTCCTTGGATACACATCTTAAGTACACACCTTCAAAGTTCTTTCGGTAATAGATTCCATTCTTGATCAGATAGTGAGCTATTTGGAGCCTTAGGGTTCTTTTTTACTCATTGGTTAATCCTACAAGATAAGTGTCATTAATCAATAAGTGAATTATGGGATCATACAAGTCATTATGTTGAAAACTATATGGATCAACCTATATATTACTCAGTTTGGGGCTAGTATTGATAATCATTTGAATCAGACCTTAACACCTTACCAATTTTGTAGTCTTCCCTCTATATAACATTCTTGAAGAATAGACATCCATTTACCTCTTCATTCTCCAAGTTCACATTGGCTTATTATTAACTTAGTCATCGGGTCTGGTAGAATGACAAGCACTTTATTCCTAAGAATGTACTATCTAAATTTCTTGATGGATTTGACTAATGCAAAAGCTTGTTTATCAATTAGTGGATAATTTAACTCAAAAATTTTCAAGTTAGTGCTCATGAAAGCAATTATATGGTCACACCCATCCATCTTCTGAGTTAAAATAGTAGAAATGGTGTACTCAAAGGCAAAATAGTACATAAAGAAGTATTTTGAAAATTATGGACTTATCAAGACTAGGGCTTGATTGATTACCTTTTTAATGTCCCTAAAGGCCTTATTTAATTCCTCATTCCTTGAAACTTTAGCATCCTTCTTTAGCATATAATTTAATATTTTGAAAATTTCTCCAGAGCCAAAAATGAATTTTCTCAAAAAATTTATTTTGACAAAAAATGATTTTAATTATTTTTTACTATTGGGAGGTTCTATCTTTGATGTAGCTTCTATTCTTTTAGGATCTATAGAAATCCCATCTTTAGAAATAACATGGCCTAACAACTTTCCCTAAATGACACAAAATTGATTTTCTTATGGTTGAGGGAGCTTTTATAGTTTTTGCATCTTCAAATACCTATTGTAAATGCATGAAGTGGTCATCCCTATTCTTAGAGAAATAGTTAGATTATACATGTATATGTATGGTGCATTTACCAATCAGACCTTGGAAGACATGATCCATATATCATCCCAAAAATCATTCTCTTATAGGAAAAGGTTCCCCACTTGGTCATAAATGTTGTCTTCATTTTGTCTTCTTTGTTTACCAGGACCTAATTGTATACTAAAAAACCATTGAGGAAAGACATCATGGCAGAATTAGAAACAATTTGTATTACTTGGTCAAGAGATGGAAGGGGTTAATTATTCTTTTTAGATGCCTTATTCAAATTCATGAAATCACTACACAATTTAATTTCACCATTATCTTTCCTAACTGGTACCAAATTGGCAACATAGGTAGAGTGTCTAATAGGTAATACAATTCTAGCATCCAATAATTTCTTGACTTCTTTAAAAATCATGGGTTATAAAATAGGATTTATAGGCCTTTAAGTTTTCCTAAAAGGTATTTAATTTTCTTTGACAAGTATGCTATGGGTGATGACCCTTGGATCAAGAACCTTCAAGTCATCATATAACCAAACTATTACATCTTTTTATTTTGTTAATAGTTCTTTAGATTTCTTATTTTCAACACTTGTATAGGCTTTTCCAATGTTGACCACCTAAGGTTGATCTTGAGGTCCAAGATTAAATACATTGTATTCCTTACCATTTACTTTGGGAATATTAGAGACCCCAACTAGCTTATCCTAATCAAATAACCTTTCTAAGGCAATCATTCCCTTGGGGATCTTCTTGTCATTTAGCTGAATGACTTTACCATTAAATTTGCCTTCAAGGGTGGTTTCATCAGCCTTCACAGGCTCCTAAATTGGCCATGAAGTTTAGGATTTGTTGGCCATCATTAAAGACTTGAACATAGTTTACATTGTTTGGGATAGAAGGATAAGGTATTAACTCAATGATAAATTTTGGTGAGTCTTGGTCAAGCATGAGATTGGCTACAATAGAGGCTAGCTCATCAATAGTTATATTTTCCTCTCTAGGGATGGAAATAATATTGAAATCATCAAAAGACTCAACTAAATCCTAGACCCTAAATTTTTACCTCTTGAGGTATGATAATTTGCATTGATACTTGCTTCTTACCTAATTGACTACTAGTTCTAAGTCACCATAAACTAGTAATTCCTTGACTTTATTTTTGATGGAAAATTATAATCCTAGGATGAGAGCCTTTTACTCTATGAGATTATTGGTACATGAAAACTAGAGTTTGTAAGAAGCATGATATTTCTTTACCAAAAGGGTTAGTTAGAAAAATACCTAACCCAGACCTAGATTTACACCTAGAACCATAAAAATACATCTTCCATAATCTAGGAATGATATGGGAAGGTTTAGGATTACTTACCTTAGCAGTTTTAAGAGTGAAAACTCTTAAATCAAAGTCAACTGTGTTCACCTTTTCATTAAAAAAATTATATTCTATGATCATATGTTTCATCCTTGGTTATCTTTCAACCCTAATCTAGTTTGGAACTCCCTTCCAAGGTAACAAAAAATGCAAATAGTCTATGGAAATATATCCATTTAGAGATTTGGTCCATTCTCTGCTCAACAACAAACCATAAGCATCAGGGATGTCAACAACTTGGATATCAATGATTTGTTGGAATCTTGGCTGAGAATCCCATTACATGTAAACATTTAACAATTCCCCAATCACTTTGTCCTTATACTTATCTAATTGGGTGAAAATCCTATCAAGTTTAATGGGGGTTAAACTAAGTTGTTTAAAAATAACTACATGCATGATATTTTTAGAGGCACTAAAATTCAATAGATAATTATACAAGTTATTATAAAAAATTCTGACCATACAAATGAAGGATGGGGACTTTGTCTTAGTCTTATACATAGCAACATTTTCATTATTTAACTTGGACATCTTGCTAGGTTTCTTAGATAAGGACTCTAAAAATAAATATATTTGCTTAGTGATTTGTGTCAATTTATGTAATGTAATGTTAGCCTTTATTTTCTTCATGTCCTCTAAAATATTAAAATCATTCCTATTTGAAGAATTAAAATCATCAGTATTATGTTTATAGGTAATTTGTTTTAGAGGATCTGGGTTATTATCTAATGTAGTGTTTAGAAGAGTGCCAAATTTGTTTTAAGGAGTTGAAGTAGTCAAAGGCTACCTTTGCTCTATGTTCCTTACATGATAATTCTTCTTTAGAAGCTACTAGAAGGCATACACTTATTCAAGAACATCATCAAGTTCATTATCTTCTTGGAAGGGGAAATTAAATGTCTCCACATGAAGGCTTTGTTAGTATATTTAGATCCTAATGTACCTGCACCATTATCCTTATTAGTCACTACCTCAAAAGTATCCAAATATTCCTAAATTTTTTCAAAAGCTTTACAAAACTCAATGTAGTCTATTTCCACATGTTTGGTAGTACAATGAACTTTATAATAATTTGTTAATGCAAAATCAATAATATTAATTCCCTTGTTATTCTTATCATAAAATGATTCATTATTCTTATTATTATGGAAATTGTCATTCTAGAATCTATTATTGGGTCTATTAAATATTTGGAATGAGAAGTTCTTACTCAAACTTCCACTAGTATGATAACCTACTTTTACAACTAAATAAAGTTAATACTAACATTTTAGACCATATTTAAAATAGATTCACTCTCACTCTTGGGAGTTTCAGATTTGTGAACCTAGTTAGCACTGAATGTTGGTACTAATGCCTTTAGATCATGTGGACTGAATCCAGTTGTAGGATGATTCAATAATCCTAAGTTCTAGTTAGGCGTAGCATGAGTCAAGGATAACTAGTTCAACACTAAGATTTGATTCGAGGCTAACCTAATCTAATTATTGATGAGAAATATATTCAAGGTAGGCATGTGTGGATTAATATTAGGGACATAATAAGCCATTTATCTTTGAGGTTGTATTTGATCATTAATGATCACTACTTCAGAATAAGCACATGCTAAGGTGGTTATTACTAGAAGAGACCTCTTTAGGAACATGGAAGTCATAGTATCTACTACATCCTTATAGATTTCTAAAGCTAAAAAATCAAGTTTTTGGGGATATATAGTCTAACTATACATCTTTTGAAACCTGACATTAAATTCTCTTATGGACTCACTATCATCTCTCCTGATGCTGGTAAATTATTGGTATAGGATACATGACTAATAACCTTTCCAAATTGGTCGATAAAGACATTGTTAAAACAATCCAATTGGTGATGTAATTTTTAGGAAGATTAAGAAACCATTCATATGTAACATCCATAAATGTAAAAGGAAATAATCTCCATGCTACATCTTCATGGGTGACATTTAAAAATCTTAATGTGGCTTTGAATGATTTGATGTGCTCCTCTATAGTTACAACACCATTTGGACTAAACATTGGTAAATATTTTTTAGGATTGTAGGGGAGATTATGTACTACACCTAGTATGTTGATGGAAGAGTCACCTAACCATGCCATACCTTGATGACAGTCAAATGTAGGATTACTTTGGAGTGGTGAAGTTTTCAAAGACTTTGAATGTCTATGCCTACCTTTCCTTTGGATCCCTAGTTTGAGTAGAGGTTCCCTTGTTTCTAAATGTGATCTCATCCTAATTATGGGTCATTCTAGCTTGAGAAATTTGAATAATATTTGAAATGTGATGTGTCAAGTTAATCCGTATAAAGAACCAATGTTAAAATTGCACATTAAGTAAATTTTGTAAAGATTCATGTAAATAACAATGAAGGACCAAGATATTCAACTAAACTAGCTTTAAAAAATGTCAAAGTACATAAATATGATTTATCTTTACACTTCTAAGCTCAAATGAGTCCAAATTTGCAGAGGATCTATGAACCTTTAACCAAAACAATTATTATAACCTCAAACCTTTTGAATTGGTAATGTTAAAGATATCTTTACCACAATCACGTGTATACTTTTAAAGAACATTAATATTTAACTAAGGAAGCACAATGATGGGACCTAAACCATGAGGATCACAAATATTTACATGGATATGTTAAAAGAAACATAAATCTACAAATAATAGCATGATATTCAATCAAAATACACTAAAACCAATAAAGATTTTACAAATTTACAAAGGCAACCCTCCTTCTAGCGCTAGTGGAAGTTCTTCCTATTGATGCCTCTAAGTGTATCACATGTGCTCTTAGTGTTTAAAGAAAACTTCTCATTCTATAATTTAAATAATTTGAAGTATGAGTTGTAGGTTGTGGTGATCTAGTTACTTGTGATGAAATAATGGTAGAGTAAGTAGATTGTTCCACAATATTTATATTGATTGGTGGTTGGGAGCCACCTTTGTCCTTAATATTTATTGAAAAGTATAATGCATTTATACTATTATTAGTCAATTATGATCAAACTCTAAACTAAATATGAATATTTACAATATGGTTTAAACTAGGGTGATATGGTTAAAAAGGAAGCAAAAGGAAAGGTAGGGTAAAAAGAAAGTATGTGATTGTTGATATTCAACCTGTAGTGTTGGTCACTGATAAACTAAAGATCAATTACTGGTTTCAATAAAAGCTCTGACCAATGGTATTCTAAATCCTTGAGGTCCTTCTCAACATTGTCCATAGTTTGTTAATACCCTTGGCATCTCATATTTTATCCTTAGAGGAGAGAAGTAGACCCATGAACTTGCTATTGCCTTCAGATATTTGATTCTCTCATTGTTTCCTCACTTATTGCATGAATTTCAAGTTACTTTGTTTAAACTCTTCATATCTTTTGAGACCTAGTGGATTAAGGGCTGTGGGTTCCTTGATCAATCTATCAAGGATGTGAGACATTTTATCTCATAGCTACTTGAAGTTCTTAACAAGGTTTTCCCTATCCTTGGACTAGTTATCTAGGGCATCAACTTTATCAACCAATATGGCCAAAGCCATATTAAAATGTGACTTGATAGGGCCCTAATCAGTTCCCTTACTTGGGATCTTGTAACCTACCATTAGTCAACTTGGCCTATTGCTTTAGAGATTTGCATCCCTATTTCCTTTTGTATTTCTCTAGATGTCTTTAAAGAGTTGAATAGTCCCACCATAACTTCTTTGAATTCATTGAACTTGTACTCATGTATGGAAAAAACAACAACCTCTTTTAAATTTTTGTTTTCTTATAGTAGCCCCTTGATCATTGTTTGGAACTGATCACTTTGAGCTTGGACTACTTTGAGGATCTTTTCTTCAAATATCTAGTCTTATCCTAGCCTATGTCTAGATACTAGATTTAAACAATAAATTGTTTAACCTTTTAGAAGGTGAACTCTTCACCTCCTACCATATGCTTCTTCTTAATTACTCATTCTATACTGGTAGATTTTAGATTAAACCCAGCTCTTAATAATGATTCAATCACTTTTGGACTAGGGATCTCAACCTGTGCCTCACTTAAGGTTTTGGGAGCATCCATTTGATTGCCACTTGACCCCCCAGGGGCAGTCATCTTTCTCTTTTTCTCTTATTGTTGTACCTCTAGAATCTAAAGTTTGAGTTCTTCATGAACATGAATGTTCACTAAATTTGTGATTTCCCACTAGTGGTGCATGGTTGGTATCTTTTTCAACTTTCCACATAGGGAACACTCAAAAATAGTTATCCCATGGATCAGGTTCTCATCACTAAATATATTGACCTCACTCAATGGGTAAGTGAAGGTCACTTTGGGTTTCTTTGGTCCTATAAGGACTAGTGCCAATTTAATTTTTATTTTCTATGGGGGTTAATGAGAACTAAGTCTAGTGCTATCTCCTTGCCTTTATCCTTTTATGTATCTAATTTCTCCTTAGTTTGTTACTAAGGTTCTTCCACTTTTTCCCCTTATTCATTTAACTCATAGGCACTGGCCAATGTTTGAAACACATCATCTACTATCTCACCTTGATCTAATGCAATTACATCTATATATTCAATGGGGGATTTTGGTCTTTTAGGATGGGTTGAAGATGATGCCACTTTGTTAGATCTACTCTCCTCAAGCCTCTATTCAATATTCAATTCAAGATTTTGTGTAACTTGTGTCTCACATTTTTATGATGGAGGAGGTCCAAAATATTAACCTCCTAATAGGTGGTATTGCCTCAGATTAAGTTACCAAATGTCATCACTTCCCTTCAAATCCCTCATCAACTTTTATTTCAAGTTGATGTTGAATATCTTCAACCTTGTCAAGGCCTCATAAAAGGATGAATATTTTATATACATACGATCATAAGGACCTAGCTGATGCTCATAAGGCACATTTATTTGTTGGCCTTCAAATGATTTGTGACCTAATCATTTGGGTCCCATTACCTTAAGTCATAAAGTTTTAATTTGAAAGAGGATCCACGTCTAGCAACATCTTCAATTTTGTTCCAATACTATAATATGGTATTGGTAATAGAAAAGGGTAGAATATGTAACAATCCTTTCTTCTTCTATTTATAAACACCATCTATACCATTGCATATTTGAAATGTAAATTCTTGTGTAGCTAATTTATTCAGAATATGGTCTGGTAATCTTAATAAAGTGTATTGTGTTTCCTCAACCTAGATGACTATGCAGTCCAAGTAAAACCATATATCTCCAATGGCTTCAATGGATTTCTTTGCCAATGGGTTGATCCTTGGCATAGAGTTCCCTATTAAGGTTTCATTCAAATGCGGATAGATGAAATCACATATAAAATGAATATGTTATCTATATTTGAAGATATATAATTTGGATTAAAACTAGGACACTATTTGTGTCCTCTCAAGAGACCATCCCTTAAAGTTAGGGATCTCAATTATGGTAAGCAGGGCATCCAAGAGGTAGGAAATCATATAAAATTCTTTCCTAGTCCCTTTCTTGACTATGAAAATCTGTCTACATAGGCATGTGCTAATAAGATTACCAATAGGAGTTAGCTCCTTTTTAATCATGTAATAGACCAGGGGTACCCATATGCTATTAGCATAAGTGGTTGTAGGGTTTCCAAAGAGTCTTTTCATTAGGGTCATTTTTACTCTATTTCTAGGCTAGAATTGGTTGATGGGAATGTTCCCACTAGGGTCAAAAAATACATGGCTTCTAGAATACATCCATGGTGCTAAGATGGCTTTGAGGTCATTTTTATTAGCCCATTCAATGAGTGTGGGTACATCTACCCAAGGATTTGGAATATTATAATAACTCTCAAATGTAATGGGGAACACATAGGCAACACATTTATGAGTATGCTCATTAATTAGCATGCCCTTTTCAATTTTACATTCTTCAAAAATAGGGAGAAGGGCATCAATATAGTGAAGTACCTCTGGTTTAACCACTACATGATGAAGGCCTGACATCTATGTTGAAAATAGGTCATAAAACCTCCTTTTAAAGGATTCAATATTTTCATCTTCTCTAGTTATGGGTTGTAGTTCCTCAATTATCCAAAATATATTGGGCCAATTATTTTCTCTAGTGTTCAAGGACATGATGTTGAATACTATGTCTTTAAAGACCCTTCCTTTTGAGTTCATGGTCAAATATACATTGGTGTCTTCTTTTTTTTCCCTTAGGCTACCATGACTGTGAATTTTGCAACCTACTCAAGTTGTTTACAAATTGTCTCTAGATTATTTTGCACTCACTTAGACAATAATTAGACTATTTTTGGCTCGACTGTAGTTAATTTGAGGTCAAATTAGGGATTTAAGTAGAGACTAGATATTTTTTGTAGCTTTAATTGCTATGATTTACTTGGGCTTAGGTAATTTCATGCCTTGGATTTTATTTAGACCTTTGCATTTATACATTCACTTTTTTGATCCCATTAAATCTCTAGTTTTGTCACCTTGTGCCCATGTGGCATCCTACTGGCATTTTATATGACAATGTTCATAATATATTTAGAGAAATAGCCACTGCTTTTTAAAATATATCTTTCATCTCACATCATGTAATCTTCATGCATGGATTAATGTGGGTCATTGATATTGATCTCAAGACTTGTATGTTATTGATCCGTGTCCACATTGAGATTCATAGTTGTGCCACTTGGTAGTTTACATAGGCCTTCAGAGCTCTACACATCACCAATCTATGTTTGAGTGTGATTTTACCATATGATAGTATTTCACTTTCCTAGAGCCTTGTTGAAAAGTCCATCCTTGTTTCATACCATCTGATCTTTCTTGCATGGATCAATGCAAGCCATTGATCAATGCAAGCCATTTATGGTAATGGGACCTTTTGTTAAACTAAACTCATTAGGCTCAAAATATCATAGGACATACATATATACTAGGGCTTAGGTCAATGTTTAAAAACATGACTAGATTGTAGCATGATA
Organism: Torreya grandis; assembly: GCA_037957365.1. Classification (NCBI taxonomy): domain Eukaryota; kingdom Viridiplantae; phylum Streptophyta; class Pinopsida; order Cupressales; family Taxaceae; genus Torreya; species Torreya grandis. Next base: position 185,842 of record JARHVA010003612.1, read on the forward strand.
CCCAAGCTTAGCTTATGCAAATATAAACTTAGTTATAATGAACTTAAGTCTAGTCATGGATTTAAATAAACCATATTAATCTATGGAAGACCAATTTTGACAATGATATACAAGTCTTCAGCATATTTACCTTTTGAGTGAGATTAGCTCTTGAAATAAATTTTGACGGTCTCATGGACATCAAAGATAGCCTCACGGGCATTAATGACATTTGTGCAAATGTTAAAATTAAGCTCTAACAACTTCTCATATGAGGCTAAAATTTGATAGCCTCATGAACATTAATGAAAACCTCACAGTAGTTGAATGGTGGGTGTGGGAGTATCAAATTTATGTCTTGAACATAGTTGGTCCTATAGAAGATTGGGTCAAATATGCTCCATTGAATTATCTCCTATGAGTAAACACAAACCATAGGTCATGATCCAGATAGATGTACACAATTGGTTCTTAAAGTCATAAAGTGGATGAAGTTAGCTTAGGGTTGTATATAATTTAGACTAAGTCATAAGCCTAAGTCTCTGAAACATAATAAAATATTGACCCTTTGAATAATTAAAAATTGTAATGCAAGATCCTATCTCAATGTCTTTTTTATATTAAGTTCAAACATGAGTGTAGACATCAAAAAATTGCACATGATGGTTTTAAATGTTGAAGTACCCCTAGATGCCCAACCTAACCTTTTTAAACCCACCTTGACCCTTCACCTTCAAATAATCAAGCACTGATGGTCACCCTAACTATCGATGGTTAGACTGACCATCAATGGTTAGGTCCTCACCTCCTAAACCTTCAAAACTTGATCTATGTGTGAGGTAACACATCAAAATTTTATTTAGTCAGTTGATAATGTATCTACCCATTAAATTCAAGTAGCAAGCACATCTCTTAGTTTTCATATAAAAAAAAGAGAGAATAAAACCAATAAATGGATTTTGGATGATCATTATTCAAATCAATCTCTCCAACTATCAACTCTCAGGACCAACTATTAGATCAAAAACTATCTACTAGTAAGATAGTCTTCTTAGCAAGTTTCTCACAAGTCTACAAGCTTGAATTAGACTTGAACCTTTGCCAAAATTCCTCCAAAGTTCACCAACATCTTCCACCAACTTTGACAACAAATTGGAGTATCTATTTTACATTATTCAATTACTTTGTTTCATTTTGAAAACTTTTCTTGAACTAGATCACTTTTAACTAGATACTTCTAACCTCTCAACCAATTAATTAACCTCTAAAAACATTTTTTTCCTATTTTCCATTTGCCCAAAATCCAACCTTTAACCTTAACTAGACCCTATCAACTAATAATAACCATCGATGGCCACCTTGACCATCGATAATCGGCCCCAACTATCAATGGTCACCCTGACCACCGATGGTCACTATGTGAATCCTTTTGACCAAAAACTAGAAGGAGATAACCAACCACAAACCTCAACCAAAACCCTATTTTCTTGGCCCCTTTCAATTCATAAACCAAAAATAGAAACCTAACCTAAACATTATTTAACATTTTATCATTTACCTTAACGTTATTTTGTTAGAACACTAACATTTGTTTGTAAAGTATTTATTTATTTAGATCTAGTATTTTTATGTTATTTAACCTTTATTTTTAAACATTGACTTTAATTAGAATGTGGATTGACAACCTCTTAGATAGGTCATGCTTCTTGGATCTAGCTTGCTAGGTAATCCACCTAGCCTACTTAACTAACCAACCCTTTTTTAGTTCTCTCTTATTATAGGTCATCTTCTCAAGCCAAATAAGAGTATCTAAAACCATCTAGATTACAAAGCACATACCCACCCTAGTTATACCAACCTCTAACCCTCTTTTAGTTTTACCTTTCTTCGATAAATAGATAAAAGAAAAATTTGGTACAAACATTCTGGTATACTCTGTGGGACCTAGTAGCATTTAGGTGCCCTTTTCTTCCTTATTCTATACTCATATAAAGAAATCAAAATTTATTTTGGGTATAAAATAAACCTTTCATACATTTATTGCTTGTATGTTTAGTTCTTGTAGTTAAAATTAAAGTCTAAGTAATTTAATTGTAGCTTCACCTCTTTGTCACACAACATACCAACCCACTTATCAATCAACACATCTTAACACTTGACATATGGCCGAAATAGGATTTCATCACCTAAACATAAACCTTCACCCTTTGGCTATCTTACATAGACTTCACTACCAAGAAGAGGAACCAAAAATCAACTCTCTAGTTGAGTCTAAACTCTAGAAATTAGTATATCTTGCCTAAGCACCCGACACCCTTATTGTTATGATGTGTGAAGTGAGGGGGTAGGCCCCAACATCAAGCCATGTACTGACTTTCAATACAAATTTTGAGAGCCATAACTAACCTAAAACTAACCATATAATTCTCTTCTAGTATTCACTCTACAATCCAATTCTTCCAACATTCTTTCTAACTTATGGCATAAGCTAAAAGAGAGACTAAAAATAACCATAAGAGGTAACATAATTTAGTGTGTGTTTTTACATTTTTAATTTTTCTTGTTTACTCTTTATTTTGAGAAATCAACCTTCCACCATCTTACCTCCATTATCTTGTCCAAAGAGGAACCAACCTATATTCTCTCTTGGAGATCCCAACTTTTCTAGGATCTTGGAGAATAATTGTCTCACCTTAGAGTGATATCTTGCATCATGAGCCACTTATGCTCTTAACCTTACCTCAACCAACCTAACCTCATCAAAAACCAACCTAACCTCATCCAAAATCATTCAAACCCTACTTATCACCTATTAAACCTCAATCACAACCAACCAACAAAATGTCAACTATCACCTGGGTTGGTTACAATGTTAATAGACTAGATAATTAAAGTAGAGTTATTTATTTATGGTACCCATTACCAATCAACCCTCATCCAAAACCAATAGAATATTAACTACAACCAAACAATAACCTATCAACTACCATTTAACCGTCATCATACCCAACCAATAATCCCTTAACACTAACTTAACAATTATCATAACTAACCTAAACTTCAACCTCATCAACCATTGAGTCACCTACTGCAACCATCATATCAACTAACCCAAATTACTTTGAGGCATCCCTCTTTATCTCAACACTGATATTTACTCTATCCTCTTTATAATCTAACCAAAAACTATCAAACCAAATTATCAACCTTATCTAACCTATCAAACCAACCGACTTTATCAACCTTACGAAGGTAATCAAACCCACTAAACCTATTAAATCAACTAGACCTATCAAACTAAATATCCTCATAAAACTAATTGATTAGCTCACAAAATCAAGAGCAATTCATCATTGAACCTATTTTTTATATCCATTATTGTGCACACTAATAACAAAAGCCCTCAACATTACAAGGTCCATCCATTAGATTTGGTTCTTAGTCAACCTATAACTAAGGAAACTATAATCCAACCTCTAACCAAACCACTTATTAACTAAGTGGATCCTTCTTAGATTTCCTTCAAAATCACAATTAGGAAACTAACCAACCAACCTCTTCCACTTACCCATATAAAACCAACCAATCAACCTCTTCCACTTACCCATGTAGAACCAACCAATCAACCTCTTCCACTTACCCATGTGGAACCAACCAACCCAACTTTTCCAATCACCCATGTGGAACCAACCAACCTACCTCTTCCACTTACCAATTTTTTGAAACCTACCATCAACCCTACCTTACCAAACATCAACCCAACCTTGAAAACCATTAACCCTACCTCACCTACCATTAACCTAACTTTACCTATCATCAACCCAACCTTGCCCACCATCAACTCAACCTTACCAACTATCAAACCAAACAAAAAACAACCCATCAAATTTAAAAAAACTTTCCTACCTACCCTTACGTCACACAAGCTCTCTCTTTGGGATAGTCAAACACTCTTGTCTAGCCTACCTATATTTTAGGATAGTGTTGTCAAATCTACCCTAACCTACCAAAATCTGACCTAAAAATATTTTCCTAGCCTTGGTGCAATATAAAAAATCCCACCCACAACTTGAACCAACTAAACACTAACCACTAACACCTAATGGCTAACAACTAACACCCCTTTTTGGAGGTGGATGAAGTCATATTCACCCTTCCTAAACCCTTTTATTAACCAACACCTTCACTTTAGGATATTTTCCTCACCTCAAGCCTCCATTGAAAGAACAAACTGGGGAAACTCTCCCTCCATAAGGTTTTGATCATTTATCAACCACCAACCTTAGCTTAACCAATTGACCAAACTAACCTTTGGAATTTTTGCCTCAACCTATAGCTGGACTAACCTAGCCTCACAATCAACCAAATTTTCAACCAACTTGATCTTACCTGACCTTCTACCAAAACTTGAGCAAATATACCTTTTTAACCTTCAAACCCTAATTTTTGATGATCACCCTATCTACTGATGGTCACTCTAACTATTGATGCTCACCTCAATTGCTAATGATCTATGTCATAAACAAAAACCTAGACTTTACTTTTCTACCCAAACCAACCTATTAGACCCTCAACCAAACATCATTTAACCAATCACCCAAACTTATCCAACAAAATACCTTACCCCAACAAATTATCCTTTGGATAGTAACCTTCTCCTCCAACCCTTAACTTAACCTATCAGGAGATGACCCTTCCCCAACCAACTAACCATATACCCTTTAAAGATTTCCACTCTCTACTTAGTACCCCAAACATTGGAGATTATCCTTCTCTACCAAACTATTACCCAACTAACCTCACCTTTCTGTCAATCCAAATCCTTTCCACATCTAATCAAGTGTTAAAAAGTAATTGGGTGACATCTAATCTCTTGATTAACATTAATCATTTATGCAAGTATGGATACATGGCATATCAGAACCTTAACTTCCTCAAATGCTTTTGCATTTGTGTACCTATTATTTGGTTAAACCAAGTTCCTTGTCATATTTTATCTAACTTAATCTCATCCCTTATTTTCAATCACCTTCATCTCCTTATCTTTAAGAACAATTGATTAAAAACTAGGATCATGTGATTATCTATCACAAAATTATCTTAATTCTAAGCATGGATACCATAGATCTACCTATGACATGATCTTCATGGTAATTTCTAATCATTTTAAGAAAAATTACCATGGTCATTGTTACTTAAACCGCCTCTTTTACCCATCATCAACCTCCTTGCACTATGGCTTTTCTCCCATAAAGGAAAACCTTAGGCCTATATAGATAGTCCATGTATAAACTAACATATAAACAATTTGGGATAATAAAATATCACTTGGGTCAATATCTATATTGATTAAAAGGATAGACTACTCCTTTAAAGGACAACTATAAAACATGAACAAATCTAAACTTAGACCACTCCCTTAAAGGATGGGTAAGTCAAATTTATCAAAAATAATCATTTGAAGATTCCCACATTGATCATCTTCACAAAATTATAAAAACTAGGCAATAATAGAACCTATATCAAAATAAAATCCCAATTAATCCAAAGAAATTTGTAATCAACTTCATAATAGCATCAATAGACTTCTTGCATCAATCAGTCTACACCTAGCATACGACATGGACTTGTCTATCATGGCTCCTAGGTCACCTACAAAAGGGGAAAGTCATCCTCACAATAAGGTTACCCTATCTATCACCCACTACCTATCATCCATCTCCCTTTTTGCCCTCTAAAAATCAAGGGATTTTTGAGCTTACTTAACACCATGTGATTTAGTTACAATTTTTTTAACCATCGAATTAACAAAAAAGGAAAAGCATGATAGGGATTTATGTTAATAAGCCCACCCATCTTAACATCATGGTATTTGTCAATCATATCATTTAGCCTCCTCCTTATACTTTCATGATCACTTAAGAAGATGTGTCTTCCCCCTTGTGAGTCATTAAAGCTAACCCATCAAGCTAAACAATATGTGAGACTCTTAGGGAGTCACCTTCTCCAACCACCTAACCTTAACCATGAACCATTAGAGAGTACCTTCTCCATCAACCAACATCAACCTTTGGAGATTACCTTTCTCCATAAACCTTCAACCAAACCAAACCAAGTGGTACACTAAATTAGGGAAACCCATTTAAACACCACTAACCAAACTTTTGAGAGCACCTATTCTCTAAAAACCAACCATGAACCATTGGAAAACAACCTCTCCAACCAAAAAACCAAAAAACCAACGATCCAACCACATCAAACTCAATGTTAGGCCATTTTGACCCAAACTATTCACATATTTTATGATAACCTTGCCTTGGTCCTTTTGACTGCACTAACTACCTTGCCATGTTGAACATTCAAATTTATACCACCTAGTGCACACTATACCATTTATGGTTTTCCTAAGAGCACTTCTTACCTTGGATACCTATGAAAACACCAACCTTGTCTAGGAGACTTGATATGAATAACTTGATCAGCTATGCTTAATGTTAGGTCCTAGTTAACTTGTCACTTATTCTTCTAGAATCAAAATTGTTTTCACCAACATTGGCAACTTAGTCTATGCACAATCTCAACTATCACACTTAGTCACATTTTGTGTGTATATTTATGTCTTAATTCGTAACTTCACTTAGCACCATTTTCACCTAACTTCCCATACACTAAACCACTCATCAAACTTGAAACTAATTTTGTCTTACCCCATCAACTCTTGGTTTGAGGGAAATCACCTCTTATACTCGAGGTAACAGAACCTTTGACCCATAATCTATTTTTGTTTTATAGCTTGTTGATATGAACAACATAAAAAAAATGGGAAAAATATAGACATCAAAAAATTGTAGATGATGGTTTCAAATGTCAAAGTACCACTAAATACCCAACCTAACCTTTTTAAACCCACCTTGAACCTTCACCTTTGAATACTCGATCATCGATGGTCACCGTAACTGTTGACAATTAGGCTAACCACTGTGGTTAGGTTCTCACCTTCTAATCCTTCAAAACCTAATCTATGTGCAAGATAACACATCAAAATTTAATTAATTTAGTTGCTAATGTATCTACCTATTAAATTTGTGTATAAATAACATATCTTCTTTTGCCTATAAAAGAAGGAGAGTAGGACCAATAAATGGATCTTGGACAATCATTCTCCAAATCAATCTCTCCAACTATCAACTCTCAGGACCAACTATCATATCAACAACTATCTACTAGCAGGAAATTTCTCTTTATAGGTTTCTAGTAAGTCTACAAGTATTATTGATACCTAAACCTCTATTCCTCTAGACTTCACAAACATCTTCCACCAACTTTGATAATAAATTTGAGTATCCATTTTACATTATTTAGTTACTTTATTTCATTTTGACACCTCTACTTGAACTAGACCACTTATAACTAGCTACCTCTAACCTCTCAACCAATTAATTAACCTCCAACAACCTATTGTCCATATCTACCATTTTAATACAATCTAACCTTTAACTTTAACTGGACCTTGTCAACTAACATTAACCACTGATGGTCACATTGACTACTGACAGTTAGCCCCAAGTATTGATGGTCACCCTGACCATTTATGGCCACTATATGAATCCTTTTGACCAAAAACTAGCAAGTAATAACCAACCCCCAACCTCAACCAAAACCCTATTTTATTAGACCCTATCACCTCACACACCATAAATAACAACTTGACCTAACTTGAACATTTATTTAACATTTTAGCATTTACCTTAATGATATTTTTTTATAACACTAGAATTTGTTTATAAAGTATTTATTTATTTAGATCTAGTAATTTTATGCTATGCAACATTTATTTTCAAACATTAACTTGTATCAGAAGGTGGATTGATAGCCTCCTAGATAGCTCACACTTCCTTGATCTAGCTTGCTACGAAATCGGCCCAACCTACTTAACTAACTAGCCCTTTTCTAGTTCTGTCTTATTAGAAGTCATCTTTCTAAGCCAAAGAAGAGTATCTATAACTATCTAGATTATAGAGTGCACACTAAACCAAGTTCTACCAACCTCTACCCCTCTTTTAGTTTTACCTTTCTTTCATAAATAGATAAAAGCAAAATTTGGTAAAAATAATGAGAGTGCCATGTGGTAACTTCATGGGGATTAGGAGCTTTGACCCTATTAACCCTAAAAAGAACCCATAGAGTGTTTATCTTTGTATGGGATCTCATGAGCTATTGATTATGATTTGAGTGATCAAATGAGATTGGCTTGATGGATCAAAGCTTTTTGCCATGTCTTCTGTGCTCTATTTGATCAATGTTGCTCGATGAAACATGAACTTTTGATCCTATGAGGATGTAAGAGATTTAATTTATAGCTCAAGATGACGTAAAAACTTAGGATAAAGTATTAGGGTGAAGGTCTTGTTTATGTTTAAAAAACATGAACATGGACTTAAGACTAAGACATTAGGTCAAATATTGATAGGGACCATGAAACATAAAGTGAGGCCTAGTTAGACAAGTAAAGGACCCTGCAAACATGAAAGTTAGACCCTATGTTAAAAAAAAAGGGAATGAGGAGGGTGAAATATAAAAGGGACCAAAAAAAAATTTAAATATAGGGTTTGGTCATGTAAAAATAACATGATTAATTTTAAGCATAAAAATTAAACTTAGTTCATTGCATTTTCTAAAGTGTTCCTATCAATTTTGTTCCCACAAAACTTGAATTTAAACTGAAACGTCTAAGAAAGTGTTTACTAAGAAGGGTTTCAAGATGTTCAGAATATGGATTTAATCTTGAGTTCCTATAGACTAAAGGGTAGTAAAATCCTAAATGAGGATTAGTCTATAAAATTCAAGTGTAATCAACTTGATGAGAGTCCCATGAAACTTGTAACTAAAACATGAAGATCCACTACTAACAACTTAGGAAAAGTTAAAATAGGACCATGAATAAATAGGCCACCCTTATTAGGAATGTTTGATCTTTAAATATAATAAATATATAAAACATGCCAAGTTTTTAGGGTTAAGGTTTAGAGTTATACAAGGGTCCCTATTTTTTAGAAATGGGGGTATGTTGACCTCAACATGTCTCTCAATTTATATACCCCACTAGATAAGTGGGGTTTGGTAAAATTATTTTGTAATGAAATCCAAATCACCATTCCCTAAGGAATCACGAGAAGGTAATGATAACCCAATCATGTAGCTAAAATAAAAAAGGAAGGTATTTCCATTCTGATTCATGCAACTCCCATTAAGGGTGAGTGAAGATCATAGTAAGAAAACCTTTAGGATTAAAAAAATAGGAAATTTTCATTTTTGAGTCACTCAAAATGGGATAAAATATGTGTAAAATATCCTCAAAAAACACAAAAGCCATAAAAATACACAAGTAAACTTCTACAAAATGATAAATCTTTAAAAAATAATCAAGTTTTCTTTTAACCTAAAATGAAATGTGAATTAATTTTGAAGCAACAAAATGAAATGTGAGTAGAAAAAGTATTTTTTTGAATAAATCATCACACTCTTTTTGAAACTTGAAATAAAAAAAGTGTCTTGGTGGGTCTTTGAAAATCAAAAGAGGTTGATTTTATATGATTTTGTAACTCTCAACTTTTGACACAAAAATATGAATTCACTATTTAATAGGATAAAATCATCAATTTTAAAAATCCATAGGAATAGAGAACATATTATATAGAAACATCGACAAAAAATTATTTCATTGATTAACAAGATTAATTTTGTCAGTAACAGAATAATTTATCTAATAATCAAACCTTTTTACTAATAAGTAAGAAAATAAAACTATGAAATGTTTAGATAATTTTTATTATATTTGAACAATTTTGCTAATTACCTTAAAAATTTATCCAATATTAGAAAAAAATCACTTATAATTAAAATCCTCATAGATAGACCATAGAAAATAAAGAAGGAACATAAATTTTTTCATCACTAATAAGGTTGATTTCATCAATAATAATATCATTTTCACTAAAATGGTGATAAATTCACTGATATGTAGAAAATAATTTTATAGATGATTTAACCAATAAGGAGTCAATTTTAGTGATTGATGTGTTTATTTCACTGATTATTTAATGATTTCACCAATTTTTTAAACATGTGTAGGAAATATAAAATAGAGAAGAGAAGACAATCATGATTTCATCGATTATTGGGTGATTTCATTGATTAACATAAAAAAGAATGTTTTCACCAATTTCATGAACAAATTAATCAAAATGTAGAAAAAGAATGGTGGAAAATATGAACATAAAATTCCCAAAATAATTATATAATCTTCAAAGGAAAGTTTCTAAATAGGTTCAAAAGAAATTTATGGGTTGGTAGTCCTACCGGGTGTGCCATATGTGTCATTAGGAATCTTCACAAGCAATATTTCATCAATTTAGTTTTAGTAAATTAAAAACACAAAATAAATGAAAAAATATTTAGCCTAAGACCTCATGAACATACAAGTTAGACAACATTGCATAATATTCAAATCAAAAGCATGCAAACCTTCATTACAAATATCTTTGTATAGGTTATGTCTTAGATGTAGTGTCAAATGATCTTTGATAATGCTAATTGGAGTTGATATATCTATATTGAAGCTATGTATTAGTATAATTTGATGATGAATTCAAAAATATGATGCACAAGGGGACTCAATAAATTATCAACACTTAATTTTATATCTTGAGGATGATAATTTTAATGTACTGAGATCTATTTATAATGAACTTGGATCAATGAGTACCCTTGATATTCAAATCAAGATGAATGGTTGAAAAAGAGTCCTCAATACTGTATGTGGATTAACACATGGATCACTAATGTAATCCCTTCATCTTAAGCGTGATGAAGGGTGGAGGATGATCTTTGAAAATATCAAATGAGAATTAATATAATCCTTTCATCTTATTTCTAAGATGAATAATGGATAATTCCCATTCTAATATATTTATGAGAGTCCATTTAGACCCTTCATATTATTTCCAAGATGAATGGAAGAGAATCATTCCCAAGAAAGCACATGGATAACCAATGTGTGCACTTCACATTATTTCCAAGATGAAGGGTTGAGAATTATCCTAAGATATCCCAAAATACTCACTAAAGGCCCTTCATCTTGTCTCTAATATGAAGGGTGGAGAATAATATTTTTACATTAATTCACTTTATCAAATTGATTTAGCTCACAAAATTATATTACAAAGAATCTCAAGATCCTTTCTTGAATGAAGATGCCCCTTTAGAGGAAAAAATAATTTATTAAATGAAAAGGAATTATAATTCTATTTAAAATAAAAATTTAATATAGAAAAATGATTTGTATAAGAGGGATTTAATTACATCGATTGATCAACTAAGGGGAATTAATGAATTAGCTAGAATAACATAATTGGCCATAGAAATTGACCATAATGGTAATTAAATAGATAAACTAACCATAATGATAATTAAATAGATAAATTGAATAGAGTGATAATTGAACAGAGAAATTAACTAGAGTGATAATTGAATAGATCTAATATGGTGAATTGTCCTACCTAGAGATTCCCCAAGGTGAGTTAAAACACGTATATTAGATGAATAGAATATTTTGGACCAAATTATGTGTAATTATAATAAATTGTTCCATTTTTAAATTTTGACATAAAAGTGATAAAAGTGGAGTGTTTACACACACATTTATAGAGTTAATATTGAATGTCATAGGTCCAAATCTACATTTGATTATATTTTCTATAGTTGATATTAATTCAGATAGAGGAGTTAATATTGAATGTCATAGGTCCAAATCTATATTTGATTATATTTTCTATAGTTGATATTAACTCAGGTAGAGAAATAGTAAAATTTCATAAAGGAATAGAATGTAGTATCTTTCACACATCATCAATATAGAAAACATGCCTGTACAAACCAATGAAGTGTGATAAATAAGATAATCCTTTATCTACCCCTCTATTCTTCCTGTTTGTAATATTCAAATTTGCATGTTTGAATCATAGTTGTAAATTTGTATTTTGTGTATATTCTATCAATATATAATTAGATTTTTACTCTATTAGTTTCTATGTAGTTGATGAGTTATTATTCTATTTATCCAATTTTAGATAAAACATATTGGCGATTCCATATAGTTTATTTAAACATTGCTTATCTTATTCCCTACAAGTTCTTTATTTATCTATGTGGGAGTGTGTGTATTCTAAATAGGTCTTATCCTCTTCTTTCTTTACATACTAGAATTTGGTAACTTTAAAATGTCTACTTCCACTACGAATCTCAATAGTCCCCATCCTTTATATTTTATGTTTTATAGTAATTTTATACTTTATGATTACTCTAATTAATTAAATAATGATGATCATTCTATGGTTAACGATGCTAATGATGAATATGAGAAATATGATTGTGAAGGGAATGATTACGATTATAATTATGAATAAGCATATAGTGAGGAAGACAATGAATACAATACTTTACAAATAAAAGAGCCTAAATCCCTTTATTATTATTTAAATTACTATCTTAATCATACATGATGATGATGATGATGATGATGATGATGATGATGATGATGATGATGATGATGATGATGATGATGATGATGATAATAATAATAATAATAATAATAATAATAATAATAATAATAATAATAATAATAATAATAATAATAATACACATATTCCCATTCCTCACATGTTGCATGAGATACAATCTAATAAATATTTATTTGAAAATGTACCTCACTTATAGTTGTAGTTCTCTATTGGACTTCATCACATTAAGTGTTATAAGACAAAAAAATGTAAGAACAATTGTCAATGCATAAATAAAAGTCATGATAACACTAATCTTACATGGATAAACACTTTCCATCATATAGATAATACAAATAATATAAAATTATAAGGTAACTCTCTTGTTTTCTCTCTAGAAAATGCAAAGGATACAAAACTAGCGTGTGATTCTCCATCTCTCTCTCTCTCTCTCTCTCTCTCTCTTTAGATATTGAAAATGATACAAAATATAATGTGATTCTCTTTTTCTATCTTTAGACAATGAAAATGATACAAAAGTATAATTTTATTCTCCTTTTCTCTCTATAGACAATGTAAATGTTACAAAAATTGAATGTGATTCTCCATTTCTCACTCTAGATAGTGAAAATAATACAAAAGTAGAACGTGATTCTCCTTTTATCTCTCTAGATAGTGAAAATAATACAAAAGTAGAATTTTATTATCCTTTTTTCTCTCTAGATAGTGCAAATGATAAAAAATTATAATGTGATTCTCCTTGTCTCTCTAGAGACGATATGTGCTACATCTTCTCTCTTTAGAAACATAAATGGATGCACATGAACACAATATTTCCTTATCTCTTTATTGAAAATAATTTTATAGTAAAATTATCCATGAAAATTTTAGTGATATTCAAAATGATATAATTTCTATTCCTTATTTACAAACTTCATGTGATATGAATGATATGATACATAATGTTTCCAAATTATGTAATAATGCTGACTTAAAATGTAATCCTAATAACTACAATTATATTAGTGATGATTACATCATACCTATGTTTCACATACATGTTATAAATTATAACCTATGAGTACACATTTTAAAACTTCTATTATTCCTACTAACCATATTGTGTCCATAATGCATGCTATATGAAACCTATAAAAATAAGTATTGGCTCTTAATTTATAACTTTAAGCATGACATGATAATATTAAAGATAAAATCATTAAATATCAAACTCTTAAATGAACTATATTCAATTATCCATATCCAAAATATATTATCATGCCTATTCTTCCCTTATTTGATGGTCATGGAGATCCTGCTAACCATTTAGCACAATATGTATGCTCTTTTGGCCATTGGGCCAAGGATGAAAGCATATTATTAAAATATTTAAATAGGATTCTAAAAAAATCTATTTGGGATTGCTTTATAGTCTTCCTAACGATTCTTTACCTATCTTTAAAATATATTCTTATCATAATATCACAAGCATGAAATTCCTAAACTAACATTGGAATATTTACAAGGATTAAAACAAGGTCTAGAGGAGTTTACTAGATATTGCATTATAAGATTCAATAATGCTATACACTATTTGACATATCAACCCTCATATTTGTAAATATAATTTATATTTTATAAGGGTCTCTTTTTTCAACTTAGAAATATAACATTTCATAATCCTAACACTTATTTTGATAAATTATATGGATGTTCACCACTACACATGTGAGCTATATGGTAATAATAAAAGGGAATTAAGATCATCGCCACCAAAGAAAAAACCTACCCTCAAAAGGATGAATACAATTAATCTTCTCTATAAAGAGAAGTATTTTCAAAGCCTTAGTATAAGGAGAAAATATCAAAAAAGAGGTTTTCACCAATAAGATTAATAAGAAAGCACATACTCTTTCTCCTAAGATAAACATTCATATAAAGGAACAATTAATAAGTCTTACACAAAGGAAAAGAATTAGTTTATATAATAACACCTATAGAAAAATTTTGTAACCTAAATTTGGTCACAAATACTTGTTCATGAATATTTTTATCCATTTTTACCATTTATTGACATGTGTAATTAATTGAAACTTGGCCAATTTGACCTATCCTAAGCATAAGAAGAGACTATATTTCACTACAAGGCCATTCACTATCACCCACATAAATTTTATTATTTTTGAAAAGACCTCTACATATTTGTATGCTCTGACTTAGACCCTAAACTCAAAACCTTTCTTGAAGGGACAATATTTCCCAATAAGAGAGGAAAAATTATCATTTATGTCCTTGTATATCAATGATGTCCTTTGTGCAAACAATCAAATAGTCAAAAAAATATCCTTAGGGTCAATCTATAAATTATTATGATCTCCTAAATGTATTTTCCCCTCTTGAATCACTATAAAATCACATTCAATTTTTTCATTTCAAACATCTTGGAAAGCTTATCAATTCCACCACCCAAGCTTATCTACACATGGGCACATTAGATAAAAGTTATCTATTATTTAAAAATGATTTTATAAACACTTCAAATAGTCATGATCCAAGTCCGAATTTAGTTTTATGTAGTCCTAATAAAAAATGATCAAGTATTTAAGATATTTAACCCTAAATTTAGAATGATAGGGGATAAGGTTAATAAATATAGAAATAGTTGTAACACAATGGTGATAAACTAATCTATAACAATCTAATTAATAGAAAAATTAAATAAACCATATTATGAACTTATACAATATATATTACTACTAATAGTAAAGCAAAACTATTACTAGATAATGCAATAAATAAAAAAACAATGGTACTTAAATGGTTTACTATGTGTAAACATATCTCGACTAAAAACACATGTAAAGTATGAAGAATAAATGTTCTCAATTAGTTTACAGATTATATAAATTGTACTTTTGTGGCCATGGGCACTATCATTGATGTTAGTGTTTTATTGTGATGCAGGTATCCAAAATAGAATAATGAATGGATCTATATGTGACCAACTTCATTATTCTAGGTTTTTTTTCTCACCTTTCTACTGATGTATTCAAATTTGGGATATAGATTGTTGCTTTTTAATAATTAAATAAACCCTAAATCTTTACCCTTATTCACCCTTAGAATGAGTTTGATACAAAATGGGTTAGTGGGCTCATGGTATCAAGATACCCCAAAGAACCCTCTATTAATGGGCATTGTATACATATCAAATACTCTAAGGAGGGCCTTATACTTATGTAGTTCTCCCCTTTGTGTCAGAAAATGTAAGCACAAGGGTGTAATATACCATATAAAGTTGGATGTAGTGATCTATCTTGTAAATAAAAAAAACCACTCATGGGATGCTCTTTGAATTATTTTGACATGTAATATGACTTCTCAATTATTTAATATGAAAATAGGTATGAATAAGGAAAAGTGGAGTACTTTTGAATTTGATTTATTTATCTTTTGTAGGTGTTTTCTTGGTATTTTTTATATGAGGAATGAGAAGGCTTAGACTTGTATTTATACCACACCTTTAAAAAATATCTTTTAATAAGGTTCAATAAGATAATTAGACTAAACCATGAATTTTGATCTTTTTTTAGCTACTGTAAACTAGATAAGGATTTATACACTACTCTTGATGGTAGTGTCCCTTTATGCTTGGTAGTGTTTAGAAGGATAGAAAATAGGTATGGATATAAAACTAATAGCGAATGATGTTTATGAGGGTTTTAAATTTATGTGTAGCATAGGAGACCTAGGTCATTATAATTATATGGATTAGACTAAGAGATAAGAACTTAGGTATGATTAGATGGTGAATGTACACCATTTGATAACATGATTTATAAAACTGAAGGGTAGAGTCATGATTGATATTTTTCAAATGCACAAGGATGAAATGCTATAAATATTCAATTTTAAACCCATTATTGCAATTGAAAAGTTTGATTATAGTACATCCTAATAAAATTAATGCATCCTAGTGAGTAGTATAATAGGTGAGTTTTGAATGTTTTAGTGAAATAATATGGAATATGCACTGATAATATATCTAAGCTGGAGTATGCATGTCATAAATAAAAAAATATATGTTTTAAATATATACAAAATTGGTGCAATGTATAGGATTTTGACCTAAGTGTATATTTGAATCATTGAACTAAACTTGAGATTGTGCAAGTGTGAAATTCATGTATTTGTGACATGCCCCCACTAAAATTTATAGATACTAAGTAAGTGTGTAATTTTTGAGGTCTTGTTATTATGAAATTCCCCCACAACAATATGGAAACTATGAAAATGTATAAGTGCAGAGGTCATGCCTTTGTGAGATGTCCCCATTGAATTATGGAAAACTATGGAAATTTGGAGGTCATTACTTATATGAAATTCCACCACTTAAATTACCCTTCATTAGAGGTGAGGGAAGTAGAAACTGGTAGGTACCTTATCTTAAAAAGATAAGGTAGTTATATAATATGTGATTGAACCATGTAGCATATAGGGATAACACTGTGCAGTAGATATATCAATTAGGATCATAATATTTGATCACATATAGTCTTAAGATGCATGATATAGATCATGGAAATGTATAGAGGGTAAAATTAAAATATCAACAAGCAATCAAGCACACACACACCAAAACACTCAATGTAATGAAAATGAATGGTCTAAGGAGACCTTATACAAGGGGCATGTTAAAATATTGCACATTAAATATGAATGACATATTCAAATGCACAATCAATAGAGAATGACATATTAAAATGTCTAATCAACATATAGTGGCACAAGGGCCAACAGGTAGGGAACATATACAAATATTTTATAAATAAGACAAAATCAAGAAATTTAATAAACTCAAGGAAGTGAAAAATAGATGAAGCATAAGTAACCATCATAAACATATTATACTAGTCCTTGCATATATGTGTTAGCAAAAAATGTTATGTAGTATATCATATGAGTACACTATGAAATATATGAGAATGGATATAGATAAGTTTAAAGGATAAAATATAATATCAAACATGATAATGTAGAAATGATCATAAAGTATATATAACATGTATCAAATGGGATTAAAGAAGTAAATGCCCCCAATATAATATATGACATGAGTAGAGTAAAGGTCCCACATATGAAAATACGTAGATCATGTGTCTAGGTATGCCTATATCACACTCAAAGATGTGTGAAACATGTGTATATATAATGAAATGACATGTTATCTACTAACATAAAGTGAATAACATATATGCAAATGAGATAGTAAAATTTGGGAATGATGTATATTTTTATTATTTTTGAATTATTTGAATGTTTTTATATTTTTGTAATATTTTTTTTTGTGTTTTTTTTAATATTTTATAGGAAAATAGTTATCCTATGATGCCATCCAAGGGAAGCTCACATATAGATGCAAGTTCATAATATGGTATGTGATACTAGTGGTACTACCAAGGAACATTCACAGGTGTCATATTTAGATCTATAAAATATGTGGTATTTTATGTGTGTGTAATAAGGATATGTGGTTGGTAAGAAATAATAGAATTAGGGATTTGTGGAACCCATTTTTGAGTTCTTTATGGTTTTGTTATAGTAGTTTTAATTGGAACATGTTTAGTTTATCTAGGTAACTAAGTATGTTGTGTAGAAGTATATGCAGATTATTTAGAATCCACTATGTATCTTTGGCACAAAGGCCTCTCAAGTATTAGATGCCTAGGAAAGGGGATTTCTTATTTATTTCCCTTTCAAGGAGGATTAATCTTAGTAGGTTTTATAACTATTTGTCTTGGAATAAACTTATCTTGTTAAAGTGGGATGTTCGTATGAAATTTAAAAAATTGTAACTAACCTATTGGAATAAATTTATTTAATACACCCATGCAATGTGGAAGGTATTTCATAGAGTTTATGTATCCAAGGTCATCCAAATAACATATAAAATAATTATGTATATGGTATAATTAATAAAGTGGTAAACACATGTGTTCGACCAACCTGTAAAAGTAAATCAATCTCACCAATAATGTATTGTGATATCCCATTGAATGCTATGACCATTTTAGTCAAGGGGTATAAATCACCATGTGTATATCCCAAATGTGTAAGCAGTGTCATAGTAGATACATTATTACTAGAACCATTTTATATCATAACACTAAGTATAAGTTGATGGTCAAAGTATGCTCAAATAAATAATAAATGAAGATTTGAGTCATCATCCACTATTTCACTATCATCAAACATAGTAGTAGGTCTCTGAAACATATTTTTTAATGTATACATAAAAGTGAAAATAATATCATTTAATAGGTGCAAAATGTTATGGAGAAGGATGTGCATTGTATGCCATTTTCAATTCTAGATCTTTCTTAGAATTATTTTTCAATAGATTGTTAAATATCTTTTAATTCTGGTGATCATCAAGTTGTGAACATGAAACCTTTGGAATATCATCAAAAGGAATATTTTTGTAATCAATGAGGTCTTGGATATTATACTTCAATGTATAACATACATTTTTAGAATGCCCAGGGCCTTGGTGACAATCAAAATATTCATTAGCATTATATCCTTTAGGTAGAGGTAGACTCATATCAAATTCTATGGGAGGAGAGAGAGATATGAGATGACACTTCACAATATCATGAAGTAAATAAATTGGAGACTAAGGTAATCCTATAAATTATCTCTTAGGTGAATTGGATAAGATAAGTTGATTAAGTTATTGTGACATTGCATTAACAATCATGTTTTTTTTTTAAGGTTTTATAGGTTTCATTGTGTAGCTTGGTTTGATATGGAATTTTGTATTATATGTAGTTGGTGTATTTGATACATACTCATGATTTATTAAGGAAATAAACTTCATTTCATGATCTAAATTAGTATGACATAAGTCATCAAAAGATTTTTAAATTTTGAAAATAACGGACTCATGTAATAGGGCAAGCAAGCTTTATTTGAATATGTCTTGAAGATATTTATCTACCATTGGATTTGTCATTTTAGCCAACATTATTTTATATCTCAAAACATATTCATTGATAAGTTCATTTGTTCCTTTATTGATCTTTGTAATTTGAGCATATGACATATTTTTGGTGATGTTGATAGTGTAACAACCTCAATGGGTTTTACAAGAATAAGGCATTTTTTAAAAACATTTACATAAACTCATAAATAGATTCCATCACAATGAAACCAACATATATAGTGATATTTAGCTAAATACATTAGTTTATAAAATAATCAAAAGTAAGGTCAAAGGTTAATCTATTTAGCTAATGATCACATATCAATATCAAGTACAATGTTGATATAAAACAAATACTACATTAATTTCATAAAAGTATATTTGAAAAATCAGCCACAATTGATACAAAGTTATAGCCAAATGTTGTATTAATAAAATAAAATAAATAATACATTTTTAGTATATACAAATCTTAATAATAATGTATAATGATACAATTGTCCATGGAACATGCATGTCTCAATGAACTCGTATCAACCATAAGTAATCTTGAGTGTAGTCATTAATGAAGTACTATTGAGGGGAGGGAGAACATCATCCGAGTGATTTTCCACACCAGCCATATCTCATTAATCCCCCACACAATATACCAACTAGGTAATGTCTCTCCCTTTATGAATGGGTAGATAATTATGGTGTGGGAATTAAGAATGACAACTAGAACCCATGTGTTGTAAGATAAATATTACATGTGGTATATCATAAAGAATTCCATTCTAACATGATATTTTACTTAAACAAGTAAACTAAATAGAATAGATGAAATAACAATGTTTAACCATAAACACTACTTTGTCCAAAGTTTTCATATAGTTAATGATCTCAAGGATCAATCAATTTAATACACACCACTCAAATAGAATACACTATCTTTGTGTATTAGTGACACTATCTAAGTAAATGAAGTCCATCTCACTTTCTTATAAATGGTCATTAATACTAGATTAGTTTTATATATTTAATATAAAAACCAACATATTTCTAAATGATTTTTTCTTACTAGCAAATAAAATATGCGTTGATACAAGAAAGTCTCTAATACTAGAATTTAGTCCATCAAATGCAACATAAAAAGCTTCAAACGTCCAATCTCTTTAAATCAAAATAAAATTAGATATGTAATTAGATTTCAAATAGTTAAATAATTTGAATAAGGCTAAACATTAACAAAATCAAACCATTTGGGTAAGATTTTAAATAGTCAGATAAGCATATTAATAATTAATATCTCTTTTCAATATTTTCATCCCATGAGCTTATGCAATACTATCTACAAGATTTATTCTATCATATTGGTAAAAAGGATATAACCTCTTCTGGAAAAGGTGATTGGGGAACAACAAGAACCCTTTATCTCTAGTAGACAAATAATGGATGGTATTATCATGGTACATAAATCCATCCACTCCATCTCTATATCTTTAAGACAAGGTATTCTCATTAAAGTTGACATGAAAAAAGCCTACGATCAAGTTTTTTAGAGATCTCTAATGAAAATCATCAAGAAACTAGGATTTAATCAGAACATCAGGAAAATTATTCTAAACTACATTTCCACACCCAAATTATCCATATTAATCAATAGAGTTCCCAAAGGATACTTATTGGCTTCTATAGGTTTAAGACATGGGGATCTTCTTTCCACCTATCTCTTCATCATTGTAGTAGAAAAATTGGGGAGAAGTCTATTGAATGTATAGTCACAAGGAAGTATCAAAGGTATCTTAGTGGATCTTAACACCAATCTAGTCACCCAAGAACAACTTATTAATGATACAATTATCCTAGGTGAAGCCCTTATGGAGGAAGCTAGATAACTAAAGATCATCCTCTAGAACTATGAAATGGTCTCCAACCAGTACATCAACTTCTATAAGAGTTATTTATTCTTCATCAACACTACCAATTTGATAAATAAAAAGATCACAAGAATTTTAGAATGCTAGGTGAGTTACCTTCTGACAACTTACCTTGACATACCCATATTTGAAGTTAGAATGAATCTTGATTTTTAGAATTTTCTCATCAATAGACTCCAAAAAAAACATAGTGGATGGAAAATTTACTTACTCAAGTAAGAAAATTATAAATACTTATGCCCTCAATACAAATAATCCTTGTATATCTAATATTAGTTTTCTAGATGCCCATCAAAGTGGTTACTAAGATAGAATAAATCCAAAAAAAATTCTTATGGCATGGCATAGAGGATCATTTTAGATAACACCTAGTCTCATGGGAAAAAACATGCCTCTCTAAAGAAAATGGGGGGATAAGGCTTAGAAGGATTAAAAAATATGAATTGGTCCCTCCTTTATAAAATGGGTTAGAAAATTATGAAAGAAGATAAATAATCATCTAGAATTGTTAGGGCCAAATATTTGGAAGGGATTGAAGAAGATTGTTTCCTTTCGGAAGAAGGCCCTATTGATGGGTCCACCTTATATAAAGCCATCTAGAACAATAAGGATCTCCTAAAAAAATGAGTGAAATGGAAAATTAGGAATGGGGTGAGAATTGATTTTTGGGATGATTATTGGCTCTCCAATTATCCCCTCTCATCATAAGGGAACTGGGCCAATCTTTGTCTAACCTTCAAGGAGAGATGGGGCACTAAAGTTAAAGATTATTAGTAAGATATTGGTGGTTGAAAATCCTAGAAGGTTATTTTTAGAGATGGTAACATTCCTGAATATTTATAGGAGGTTTAGGACCTTAATTACTATCTCATTCAAATCCACATTCCCATCTTCCCTAAGGATGACCACCTCTTATGGGTGGTTGAAGACAGTGGGAATTACTCAATAAATCCTGGTCACCTTTTTGACCTTGATTTGGAAGATGTGTGGGAATATTAGGAATCTCTATGGATTAAACATCTCAATCTTAAGGTTAATTTTTTCTTCTAGTTGGCAACTCAAGACAAGATTCTAATAGTAGATAATCTAGCTAAAATTAGGGCTCATTTTAAGAGGCCATATCCAAAACCACCTTAGATTCATTTAGGTGAATATGATTCAAATATTTGGTGAATTAAAATGTGTAAAATTTTATTCAAATTGTCATTCCACCACATAGATTTAGGTACCAAATAGATTACACATTATTTTGGACATATACACCTTCACCTATAAACAAGGTATTTCCAAGCTAACAAAGTATTTCCAAGCCAATAGTTATTATTTAGTGTGGCTCAATTATGGCTAATTCATTCCACCCCTGTGATAGAGTTGAATGACTCTACCTAGGCTCTATCCTTAGTAGAGCCAAATGACTCTACCCACTGTAGAGCCAAGTGACTCTTCTTGTAGTAGAGATGAATAGCTCTGCTGATAGTAGGGTAAAATGACTCTACCCACAATATAGATAAATTGTAATACCATGTTAAATTCTATAACTGATAGCCATTTGGTTTTACTATGGGTAGTACCACTCAACTCTCCTACAGGTAGAGCTATCGAGATCTATCACCGATTGAGACATCTAGCTTTGCCATTCAACTGAGCCATTTAGTTTTATCGATGGTAGAGCTACTCAAATATACCACCAACTAAGCTTTTTGTCTCTACCATCTAATTAGGCCATTTGGCTCTACCATTTAGATCCACCATTTGTCTATTCCATTTAGCTCTGCCATTTAACTTCACCATTTAGCTCTACCATTCAGCTCTACTATTTGGTCAAGCCATTTGGCTTCACCATCTGATCAAGCCATTTGGCTATACCATCCAACCAAGTTATTCATGTTTATCATGGGTGTTTTTTAGGTGATATTGGTCATTTTATATGATTTTTAGGTGAATCCATTATACTAGGTTTATGCCCTCAAGATTTAGGCCTTAGGATTCAATGTTACAGAATCTATCTGAAGCATACGGGCTCACCAAAAAAAAATCATTGAAAAATATAAAACCCTTGGTGACCTAAAAATTAAAATATTACATGGGTTCAATTTTTCTGTTACTCAAGGTTTCATCTTTTTTTATAAGGACCATTTTTTTGGCTAGTTCAATGTTTTCATATGCATTCTGAATCTATCCAATGGATCCATGACATGGTTGCTAGAGATAGCTTCACTAGTTCTTAATTTAAAGGTACACATGTCAGGTTTTATTTATACATTTAATTCTTGTCTTTCAAGGTTTGAAATTTTGGTTTCCTTATTCTTTTCTTAGTTTAGTAGCACCATTCATTAATGTCATTCGACATTGTTGTTCGACTATGTTGTTTGACATGGTCATTCAGCTATGTTGTTTGGTTAATCAGGGTTTAGAAATTTTTTGTTATATGATATCAAGATTGAGTAGAATATATATGTGGAAAATTAAACTATTTTTGAATATAATGCCATAAAGGGTTGGAGAGTTGACCCTTAAAATAATATATATCCTTAAAATTTCAATGATTCAGTCCTATCTACCGACCCTAAACAGTCACCAAAACTAAAATCTAAAAAATGGAATATTTATGAATTAAAGAATACTCACCACTAACAAAAATTGTAGATAAGATATGACTCATTATACCTAGTATATGTCCCCTATGTAGGGAAATAAAAGATTCAATCCACCATCTATTTCTATCTTGTCCTTTCAGATCATGCATTTTAGACATGATATTAGCTAAATTTAATCTAGCTTGGATCAAACTTGATAGCATCTTTGACCTCATTAAGTAATAAATTCCATTATGGAACCTCCCATCACTCTCTTATCTTTGGTCCTTGGCCCTCCCCCATTGGTTTTAGGCTATTTGGAAATCTTGTAATGATGGTATCCTTTCAAACAAAAGGCACATTCCCAAAGAGGTATTTCTCCAACTTTACCAAGCCATTAATGAAAACTAGAGGGTTTCTCCTCCCACTAGCAAAAACCTAATTTCTACTATTGAACAAATAATCTTTAGGTAATAGGATATGGAACATAAAATAATTTCTCTTCCAAAGATTTTCTAGGAAAACATGTTAAGTGGAATCCACCACTTGAGGAATGGGTAAAGCTTAATTTTGATGGGGCTTGAAAGGGGAACCCTAGTCCCACTGGTGAAGGAGGGGTCATTAAAAATCTGGTGGGGATGTTGATTATTATATATGATGGTTCTATAGGAATTCAAACTCACCATTTGACCTAAACCATAGAATCACTCTAGGGTATTCAGATTGCTACCAAACTCAAGATGGGAAGAGTAATCATAGAGGGAGAATCTCTTAACATTCTTAATTAATTGAATGGTAATACCCCCTATCACATAATTAAATCTATCATCGATGATGTAAGGATACTTGTGAAGGAAATGGTGAACTCATCCATCGTTAATACAGAACAAGAAGGAAATGGGGTGGCTGATTTACTTGATAACATTGGAATCAACCTTCCCATTTTATCTATCTATCATGATGTTAGCCACATCCATACACATGTAATTAATGTAATTAAAAGTGAAGATATCATTTCATAGGGTGATAAAGTGGTAACCACATGTGCAAAATTCACATTCAAATAAAGGGGATTTAAAAACAATGATTTACCATCATAATCCTACGCGGGGATTTAATATCATAGGCTGGGGGAAAGATCATCCTTCAAGACATCTTGATGCCATGAATTTTGAGCACTACTATGCTATGACAAAATCTAAAAATCACTCAAACATCCTCCTCAAACACAAGAATAGTATGGGGGTTGATAGAGATAGACTTGAGTTGACCTCTTGTTTTAAGTTTCAAACTAATAAGTAAATTTAGTAGAAATTGTGTAAAGGGGGACTAATTAATTATATGTAGAGGGTTATAGGAAATTATGTAGCCATCACAAAAGAGTTCATGGCTTCTTGAAATAAGAAAATAATTTAGATAAGGGGATTAAAATCTCTATTACTATGGAGCTAATCAGTGAGGTCATGGGTATTTCTTGTGAGGTGATAAAAGCTTTTAAAGACTAATAAAAAAAAATGGAGATGATGTAGAGGCTATTCAAGACTGATGACACCATAAAAATTGATAAGAAAGGCTTCCCATACATGGACTTGTCAAGGTACTAGCTGGACATGTGCCTGTTTATGATGAAATATATTACCCTGTGAGGTAAGTTTACAATTATATTTTTTCACCATTTTTTCCTACTTAATCACTTCCAAGGTTTCAAAATTATCTTAACCTACTTTTTTCTTGAGTCCCTATAATAAACTAACCTCACCTTTTATATAAATGAAGTGAATATTATCATTCATCAAGGCTTTATCCTCTTGCTAGTTAAACATGGAGAGACCCTGCATGATAAGGAAGTCCTACTAGGAGGGTCTTTTGTGGAGAAGGATTCCCCCAAGGAAGAACCTACCATGGATTCCCACTCCCTCTTCCCAACCCCTCCCCCATAAGCCCCTTCAAGGGAATCCTTCTCTAACTTACTTTAACCAAACCAGAACCTATAGTATTTGAGGAGAGGACTACTAAAAAGTCTTTTGGAAAAGGTAAAACCCCCCTCTCTAAGGTAATCAAGATGAATAAAAAATAACTAGAGGGGTTCAACAATAAATTACATGAATCTAGAATTATCCTAGACAAACTCATAAAGGAGTGGAATTTTATTAATAAGGAAGCTACCAAAATGATATAATCCTTTTCACAACACACTGGGGCTGAGGACACTCCCCAAAAATAGGTTACTGAGGTGGTAGAATTCCATTATCTTAAACCCTCTCTCAAATCACACCTCAAAAAGACATCAAATAAGGAGCTTCCTCAAAAGAAGCCAAGGGTGATTATGCCCAAGGATGTTAAAAAAGGTCCAAGTAACAAAACTTGGGCAAAGGTCATTAGGAACATGATGATGGAGAAAGAAAAGGACACTAACACTAGTAAGGCACTCGTAGAGGATTCCTTCCTCCCTAAGTAATTTATTTATTTTTATTTCTTTGTTTTGTCTCGTACTCTATTTGGTAGCTAGTTATTTTTGTAATTCTATACATTATTCCTCAGCCCTTGAGGCTTGCTCTATTTTACCATACTTTTGCTTATAATCAAGTTGTAATTCCTTATAAAACCTATTAATTTTACCTAATTAAATGAAAATAGTAATTAAAATCTCTTTCATCAACCATTTTATTTCATTTCCTAATTGCATAATTTAAATTATTCATAAAACCAGTCAATGCAAAATGGATTGAGCTAAATATTTTCAAATACTTCATCACTAGATATTACCTAATTTCCTCAATTTCACTTTTAATTTATCATTATTAAATAAGGTAAAAAAATTCAATTTAATACATCCTAATTAACCATATAATATGTTTAATTTTTCATTAATATATGTATAAAAGTATATGTTATACTCAAATCAAATAAGATTCTAATAACAATGCAAGATTATCACATATAAATATTTTTATGCATATAATAATGCACAACCATATTAAATTCCTTCAATTAACTTTTTATAATAATTAATTTCTCCTAACCTATTCATAATAAATGTCTCAAGGTATTACACCTTTGATTGACATAGGTTAGTTAGACGGGGTATTTCCTATGTGTGATTAGTTACTTTGTGAGTCATAATCTCATACAAATTAGGATATTTAATCTCTCTTATTGTTGTATAAACAAGTACCTTTAGTATTGATTTGGATAATGTACTTTCAATCTATCTTTTATATGGTATCAGAGTAGGTTATCCTAAGAGGTTTTTGAAGCATTAGAGATTTGATAAATATCGAGAGCTAAGTTTATGTGATCCTTAGATGCAACACACTAATATAATTTTTACCATCCTAAGACAAAATACTACCAAAATTATAGCCAATTTTATGGAAGGAAAAATTTGTCATGTAGATCTGCCAATCTTAAATCCTAGCTTAGCATATCAAATCTAATCTTTTAGGGCCATTTTTTGGTTTTTAAATTTTATTAAAAAATTTAAAATATCTAGAACTAATCTTATATATTTTTTGAATTATAAAAATAAAAATATTAATATAAAAAAATCATAATCTATGGAGCTTCTAGAGATTATCTATGATCTTTTTAAGTTTCTATTTTGTAGGACAAGCGAAGAACAATAAAACAAATGGTAGTTTTTCTGAAATTTTTTATAGAGTCATGGATAAAATATTATATCACTAGATTATTATCATTGATATATTTTTAAAAAGTATTCATTTTATAGGAATAGAGGATTGAGGCACCCATGGTGAAATTTTGAAGGTAGAGGGCAATTGGGAAGTATTCATTTAGTGCAGGGTCAATTTTTTGGGTGGAGCACCACCCAGATCCACCACTTGTAGTAGAAGCACAAAAATCATGACAATAATAGTTTTTAGTCTCTATTCACACCATATGATAACCTACTGGGCATTTTTATCCCCTAAGGGCTTGTCCTTCACCACTATGAGCCATATTTGAAGATTTTTTCTGAGGTTCATAACTTTTCATCCATGAAGCCTGGGAAGCTAATTTTTTTCACCTTGGATATTTTGTTAAAATATATATAATTTTAGTTCTATTTTTTACATTTTGATCACCCATATTTCCAAAATTTTTAGTTTCTTGGCAGTTTAACTGATTAGTTCATGTATTTTGGACCTTTAAGAGGCCATAAATTTTGACTGGTAACTCCAATTTGCATGCTATCTTTTTAAAAAGTGCATGTTTTTGTGTGATATTCATAGATAAAACATATATTTATTATGATTATATACTTCATTGGTTAAATTTATTGATTCATCATAATAGTGAATATTAGAAGGCAAAAAGCCCATTTTCCCTTCAATTGCAAAGACTATCAAGTGGGGGGATATTTTTTCACCAACCTCAAAACCTATTTAAATGTGTAATTTTAATTATAAAACTCCTCAAACATATTTTTTAATTGAAATTGACATCCACTTTCCTCATTTTTCATTGCATTTTTGGACGTATATCTGGTGGAGTTTGACATCCTTTTGTGTGTTGATGTGCGATTTGACCTCTTTTGTGTATGCATTTTTGAATTTTCTATCACTTAAATTTTAAAAACATACATTTAATTTATGTGATTAAACACATTTATAATTTATCATACATAACTTATTATTCATAATGTCTAGTTTAGAACCTAGATTTGTCCTCCCTGACACATAATTGCTTTACGATGATAACTACGCTACTTGGAAAACAAAAGTCCAAATACATTTAGAGTTTGAAGATATTTTATTAGTTGTACATGGAACATGGGTAAGACATGCAATATATGTTAATCAAAAATATAAATATGACAAAGCTAATAAAAAAGGCTAAGTTAATAATCATTTTTGGAGTTTTGAAAGAGGTACAACCTCATATCTAAAGTGATACAATTGAAAAATATGCTTGGAATAAACTTAAAAAAATATTTGAAGCTAAGAATAAAAATCAAAACTTTCATCTTCAAATTCAATTGTACACTCTCAAGCTCAAATCATATGAAAAAGTAGAAGCATTCCTTAGAAGGGTTACAACTTTTTAGGCTTTGCTTCAATATTTTGTCAGTTCCTATAGTCCTTAGAGAACTTCCCCCCACATACAATATCTTTGTGACCAATTTGAATGTCACAAAAAAAAAACCAAACTTTGAGGTGTTGGTAAATTTTTTGTAACAAGTGGAAACTTTGCATAATTCATAGGAAATAGATGAAGATCATGCACTTGCATCAAATCAAAAAGGGAGGAAACCCATGAAGGGTCTAAAGCAATCTCCAAAATAGAATAATCAACACAACCAACAAGGGAACAAATTACATTCTTTTAAATCATGTCAAATTTATGGAATAAAGGGACACGACTTAAACAATTGTTGGTACAACATATTTCAAATGGGTTCATCAATAAAGAAGCCCTCTTTCAATAATTCACCACAAACAAAAAAGATGCAACGAAAACAACAAAACAAGTATAAACAAATTTTTTTTGAGCCTAAACAAAATGTCAATGTTTTTGAATATAATGATTATTAAAATGAGGAATATGGTTTATCTACTAAACACATGATTCTACCAATCATTCAAGTGTAGTTTGGTATATTGATTCAGGGGCAACAAGACTTATGATAGGGAGAAAAGAATGGTTTTCTAATTTGACAAAAATAGAACCAAAGGGAGATATTTCACTTGAAGATGATAAATCATATATAATACAAGGTAGTGGTAACATCAAACTTTAAATTGGAAATAAAAATTATAACATTTCAAATGTTCTATATGTTTTAGGACTAGCAAAAAATTTGTTATCTATTAATCAGTTATTTGACTACAACCTCATGATTGAATTTGATCACGAAAATGGTCAAAAGTTTTGCCACATCAAAAAAAGGTCTACGTATTTCAAATTTATTGCCAAGGCTTGCAACATAAGAAAAATGTTTCATCTTAATTTTGTTTAAAATGATCATAAAAAACTTATGGTCAAAGATATAAAACTAGGTAATTTATGGCACCAAAGATATGGTCACTTGAGTTATAGTTATTTGGTATAATTTAGCAAACAAGATATGGTTTTTGGTTTTCCAAAACTCAAGAAATATTTTGATAATGTACCAGTTGCTTATAAGGAAAAAAAAAGAGTTCCCTTTGGAAATATTGAATATTGATCACTTGGTAAGTTGAACTTAGTTCATACCGATCTTTGCAGATAATTTGCTCCTAGTCTCAGAGGGTATAAATACTTTTAGATTTTTGTTGATGATTACTCACAAAAAATGTGGATATATTTATTGAAGACTATGAATCAAGATTTTAAAGTATTCAAATAATTCAAGGCCACTATTGAAAATGAAATTGGTAGGAAAATCAAGACCCTCTATTTAGATTATGGGGGGAATACATGAGTAAATAATTCTTAGCCTATCTTAGTGTGAATGGAATTAGTTGGAAATTGATAACTCCATATTCACCTTATCAAAATGGAGTTTTAGAAAATAATAATGGAGTCATTATGGAAATGTTTTAGATCATGGGTGAGGATGTAAAATTACTTAATACATATTCGGTAGAATCTTGTTACACTACAGTCTACTTGTTAAACAGGTCACCTACCAAGGATCTTAGTGAAATCACAGCACATGAAGCTTGGATATGGAATAAATGAAAGATAACTCACCTTTGAATTTTTTGTTGAAAGGCATACATGCATTTTCCTAAGAAGAAAAGGAAGAATTTAGATAAGAAAACAAAAGAATGTATTTCTGTTGGATATAATGCATAATCAAAGGCATACAGGCTCCTTGATATAGAAATAAAGAAGGTACTGATCAACAAAGTTGTAGTGTTTTATGAAAAGAGTGGAATCAATCCACTTTATACATAGGAAAATGATATAGTCAACAATACTATATTCTTTTTAGATAGTGATGGTGAAAGTGAAAAAGAATATAGTTAAACAGGACTTCCAACACCACCACCTATAGCTCAACATATGCCCAAGTCGTATACAAGTATAATACAAGATGCTAACTTGAATGGAGTACTAGACACATCTAATTCAAGATTGAGGAATTGAATCATGGCTCAAGAAGAGTTTTATATGGATCTTATGAGTATTGTGTAAGAAGCATATGAGCCCTTTATAATAATAGAAGCCCTACATTTTAGACCTTGGAAAGATGCCATGGATGCAGAATATCAGTCACTGATAAAGAATAACACTTGGAATATTATTGATCTTCCACCAAGGAAGAAGCCTATAGGATGTAAATGATTTTTTAATATCAAGTACAAAGTATATGGTAGTATTGATAATTACAAGGCAAGGCTTGTTGTAAAAGGGTATGCTCAGAAAGAAGGCATTGACTATGTGGAGACTTTTGATCCCATGGCCAAGATAAAGACTATCATTATGGTTTCTTATATGGATGCACAATTTGGATGGATATTCCATCAAATTTACATAAAAAGTGCCTTTCTCAAAGGATATTTGAAAGAGGAAGTCTACATGACTCAACCTAAAGGATTTGTGGTACCTGATTATGAAAAGGTGTGTAGGCTTATCAAGTCTCTTTATGGGATAAAATAGGCTCACCAAGCTTAATAAATCAATGTTTATGAGCATATCATACAACATGGATTCAACAAGAGTCCATATGATCCTAACCTCTACCTCAAACCACATGGCAGGGAGGTTGTTATAATTATTATTTATGTCGATGATCTAGTCATCATTGGTAGTATAGTGAAGATGATTGATGTAACTAAGAATGATCTCAAGATATCATTCAACATGATAGATCTTAGGCTACTACAATATTATCTTGGTTTGGAGGTATGAAAAAAGGAACATTACATTTTTGTTTCATTGATGAACTATACCAAGGCATTGCTTAAAAAATTTAGGATGATGGATTACAAGACTATTGCAACACCTATAGAGATAAGACTTAAATTATCTCATACAAATTCATCACCAAAAGTAAATGCAATTCTCTATCAACATTTGATTGGGAGTCTCATTTACTTGACATATACTAAGCTAGATATTATCTATGCTCTCAACTATCTTTCTCAATTCATACAAGAACCAAAGTTGATACATTAGAAAGCATTAAATTGGGTATTGATACACATAAAATTTATAGTTGAGTATGGCCTATAGTATAAAAATAATGATAAGTTCCTATTGAAAGGATACATAGATGCAGATCATGAAGCTTTTGTTGATGATAAAAAATCCACTTCTAGATTTATGTTCTTTTTAGGATCTAATCTAATTTCATGGGGAATTAACAAGCATATTTGTGTTTCTAGATATTCCATATAGGTATAATATCATGTTGTAGTAAGAAATATCTAAAATCAATATGGATATGTCACATTCTTTCAAGACTTGGAGTTCCACATACTCACCCTATAGTTCTGAATTATGACAATCAGGGTATTCTACATCTTGTTTGAAATCTAGTGTTTCATGAGAGAACCAAGTAAATAGAGGTTTAGATTAATTTCATATGTGAAAATGTTTAACATCACAACATACAACTCTAGTATTGTCCAACTCAAGATCAATGTGCAGATATCTTCATGAAGTCACTTGCACATGATAAGTTTGAGGCATTCATAAATTCTCTCTCTTATTCTCTTTAGGCTATGATAAATTAATGGGGTAATGATATAATAATTAATTTATATTATCATATTTTTAATAAATTTCTCAAGGTATTACACCTTTGATTGACATAGAGTAGGTAGATGGGGTATTTACTATGTGTTATTAGTTACTTTGTGAGTCATAATCTCCTATAGATTAGGAGATTTAATCTCTCTTATTTTTGTATAAATAAGAACCTATAGTAGTTATTTTTTCA
Source organism: Torreya grandis (assembly GCA_037957365.1). Lineage (NCBI taxonomy): Eukaryota > Viridiplantae > Streptophyta > Pinopsida > Cupressales > Taxaceae > Torreya > Torreya grandis. Next base: position 218,730 of record JARHVA010003612.1, read on the forward strand.
ATTTAATTTCATTTTATCTATCATAACCCATAAGATATTTATCTATCATGTTACAGCTACATTTTTCCAATCCAATACCTCTTAATTTGCTATCTCAAATCACATACAATCTTGATAAATCAAGTAATAAAATATACACATACAAATTCATTGTATAAATTAAAATGTATCATATCATTAATAGTATGTGCATATTATATATTATATACTTTAATAGATAAGTGTTATTAAATTCTCTTCCAATTATATACAAAGATTTAAACTATAATGTTTTGATTGTGATTTATATATTTTACTTGATAATCCATAATTTGTATAAAAAATAACTCAAAATACCCTAATAGACTTTATTATACCAAGATACGTATATATAAATATATATATCATATGAAAAATTATACATTCATACTTCAATGTATTTCAAGAATTCTATTTGAGTTACAAACACAACACATTTTTTAGTTTTACCCATCTTAGTATATATACAAGAATCTTTAACTTTCATTATAATTATACAAAATGGGACTCACCAAAATAATGACAATAAGTATATAATCAACTTATAATCATTAATATATGGTTCAATCTTAATATAAATATACATGATATATATTTAATTAGGTAAAATGCAAACCTGAGTAGCATAGGTGTGTGTGTGTTTGTACATATTCACATTGTTGTATACATATTGATTGGTCAGTAATTATAAGACCTATATATTGTATGTTTATAACCATGTATGTGTTTGTGTGTGTGTATTTTTGTATTTTTTCTTGTGTACAAACCTCATAATTTAATTTAACCAGTCAATACATTATTATTCATAAATTAGCTCCATATACAACCATACCCAAATTTAGGGTTTAAAATCTTATAAATACTAACCAATGTATTCATATAAGGAAATAAATGAACTGGTAATAATTTGTGTATATTTAGTTTATCCTAAATATTTCATACATGCCCTAGCCCTGGTTATAATTACCAAATCATGACTTTCTTTTGTTATAAAAACTATCGAGAAGATTTTATTTATGAAAAGGAAATATTCGTAAAAAGGTTTAATGACTAAGTTCAATTTTTCAATTTTTAGTTGTCCCCTACTTGGGTGATTTTTCAAATATTTGATTCATAATACAACAACCGAGTATAGAAATTTTTTATATTGAATGGAATAGTTTAATATTTAATTAAACATACAAAGTCATGATCACAACATGGTCTAAAATATATACTTATCTACCAAACAAACTACCCATTGGAATTTACCTAGGGTTTAATACAGATAAATTTTAGTCTATAATATTATAATATGGATTTAGAAACAAAATTAGGGATCTTAGCCCTTTAAAATAGGGTTTTAGAGTCATTTACCTAGCTCTATGGATGACCAAGCCATCCCTAGTCCTAGGTATATAACCCTAGCTTCCATACGATAAAACAATAATGGAAACAATATAAAAAACCTATAAGATTTTACCAAGTTTATATTGTATTAAACCATATAATCCATTGATAAATTTAAATAATAACAAACTAGTAATTGAATTTAACTCTGCTAAAAATTTGTAATCCTTCTCAATTTAGCTCAAACCCCTTTTTATCTTTCTTCCTAACGTGTCACCCAAGCATATCTTCTCCCATGTCTTAACCCTCTATATGATTTTTTCATGCAAATAGAAATACCTATCTCTCTACCAAACTTTATGTCAATAGTAATAAACTCAATGAATACAACTATGCATGAAAACTAGCTACTAAAACTAGGAATGATTTTGTGCTTTTCTTCATGCAATATAAAATAGAATTTATTATTTTTTTAAAATGACATGATTAGGATAATTTAAATACCAATCAATAAAAACCTAATCTTGAATCCTCCACATAATTATAATATAATAATCCTTTGATTTATTATGTAGATTAACAAAACCATCGACCTCCACATTATAATTGTTATAACAATGACTAACACAATGAATTTCACAAAAATCATTTAAAATTTTATGATTATTAACATTAATAATAATTTAAATATTATCATATGGCCTTAAAAAAGGATCATCTAAACATTGTAACACTAAGTAATATTAACCAACCACTAATACAAATTAAAATAGTATATCTATTATCAATGACTTAGCATGATATTAACAAACAACTAACACAAATAATTAAGTCCTTTCTCATTAGCAAAGAATTTGTTATAAACATGAGCTCCAGACTCACATAATGAAAACAAGACACTAATTCTTCAAAAGACATTCACATATCTATCCAAATTTAGTAATAACGATACTCACATATTTTTAAATACGAGTGTAATTAACATAATCACATGTTATAAGCTAAGTAAAAAAACATAATTTCAAAAACAAAATGAGATCAATATGAGCATTAATCATCTCAAAAGTAACAATCATGAACACATCTAAAAATAACTACAAACTATCTAAATAAAGAAATGAATATAAAAGCATATTATACTATTGTGGTTTGAATATGTTCTCTATTTCCATTCTTTTATTCCCCCAACACATTTATCTACTCTACCCTCTCTGATTATGAACTCCTTCAGTCACAGTCTGAGGGATAGATCCATCCTGTATCCACCTCAAAAAAATAAAGGTAATTAGCCTGAAACAATATAAAACACATAATATACTACTATAATGACTAAATAAACATGATCATCATGTGCATCACATACAAGTATAGATAACTTAGCTATTTAATGATGATGTAAATAGGCAATATATAATTGTCCAAAAATTTATGTATCAAATGTAGCTTAACTAAAATAGTAATTAGTTAAGAAATTACCATAAATATCCACATATCAATAGTTTATTAGGTCTACAGAGGAATCAACATGTGACAGAGAGAGAAATGTGCTAGGAGATGATTTACTGTAGGTTTGAATGCTGTCACTTATTAGATTGGTAAGTCATATAATAATTGTGAAACATAGTATTTTATGTTCCTTATAAATTTTTTTTTCAAAAGTTTATCATTGGAGGCATAATCAAGACATGCCACATATAAATATCATAGATGTTATTCAGGATCACCCTTGCCATAATAAAATGTGAAATTGGGTGCAAAAAAATAGCTAGAAAATGGTGAAAATATATTTCAGGTGAAATAAGATTATGTAACACATCTTTTGAACCAATAACACAAGGTGATTTAATATAGTTTTGATCAATGTTGGTAAACTTGGATTGCAAAAGTTTTATTACTTGTATAAGGTCTTGGACATTTTGATCACTAAGGTTTAAATTTTGAGAAGTAACCAAAGGATGTGTACACATGGTTTGAGTCCATAGAGGAATTGAAATCAATAATTGAGTTAAAGTGTTTTTTTGTTGTTGAAATAATTTCTTTATGAACTATTGAAATGAAATATGCATTGATTTACCTACTCAATATGTGAAAGCATTCAATACTTTATCATATTTATTTCTTGAGAACTTTTCTATCAACATTGATGATAAATTTTCATATACACAAATTTTCAAACAAAAAAAGAAACTAATGAACCTATTAATGAGTATAAATGCTTCATTATAATACTATGTTGGCTAAAAAGATTAATTTACTAGTATAAAGTGAATTACAAGACATATTTAATAATAAATTTGCTTTCACCCTTACATGGGTCAATAATTTTTAACAATTTTAAATTATTTAAATATATTTTTCATACTATAAGAAATAGATAGGTCAAACTTCTCACTCTAAACAAGCTTAAGTACACATATTCACCTACCATGGCTTAAAAAAAAAATTCAAAACAAACCATATTACAAAACCAAAACAAAAGATAATAAAGCATAAGTAAATATAAAATTCAATAGTGTCTCTAAACCTAAAGATAAAGTTATTTTATCAAATCAATTATGAATAAATATTTTTAGATTACCACAACCACCTTATAAATTGATAATTTTTTGATTGATTATCACTTAATCACTTTAAACACAAAATAGATTCTTGGATAACAATGATTTATTTTAGTATCATAAATGCAATAGTCATTATACAAAAAAGTGTTTTAATCTCAAACAAATCTTTCAAGATCTTATTTAAAATAGTGTTATTGAGGTAGATGACCCTATGGGGGAAACAAAGCCTCCAAAAAAAAATGTTAAGATCAAACATTTTGGTGATCTATTTCATAAGCATGATATAAACAAAGACACCTAAAATGTGCATCATACACATAATTATTTCTCACTTCCTACATCATATGTGAACCCTTTAGATTTTACTATTTGGATAATTACTCCAAATGATACACCACATCCAATGATGAATTTTGATGATAGTGAAAGAGTTGATGATGATTATGATTTTCATGTTTTATATATAATATCTAATATTGATCAAAAACATATTGATTGTGTAATACTTGATAATGGATCAATAAAAAATGCATGCATAACTACATTGATTCACTGATTAGGATACACACAAAGTGACATATAAACACCTACTAAAAGTGTTAGGACTTTCAGTGGTAAGCAACAAACCACTTTGTGCCATATTATGTTTTTGATAAGGTAAGGCAACAAACCAGGGGATGAACCCTTTACAAAGCAAAAAATACAAGATGGAAATTAAACAAAAAATGCCTTCAGAGAGATGACGGCACTAGCCAAGAAAAACAGACACCAAAACAAAACACAAGGAATAGAAAGACTAGAGTCATAGAAGACTCTCCTTACATAACCATTGCTTTGAGAAGATCATTAAGTTTCTCAGTATTCTCCACATTGTAAGCATGCCCAATATTTCCCACCTCTTTTAGCATAGACATATTCAGGAGAATTATATTCTAGATTCCCTTGGTGAAATTCTACTCAAGCCTCTGAATACGATCCTTCAAGGCCCTAATTTCAGCTTTCTAATCAGCCTCATTCTCAATATCCTTGCCCACTTCATTGATGTACATTCTCCCCTTATTGTCAGAAATCTCCATAGTATCAACACCCTACTCCTCAGTAACCTCAAAATCCCTAGTCTCCTGCTTCCCTCTAGTGTCCTTTGAAATTTCTTGTATTTCCAGTTCCTTAGACTCTTCCTCATGTGTTGCTTCTTCTAAAGCACTTTTTGAGTAATCTATTAGTCTAGCCTTCAGGGTGGGTTTACCAACAATCCACCCCAACCTTCTAACTCTAGAGGAGAATCCTTCCTTATTAATTTTGGAAGACTTGTAAGATTTAACCCCTTGGCCCCCTGTGGCCCTACCCAGATTTTTGTGGGTCCCCTCCTTGGTCTCTCTAATATTTTCTTCCTCTTCATCAACCTTTCTCTTCTTACCCTTTTTGCTCTCAAAGGAGCTGGGGGTATTAACAAGGGTCTCTTCAGGGGTGGAGAAAGAAACATCTTTTATTTTGGTAGGAGCAGGGGAAAAGCAGGATTCATCAATAGCGTCACCAGACACTGGGTTGGAAGGAATGCCTTCACTATCCATTTTGATATTCTTAGAGGGCTCCAGGGCTCGGTGAAAGTTTTATAAGTAGAGAATCAGCCCTTGGTGTAGGGGGATAGGGTTCATATCCAGCTTCTTAGCCATTTTAGCTCTCACCCTAAGGATAGAGTATTCTAAAGAGGAGAGCAAGTAAAAGGGGAAACTAATAACAACATTACACCTGAAGTGATTTAACAAAGGGAGGTGGTAGTTGTAGAACCTGGTAAATCAACCTTCAAGCATGAAGTACTTCATGAGAATGAATCATATGCCATCCCATGGCTCCAAAATTTTAGCGTGCTCAAATCTTCCTTGGTACGGGATGAGTTCTCCCTCACCCAGAAACAGTTTGTGGCTTGCAAGATCCATAATTTTAGTTTTCCTTTAAAGTTTTATACCCTACATGGACATTCCCATGGCCATAGAAATAACCATTTTAGAGATTTAAAAACTAATTCCACCCACCGTGACCCACCTATTCAACCAGGATCTCAAAAATTACTTAGACAAGTTTTCATCGTAACCATTAAGCCTTTCCAAGTATGGGCTGATTCCCCCTTCCTTACAATAATGCCAAACCAGTGGATTATCTTTGAATTCACAATAGGAGATAGGTTTAATGTAAATATGATCTCTTCCCATTTTGTATTTGCAGACCTAGACAGTGGAGTTCTTAATTTTAGCCTTCAGCTTTGAAATGGCTGCTAACCCTTTTTTTTGTTTATGCAAAATGAAGATGTGATGGTTCATTATGTGAAATACCCTATAGAGATGATGTTGTCTACTCCCATGCTTGGATATTCTTTCCCCTTGATTTTCATGATGACACCCATGCACCTCAACCTCATGATGTAATGAATCATGAATAATTGTTAAACAAGTACCAAGGTTATCAAGTTTCATAATCCATGATGGCTATCTCCAAATGGACTGCCTCCGAGAGTTACCCTTGTCATAAATGCACTTCATTCTTGACAAGTCATCTCTTTTTGAATAATATCCCTAATGTTTACAGGAATATGAGCACCTTTTTTCCATACCGTCCAACCTAAAAATTGTTGACCAAGGTTGGCACAAGCATTGGTGACCCTGTTTCCCTCTTTGTAAATATGGGAAAACTCTATCCAGAGAACTTCTGCAAAAGAAATCGGATGTTTGTAATGATGTATTTTAGATTAATTCCCACATTTGATGCTTTATTCATAGCATCTATGACCATTTTAGAGTCACCTTGTATACTCAAGTTCCTTATTCCTAGGGATATAGCCAACTTTAGCCCCCATAATAAAGCCATTGCTTCAGCATAGTTGTTGCTCTGGCATCCTATTCCACCAGCATAAATAGCAGACATCCATCCTTTATCATTATTTATAATTCCTCCTCCTCTGGCTTTACCATCTAACTTAGATGCCCCATCAAATTTGAGTTTCATCCAGTTGGGCTTTGGAGGGATCCATTTAGTATTTAGTCTCTGTAGTATTTTAGAGTTATCATACCTAGGCATCTGGTTTAAAACCTTCCTTTTGGCTGCAATTTTGTTCTCAATTTGAGATAGGGGTTTCTCTGTAGCATGAATATGAGCTATTATGACACTTTCCATGATGGTCTTAACAAAGGAGTGGAACACCTGAGATGCATTTCTAGCAGTGTCCCTAAAAATTTTGTGGTTGCGCTCTTTCCATAAAATCTAGATCAAACATGGAAGATTTTGCTTCCATAATTCCAAAAGCCAAGGATGTGTGAAGGTTGGGTTCCAGCTAAGAATTACTTTTTTGAGGTCGAAATTATAGACCCATTCAATACCAAAGTTATTAAGTATTATGCTCCATAATTCCTGAGCAAAATCACAGTGGATAAAAAGGTGTGAAATTGATTCCTCTTTTAAACCACACAAGAAACATTTGTTAACCAAGGTAAACCCTCTCTTTTGAAGGTTATCCTAAGTTAGAATTTTGTTATGAGTAGTAGCCCACCAAAACATGTTAATTTTTGGAATAAGTTTGTGATTCCAGAACTTTTTCCAAACATCTTTATTCTGAGCTTCAAGAATGAGCATATGGTAAGTAGATTTAACAAAGAACAATCCATTCTTATTAGGCCACTAGTATTGTTCATCCTCCCAAGGGAAGAGAGGATTATGGTCTCCTAAACACACTATTGGATCTCCCACACTCTAGGGAAAAGCTCAGGCTGGTGATCACAACAATCCAATAGATTTTTCTAGCTCCTTATCCCATTATTATTTTCCATATAATCACTAACTCTATCTCCAAAAAAATGAGTAGCCAAGTCAGCAATCTCTCCATAGTTACCCTATGTGATGAGAGCCTTATCCTTTAACTAGATATCATCCCAAAATTTAATATGCTAGCCATTTCCAAGTTTCCATCTAATTCCCTGTCTAAGAAGGCTTCTACTTTTCAGCATTTTATTCCATATCATAGATCCCTGGGGTAATCCCATATATTGAAGAAAGTTGGAATCATCAATGCCATGCATGTATTTGACATACATTATTTCCCCCCAGTCATTATTTTTATGGATCAGATTCTAACTAATTTTTGAGACAAAGTCTTTGTTCATGTTCTTGATAGACCTAATATTGAGTCCTCCATGAGATTTTGGAAGACACACTTTTTCCCATCTGACTAATGACATTCTCTATTTGTCTTCCACCCCCATCCATAAAAATTTCCTTTGTATCTATTCTAGTTTATTAGCAAAATATGTAGGAATTTTAAAAAGAGATAGGAAATATGTAGGAATACCTTGCAATGAGGCCCAAAGAAGTTGCAGTTTACCAACACTACTGAGTAGTTTCCCTTTCCAACCCAAAAGTTTCCTTTGCATTCTTTCGACAATTCCATTCCAAAAGCTAGGAGAAACCTCTTTGACCATGAGTGGGAGACCCAGATAGGTGGTTGGTAAAGCAACTTTAGCACATTCTAATATATCAATGATTATATGTCTAAGGTCATTAGGAGTGTTGAAGAAATACACATTGCTTTTTTGGAAATTTATCCTTTGCCCTGACTCTATGGCATAATCATTTAAGATATTCTTCCATCTTCTAGCTTTAATCACCAAATATATGCCAAAGAAGATGGTATCATCCACAAACTGCTGCACCACCATAAGATGGAGGGAGGAGGCAGGCTTGATGCCCATAAGCTTTTTTGAGACTATATCTGCTTGTATGAATCTTCCCAGTGCCTCTGCCATAATGATGAATAAGTATAGGGAGAGAGGGTCTCCTTGATGAATTCCTCTCGAATATGAGAAAAACCCTCTAGGTACACCATTTACCAGCACTGATAATTTTGTAGAAGAGACAATGTTCTATATCAAGCGAGACATTTTATCATTAAACCCAAATTTTCTAATCACTTGGAATAGAAAGGTCCATGAGACTCTATCATAAGCTTTAGAAATATCTAGCTTAAGATCCATACTAAGGATTCTGCTCTTATCCATGGAGTGAATATTCTCATGTGTGGTGATTACAACATCAAGAATCTACCTACCCAGGATGAAACCTTTTTGAGCAGGAGAAATAATTTTGTCTAGTAAAGGTTGGATCCTCATAACCAACACTTTGGTGCATAACTTATAAATAGTGTTGCATAGACTAATGGGCCTAAAATCTATAAGGTGTGTAGGTTGTGATTTTTTAGGCACAAGTACTATGAAGGTGTTATTAGCTTGTTTCAAAAGTTTTCTTGATCTGTAAAAATCATGAACAACAGCCGTGAGATCCACTCCTACAATTTCCCAATATTCCTGAAAGAATATAGGAGGAAAGCCATCCAGACCTAGGGCTTTGAATGCACCCATGGAGAATAAAATAACATGGACTTCTTCCTTAGATATAGGCTTTAACATTTCTAGATTATCTTCCTATGTTATCAAATAGGGGATTTTATCAATGAATTCGTTCACAAGTCTATCATTTTCATTATGTTATTCAGTGAGTAGATTCTGAAAGAAAGCCCTGGCTTATTCCCCTATATCATTATCTTTGGTTATAATGTCACCATTATCTAGCACAAGATTGGTTATTGAGTTGGCTTTCCTATGTTTCATGGCTGAGAAATGAAAGAAGGCAGTGTTCTTATCACCCTCTTTAAGCCATTGTACACGAGATTTTTGTTTCCAAAAAACCTCTTCTCTTTCCATAAGATTCTTCCATTCAAAAGATAGGGCATTCTCTTCCTCTAAAGTGTCTTCAGAGTCATCTCCTTGATCTATCAGTTACTAAATATCTTTGAGTTTTCCCACTATATTTTTCTTCTATTGAAAGACCTGCCCAAAGCTGTATCTATTCCATCCATAGAATTCTTGTTTAATATGCTGAAGTTTTTTTACTAGTCTAAACATAGGAGTCCTTTGAATAGGAATTTTCCACCATTGATCCACCATTTGTCTAAAGTCTTTGTTTTTGATCCACATAGCTTCAGCATGAAATGGGGAAGGTCCAGATTGCCCCTGTTCTCTCCAACTAACGAAGATCGAGCAATGATTGGACATGGTTCTAGGGAAATCCTACACATGCATATTATGATAATTATTCTAGTTATTTGAAATAAGAAATCTATCTAAATTAACCTGAATCATTTGATCTCCTCTTCTTCTATTTGACCAAGTAAAATTTTGGTTTTGCAGTTCTATATCCAATAAACCCCAATCATTGATAAATTTAGCAAAGTTGAACGTACTGTCTGAATAATCCATAATCCCACCCTATTTTTTAGAAGGGTATAGAGGAGTGTTAAAATCTCCAGCCAACATCCATCTAGTGTTCTAGGGATTATTCTTGAAACTGCTAAAGTCTATCCATAAGTTCTGCCTCAAAGCTCTGTTATTCAGTCCATAGACATTGATCAATGACCAACTCAATGATTTCATAGAGAAATTGATAATCAGGAAGTGCTTGTTATAATCCATAAGAGACCCCCATATTTTATCACTATTCCACGTACATAAAATCCCCCCTAAAGCCCCTTCATCTGGACTAATGCAAAAAGTTTCCTTAGGCCATATGTAGTCAGCAATTTTCCTAAAACTCTCCTCATTCATCTTGAATTCTTGGAGTAATAAAATATCTAATTTATTATCTAAAATGTAGTTTTTAACCTCATACTATTTTGAGGGACTATTAAATCCCCTCAGATTCCAAGAATATATTCTCATTTAGAAGGTTTGAGAGGTTGGGTCTCCAGTGTTTTCTATTTACCGCTGGCAATCTCCCTAGCAATCTCCCTTTGTCTTGTTTCCCTTAGGGTTGGTCTCCCTTGTTTGGGCTCAGTGCCAACATCTATAGATTTTTTACCCTTTTTATTCTTTTTCTTCAGGGTAACCCATTCCTCTTGTTCATTAGTTCCACTTTTTCTTGTTTCACCTATTGCTAAATAGTTTCCTGCTTGGTCTCTGACTTCCAGAGCATGGAAAATGTTTGTGTTTAACTGTAAGTCTACTTCTCCTTTAGTAAGATACATTCCTAGAGTTACTTCTTCTTGTTCATCTCTTATAACTTTGTCTTCTACATTATCTTCATCTATCAGATGATTACCTCTTTTGCCTTCTTTAGACATATTAGTCTGTTTGTCTAGAGTGTTGGTTGTGTTTAGAATAACCCTCTGACTATCCTTTATTAAATTTTCCTTTGGGATAGCTTTTCCCCTTCTACTAGTGATATCCTCCTTACCCTTTTCCTCCTCTACCTTTTCTATATTGTTGGAGTTTTCTGCATTTCTCTCCATTCCCTACATGTTATTCTTTCTATGGTTGAGAGACTGATCATCCTGGATATCTTTTCCCTCACTACCAGTGATATTATCCTTACCCTTCTGCTCCTTTGCATTTTCTATATTGTTAGGATTTTATGCATTGCTCTCCATTCCCTAGATGTTATTGTTTCTATGGTTGGGAGACTGATCCTCCCTTTAAATTGGGAATCATCTTTCCTTCCCATTTGCTTCACTTTGCATTGTGTCATTAAATGTATCTTTCTCTTACATATTTGACAGAAGGTGGTACCATTCTCATAGGTGATCGGCTGAGTCCAAGTCCCATATTTATATTTCAGCTCTATAGACATAGGGAGAGTCCTATTAATTTCAACATTGACACAAAATATAGCATACACACATCTGGACTTGGTTCTGGTTGTGTGATCTACAGTGACATATTGGCCAATAGAATTTCCAATAGATGTGAAGATTTTTTCATCCCAAAATTATAAGGGGAGCCCTGGTAGTCTAACCCAAGTAGGAGCAGTCTTATTAAGGTCTGAGATAAGATCAAATCTTGGTTTCCACAAGCATAATACAAGAGAATGTGGGCCATACAGCCATGGTCCTCTAGCAAGGGTAGCTATCATGTCCTCCCTATTCATAAATCTAAAAAGAAATAAGCCTCTCACCATGGCAGTGATCGAAACACTACCCTTAACTTTCCACCTAGACAAAACCCATTTCCTGACCATTTTGATATTAGGACATAATGAGAAAAACTTACCTATTAATGTAAGGTCCATGGATGCCATGATTTCCTCCACCAAATCATTTGGGATATTCAGTGCCATGCCCTTAGAGGTAACAGGTAGGCTCAACATGCTTTTCGAGGGACATGTCCTTTCACCTGTTAGTACTTTCTTCCATTCATTGGATGGAATATCCTTTATCATATTTTTGATCAGATCCCCAGAGGTACTTCCATTGTTAGTAGCCTCCATTAGATTCGAGATCCCTCTGGTCGCACTCAGGGGCCCTCCTAGGCAGGAAAAACCAGTTTCAAATATTTTTCGCTCCAAGCTCCAGTTTTTTGCTCCTTCCAAATATTGTGATCTAGGTTTGTTTATCACTTAGGCCATATTATGTTAAATCTTCAAGTGAGACATGTTATATTATCCACTCATTTTATTTTTTTCCATAAAATAGAATTATCTGATATGATATTGGTATTCCCATAGTTGAAAAAAATTCATGGCGTACATTCTACAATTCATATATGATTGAATGAAATTTATTATAATCAAGTTGTTACTAATTAGAGGATAAAGTATGGACATCTTATACAATACATATATCCTCCTCCTCCCCATTTACCACAATAGTTCAATCATGTATATGACTACAATAAAAAACATTTTTTTGACACCTTAGTAAAATTATCCTAATCAAGAGGTGAAAAAGGTTTAAAAAGTCAAGTTTATAGGAAAAAGGAATATTCTTTAATCACACACACTTACAAAATGTCCAAAGCATTTATCTCAAGATATCTAAAAAATGACACAATCTTTTGCATCATCTCATGAGACTTCATGTATTCTTTCATCTCCTAGGTCCATGAATCATACTCAAGATCATATGAGTATTCAGTTGGATAGTTTTATCTTTGAAATGAACATATGAACTAATTTTTCTATTGTCAAACTCGATAATTTTCACTCAATAATGGTAATATGTTCACTACTCATTACTAATTAGGTCAATTTCAATCTTGATGGAATCATTGGATAGCTTGTACATTCTAAAAAGTCAAAAAAATTCAAAAAAAAATTCAAATTTATTTAAAAACATAAAAATTGACTATACATAGTTTTCACATATTCATCTTATTCTTCTATTTGAATTGATCTATTCTTATATGCACTTATATTATGGTGACTTGTTGGCCTCTTGGTCCTTTAATTTTCACTTCTATGTGTGGATAGTTTCAAAATAATGTCCAATGTCACTAAAAATGACATTAATCTCCCTTCATGAATAATTTTTATAAAATTTTGTCATTTCTCATACATGAGAAAATCAACTAAAATAGGACAAATATGTCATCCAATATTGTCCTATTGGTTGATATTTTCCTCTCTCTTTTTCTACTCAAAACTTGAATTTCTAGAACATAGAGATCTAATATGTCAATTTATAGATTATTCATACAATACTAGTATTAAATTTCTAGTTTTCATGCAAGAATATATTAAAAAAGGACATATGTTTATACACTTTCAACATAATTTTATGTTTATTACAGAGAATATCTTTGTTTTCAAGTTGAATTAATTTCCATATGTGACATATTTTAACACATGTATGTTTTGATGAAATGAGAATGTACATCAGTTACTTGTGTGCATATTTCAACTGCCTAAATGTTTATTAAATTTACAATTTACATTTCATGTGGGGAGGGGGTATTCATTATATTGAGTCATTTAAATCCTTGATAGTGCACATATTGCATTAACACTTGTTGTGAACTATCTAGATTATTCATCTTACTTATATTTTTGACATTGTGGTTTTATTCTCGTATCTATATTTTTTTATTTTTATATTGAAAAATACACAAAAACTCATATATATTTAAAAATGGAAAAACATTCAAATATTATCAAAAAATACAAACTAATACATGAGGATGATTATAAATCTAGTTTACATCTTTGCAATATGTTGTATATCTCATGTTTATTAGATAACATATTATTTATACATTACATATGGATTTTTTGGGTATCTATGAAGTGAGGTGTAAGACATACAAAAAATTTCACATATTAAGATGTTGGAATCTCCTCTACCCATTGGCCTTGCCAAATTGGGGGCATCTTATTCACATGTAAAAATATGTAGGTGTTATCCTTGTATAACCCCTATACTTTTGAGAATTAAATTAAATATAAATGTTTTGATAAATTTTATATCTTACATGGTATACATGAACATGCCATTTCCTATGATATGATCCCATGACATATGCACAACTTAGAATATTATTTCTAATTGTATGTTACATTGATGTTTCTTACTTATACATAGTAGATTACAACATTACATTTCCATCATGGTGGGCCTTGGCCCTTGTTTGAGATTATTTTATTTCCACATCTCTATGAGATATTGTATGTTGTGTATGAAATTTAAACATGTCATTACTTTGGCCCTTAGATATTTGTGTGTGAGAAATTTGATGTCATTGATTTTGCCCTTGGCCCTTTATGTGTGAGACATTTGAACATGTCCCTTGTTTGTAGAATTTATCATGTTTACACATGATATATTTTAAATTTACCAAATATTAAAACCATGTTTAGGCTATATAAATAGTTATGCTTTGAATATTTGATAACTGAAGTTATGGCTAAATTACATAGGACATGGTATTTTGAAGATTAAATACATGATATATGTTGGTTCATTACAAATAATGTTATAATAATGCCTTTATATACACTGTGACAAACCTAAATTTAAATTCATGTGTAGATAATAAAATATGGTTCTAGACACTTGAAAATGTGAGTTCTAATTTACATCCACCTTACATGACTTAATTTTTACACATATGGCTCTTATATGCCCTTATATCACATCGACATGTTTTTCATGGGTACGACTGTACAGATTTTATATCAATCACCTATAAGAATACCCTAGTCTATGCTTAACCTACTTAAAATCATACTTATATTATATCTAGATCATAAGATTAGTATTATTTACTTTCAGATGAGTCCATTAGAATCAAGTACCTAAGGAAATCATCAATAATCTAAATCTGATGAACTCATCACTATGACATGCAATAATAATTTTTCAAATTCAAATTATCTTCATGGGTTAGCCCATATATTTTACATATTGGTATAATTAATAAGTACCCAAAGAGTCCCATATAAATACATAATAGGTATAAGACTATTTCATATCTACCAATCATCTATCACTCATATGAAATCACTTGCACATTCTAAGGGACTACCCTATTCTTTCCAATTTATTCATCAATCATAATGAGTAGGTCTTAGCCTAAGTTTGAAGCATTCAATCCAATAAAAAGTTTTAATTTTTAAAATTTTGTAAACTAGATCACATGTTTCATTGATTAAAGGATAAAAATTAACATAGACACCTAATAAAGATAACTACATGTGGTTTTAATCCACTCTTCAAAGTATTAGATATGTAGGAAACCATAGTCATTCATTAAGGAGTGGTCGAGGTCAACTAAGCCTATTATTATTCACTATTTTTAAGCCTAAACCTAGTATAAACAATGGACCTAAGGTTTTAAGATAATGAAACATGTCTCTAGATATTGTGCCCATCTCTATCCCTTGATATTACACATACAAATTATAAGTAGTTATGATGACCTTTATTGAAAAAGAGGAAAATATTCCTAGATGAATTTTAAAAAGTACTAACATATGTTGATAACGTCTAGAGACTAAAAATTATATATTATAGAGACATTAATATTGATTTGATAAACTCTTTATCCAATTTCCATCCCTTTATGATACCTACATCTAGTATCAAACTTTCACAATATAATTACATGGTAAGTATTCAAATCCGTTAGGTTATTTGTATTTATAACAAGTGTAATTTATCAAATCATAGTATACATTTTAAATTTATATTCACATTATATTTTAATACATTATATAATCTAAATAACTTTTAAAAAATCATCATAATTGGGTTAAGAAATATAAAATAAGGTAAACCATATTGGTTACTTTGTATATTGTCTAGAACATTATAAAACCCTAGGTTTTCCCTTAGGGTCCAATCCTTATTTATAGGGTTTTAGATATATATATATACATCTAATTTTAATTTTAGATATATTATTTAACCATACATAAAGACATTAAATATTTTTTCACTCTGGCCATTGTCTTTTGCATATTTTGATTATTTCATTATATGCCATCAAATAAAGCTAGTTGCCTTATCACTGTAAGGTGAAGTGGTAGATTAAGTGGTGCATATATTGAGAATAATCAAATTATTTTTCTTACATTTAAATTAGATAAAATAAATGAGATGAATTCTCATTTTTATTCCTCTTATTTTCATGAAAATATTTTATATGAAATCATGCAAACAAAAGATCATGTTATTAATGTTGAAATATCTGATTTAGAACATGTTAATCAATAAAATCAAGAATATGAAGATAAAATTCATCTTGATGACCTCAATCAGGTTTATCCTATATAATTCTAATTATTTTATAAATTATAAAATCTAATTCATCAAAATCCTCTTGAATTTGATAAGTTTTAAAAATATCCTTAGAAACTAAAGCTTTACAAAAAACTATTATTTTCTCATCTAAGAAAAATATCATGAGCCCTTTAGTATTAATAATATACATTTTATAGGTAAGAATTCTACCATAGATGCTTAGAATACTAGTAATTATACAAGTCTTAGTTATATACCTTTAGATACACTTTTGATGTCCACCCATAGTGTGAGGGAAATGCAAGGATTCCATCAAATTACTATCTATTCCTACAACCCTATGTAAATCCTACAATGGATACTAATTTTACTTCATCATCCTCACCCAATACATGATCCATTGGTTAGACTATTATAACTATGCATATTAAAATGTTTAAACTAGATTAAGGTGTTTTTAGAGAAATCCGTTTAATGCATTCTCATTCTTTGTTTCATAATGAATTAGCCTCAAATATTAAGCTTATTACTTACCTATGGGTTTTATATCTCATAATATTACATTATATGATGGTTGAGGTTGTCCTTAACAATAACTAAGATACTTTCACTTAGAAATTTAGATTATGCTTTGAATTAATTATATGATCTACCTTTTTAATCAATTTATGCATTTAATCCTTTGATGGATCACTTTATAGCATACGTTTTAATAAATATTAGTGATATATTTATTATCCTCAAATTACATAAACTTAAGAAAGGATCCAATGAACTAATTAGTTATTATGTGTTTTGGTATAATACCATTATTTCTAAGATGAAAAATCCTATGGTTGTTAGTAACTTACAAGATATATTGAAGCAATATTATCATGTCCTCTCCATGGGTTCATTATTTTCAATGAATTTAAATCATTTGATGAGTTATGCAACATTGTTAGATATCAAAAAGTAAAGATTATTATTTTAAACATGCTTAATTATGTACATAATAATACAAATACTTAAACAAAAATTTATCAAAATAAACAAAGTTATAAGGTCAAATCAAATGATATGTATAGGGAAAAATAATAGTTAATATAGTATCATAGCCTACTAATCAACTTGTCATATCCCCTCCACTAAGGATGTATTTTAATAATTACCATAACTTTCTCATATAATACTACATAATTTAATAGAGTGTAACCTTATATCTCTCCCTCCCCCATAAGAGGTTTATATTAGTAGACAAACACTTAAGGATATGATATTAATGCACATTTATGATTATAATTGATGTGATAGACATTATATGAATATATGGTTCAATATAATGAATAAGATATAGAATCTCAATTATGAAAATATTGTTGAATGTAGCATACATAAAACTATTTAGGACCAAAATCTTAAGGGAACTCAGAGTTGAAAATATTTTCAGATCCCTTTCCAAATCATGAATAAATAGAAACTAAAGATACTACTGAGGTGCAAATGACACATAATACACATCCTCCTCCTTCAACATGATCACCCATTAGATAGCATAATTTTTATAGTTACATTCATATAAATAAAATGATATAAAATTACATTTGATGATATTGAGATTGTGGAAAATTAATATGATTTCAATTCATTATTTTTCTGATCATACTTGGACTTGCAACTTATACATAGTGTCATGGTAGACAATGGTTAAAGTGAAACATTTATAAAATTAAAATTATTCATATTATTGGATATACACATAAGGATTTTATAGATATTAAAAGGATATTATAAGTGTTTGATGACAAGAAATAAATCCCAATTGGATGCATTGTTCTACCTTGTAAGGTAGGCCCTATAGAAATGGCTACTTTATTTTTAATATTATCAAGTAAACTGGTATTTTTTGTGTTGTTTGAATGTCATTAGATAAATAATATATATATTTAGTACCATCATAAATAATGCATGTGTAAATTATATATATATTACAAGAAGGTGGTCATAATTTTAGGTATTCCATATATACTATTTAGCCAACAACATTTTATCTTCCATCCTCATAAGAATTATAGTCAATTACTCTAATTATTTAGGTTCATTCCATGCCTATATTTACCTCACATATATAGGTTCATTGCATATATAAATTTTAGAGTAAATAATTTAAATTTATTTGATGATCAATACTTCAACACCTATTACATTAGAGAGGTATTCAAGTCTCATATCACCCATTACCTACACTATCATGTACTACGATAGTGATACAAATAGATTAATGTGTTATATAGTGTATGAAATAAAAATTTTCACCTAATATATATAATATTA